>JAODKN010000002.1:14533036-14567775 GCA_026774425.1 Petrocephalus zakoni
GCACCTCTGCATTAGGGGCACTGGCCCGTCCGCCAGTCGCCTTAAATTGCCTCCACCCCCCCCCCCCCACTTGCCAGCCCCTCACATACCCCCGTGTTAATCAATACCATACAATCAAGTAAATCAAACTACTCTGCCTTTACGGGGGGCAGAGTGTGGCTCAGCAGGTTAAGCCTCTGTGCCTGTGATCAGAAGGTCAAGCCCAGCCTTAGCACATCTGTGGGCCCCTGAGCAAGGCCCTTAAGCCCTGGGTGCCACAGGAGGTAGCTGCCCTTCACAGCCAAGCCTGCTCTCATGGAGAGCAAGGTTGGGGGAGGCGAGAAGACAATTTCCCCATGGGGATCAATTATTATCTCAACATATATTTGGTCCATCACTTAATCCATTATAACCTGTTTGTTAGAATTCATTAGATCATATGATTCTCGAAATAAATACAGCGCACACATAAGAACAGCCTGTTTTTCTACTCGGATAGTTATGACTGTCTTCCTATTATCTTCCTTTGCAGCATTAAGCAGCCTACGTAGAACATCCCGTTCTTTCAACAGAGGAGATTCCACTTATCTTCACAAACAGGCAGCTTCAGCTCAATTTCAGGGTCAGCACAATAAAGACGCACACACATTCTTCTTGCCTAAGGCAACATCAATCCCACTATGCACCCCTCCACAGCCCTACTGGAACTTTCCTTCCACAACTACGTAAGGCACATTAATTACTAATTACTTTTCAGCTTAATTCACATTCAGGTCAGGTCAGGTTGGGAAGCATGCACTAGAACAGTGTGTTGCTGCACCCACCACATGATGAAACACCTTGTGATCCTGGTTGGTGAGCTCCCCCTCCAGGGCAACACGCAGTTCAGTCCCACCCTCCGTATATCTGCCCCAGCTAGGTGTTACATGGCCCTTGGCCTGGTCCGGCCTCTCGGGTTCTCAGCAATGAGGATCCTGAAAGCTGGATTACCCGGAGTCGCACCACATGACTGTAGTGATGTACATTCAAGGCTTATTATTATAGTATTTTATTTCTTATTAAGCATATTATTCACTGAGCTGTCCTCCAGAGCATCTACAACATCACTTTATGCTGTGCCCAACCCCTTCAGGGGCAATAACAGACACCCAGAGTCTTGGGAGCATGAGTCTCACTTCCTCCCAGAATGAATATCGGTGGGGGCTCAGTCTGGCCCTACATTTAATAACTGCAGTGTCTGATTTTGTTTATCTGTGACAACAATGGCAAAACAAACATCTTTGCAGACAGCAAATAAAACCATGAACCCTGTGGGTCCTTATTGGGAGTTGTCAAACAGCCTTAAGTGGCTGGTTTAAGAGCCAGCCAAGATACACAGGTGCATACGAGGCCTGGCCAAAACCCTGACAAAGCTACCTTGCAAAGCTCCATGGCAAAGCGCCGTATCAAGGTGGAAGTGTTTGCTTTTCAAGAACGCACTGTCATTGTGCTGTGCAATGACACTGTTATTGTGAGCTGTCGGTTGCAGCTTGTGCATGCTGTCATTTGGAGGAAGTACCAACTGAACGCATGACAGGGGGACATCAGGACCAGTTCCTCTCTGTATCCATAAAGGTGACCGCATACTTTGCCCCCTCCCCTAAAAAAAGTAACTGAAATGCATGGGCCTGAAGTCTAATATAGGACAGCAGAGGACACAACAAGGCACAACAAACCCAGTTAGAGAAGGCCGGAATGTTTCAAATGCTGTCAAACTGATAATTCAGTCAATATTGAAACGTTTCAAAAGGACTGAGTATGAAAAATATAAAAATTTTGTAAGAAAATATCCAAAAAGAACCATTCAATGACTGCGCGGTATTGACCGCTGGTGGAAACAATTCAGCTTGGTCCTTTGCGGCTTGAGTGACTCCGTCCCCCCTGGGGTGTCTCCTGCCTTGTGTCCAGTGATTCCTGGGATTAGCTGCAGGCTCATTATGACCCTGTCCTGGATAAGTGCTTAAGGAAGACGAATAAATGTACTGGATGAGTCCAGCATGAAGCTTGATATTGGCCATATAATGCATATTATTTCACTGAATGTTTGAGACCAAATAGTGACTGAGGGACTGAGTGGCTCTGCAATAATTGTTTTGCAATTTTTCCAGCCTGAAAACTGCCGGTAAAACCATAAAATGCACACTAATCCTAAGCCTAGCAGCTGACTAACTGATGACTAATATTTAAATAAGATGTGTGGTCATGTAACGTGTAAAAATGAAAGTAAAAAAATATAGTGTCAATTTTACCACCTGCTATGATACCGGGAAGAAATGGGTTATAAAACGGATAGGTGGTGTTATCGGCTATAAAATGTCGCTTAATAAACTAGGTAAATGTTAGCACCATTTTCCTCAGACGACTCAAAAACACCAGCCTACTAACTGCTGGATTCGTTTGGCACCCGGCACATTGCAGCCCGCATTTAACAGGCGGGCAGACAAAACAAACGAAATCGAGCCCAGTGCAGAATGAAACAAAACAACCAGGGATGTACTGCCGATGAACCCCGGTGAGACGATGATGATTCTGTTGGCGTTGCTGCTCTTTAGCACTGGTGCTAGGTAGCACTGTGGTTATCAGGGTGTTCAATGAAGCCCGTGGCTCTGGAAATGCTTCACTCAATCAATCTTACCTTTTGGAGCATCATAGCTGGCGGGGATTGGACCTGAGGGGAGGAGGGAGGTTTGACCAAGGAAAGACCCCTATGGCATCATTGTTTCCACCATTATCATTTTAGCATCTTAGCAGATGCTTAATCCTTCCCATGTCAACACAACTGCCTATGATTACTGATCGGACTAATGCTCCTGGCTCTGTTCTGGGACTGAAACCAACAAACTCCAAGTCCATGTCCTTAACTGCCAGGCTACTTACCACCGACCGTCGTACTAACAACTGACTTAAAGATACAAACAAATACAATTGGGGCAGTTAGCTTTGACATCGTAGCAGCCAAAGCAATTGAAAATCCAGCTGACTAGCAGCAACTGACCAATGAGCCCTTGAGCTCCAGTCAGATGCTCTCGGTGTTGTTACACAAACAACCAACCACTGAAAAACATTGTATAATTCTGGAACTGGAAGAATATTCTGTGTCATTCGATAGGCGTTCGTCTTACAAAGCACTATTGTAGTCCTCTTTCTTCAGATGAATCAGATAAAGTTTAGTTTGTGCCTTTTTAGGCATTAATAACATAAACAAACCCCAGATCAGATTTACTCTTCAAATAACAAATGTCAAAACAAGCAAAATGAAAAAGCCAATGAACCGCAGCCTGAGTGCAGCGAAAATCGTGATTGGGTGAAATCAGAAACATTCGCTTGTCTCTCTACTCTGCGTCTATGGCAAACTTTAGAGGGAGGAACGAGGCCTCGTACAGTGTGCGTCAAACCGCAGGCAACATCGGCTAATTAAAACATGTCAGCCGTGCATGAAGCTCACCGATGCACAAGCACGGCAAAAACCACCCGTCAGATGCCCGGCCAGGCGTGCAATCTGAAGACGCTCCTTTTCTTTTTGACGGGATGTCGGTTTCGCAGTCCAGCTTGAAATATAGGAAGGCGGCCAGCCAGGAGTTTCCAAAATTTTACAAAGACGAGAGAGAAAACGCCTTGTGGTTGTGGTTTGTGTCTCAAGGAAAAAGCAATATAAAACTTTACGTCGGTGAGCTGAGAGCGTATCATCAACTCCTGTGTTTGAATCATTAAGCTTTAAGGCCTTGCTGGCCTTCATGTTTGCCCCCAGTCCCTCAAATAGCATGTTTGTTACTAGGAGATGTCTCAGCCTGTTAACATCTGTGCTCTTCCCAGCACCATTAAAACGCTTTTCGGTTTAATTAAGACATCCTGTCCTGATTATTCTTTAACGGGGGTGCTCAGCTTTCAAGTCAAAAATTAAACGTAAACAAGAGAGGGACAGAAATATTAATATTGGGAGGGGCTGTGAGGGATTTGTATATAAATGTTTACAATTTGGTTCATTAATTATTGATGCCCACCCCCCCTTGTCAGCCCACCCGCCCAAGGCTGCACAGAGTCTGTTTGAAAAATGCATTTAATCAGGGCAAGACGAGGAAAATTGAAAAGATAATTCTCTGCTCTGAAATTATAATGTTTCTGCTGCCAGTGAGCCTGACGACCGAGTTTCTATTAAAAATGAATTACACGTTTAATGCAAACGACAGACTTAATCAAATAGACATTATCAAAAATAATTACTTTCATAAAAACTGTATTCATCTCCCCATGGTACTCTGTTGATGGTGAATACAATACCAAAGAGCATGTTTTTAGAAGCTTGAGGTCGGTGTTTCTGAGTGTGGGGGAATTTCATTAACATTTACAGATTTAAGTAGTTGCCTCAGGCAATCGTATCAAAGCACAGAATTCTGTAAAGACATTACAAAAGTGCCAACAAAGATCCCTGACTGCACCCATCTCTCACATGTGTGACACTGTGCTTGGGTCTTACCTCGGTGATGTAGTCTTTACCATCCTTGCCGTGGATGGCCTTCACTGCACAGATGTCTAGCCCCCCGAAGATTTCAGAGCAGGTGTCCACCCACAGCTTATACCTGCCAGACAGCGGACAGCGACAGGTCATTGGGCAGCTTTTGTCATGTCTGTCAAACAACTTAGTGGTATGCTGAAATTACGGAGCAGGATTCTGGAACGGGCGACACGTGCTTAAAGCTGCATTTTTTCTAATCTAATGAGAAATTTATTAATCCAGTAAATGTTGGGTTTACAGAGTTACAACTGGGTTTTCTAATGTTATGAAACTGTTTTTGATGATTCATTTTAACTCCATTTAAAAATAGTCTACGGTCTTTAAAATGGGATGAAAACTGTTTTCTAGTGTTTTTTCTATTTTTTTCTAGTTTTTTAGTGTCTTTGCGACTAGTGTTAACACATTGCGAAATCCCATAATAGCATCACAAGGTTGTTAGGAGCAGCCCTTTGTTGAAATTTTTATCGAAACATGACAAAAAGTCACTATAATGGATTTATACTCATTTGGGCAGCTGAGGAATGGCCTAGCTGTATTATATCTGTTCACTTGTGATTTTTACCCACAGACATGCACTAATCCAGCAAAAAACTGCTGGCTAACTGCTAACACATGACCTCTGCAGGAAATCTGTGCCATTAGTCTCAATCTGACATAATCTTCTTGTCCTTTCAGTAAAGATACCAGATGGTCTGGCAGTCTATAAGACACTGCATCAGTAACCAGAGGAGTAAAAGACCCTAACATCACAACAGAAACCTCTGTTCTGCCATTTATATTAACCACGCCAAGCCGCAAAAAAAAAAAATCACAAAAATGTTCTGAAGTACATTTATTTCATTGACCAAATGCTCTTATCCTGAGTAATGCACAACTGAGAGAGTGGGGTCAGCCAGACCCGGGTACAACTGGTGGTTAGGGCCTTGCTCACGGACCCACTACTGATATCACTCTGTTGACGATGGGAGATGAACTGGTGACCTCATAATCACAGGCAGAGCATCCTTTCTGAGCCACACGCCACCCGCAATACAGGTAAATGCAAGGGTTGTGTAGTATAGCAAGCACTTGGGTGCAGGGTCTCCTTTGTACATGTTTACTTTATGTCAGTCTTCTTTGTCCCTGTCTCATCTACTTGAATGTCACACAGAGGGTACCCTTAGACGGCACTACTCCACCTAGTGTCCGATTCCCCTTCCTGCACCCACACTCTACACCCTTGATTCGCATCTCACTTGTCTGTCATGGCCACTTGTTCCAGCATGGCAGAGCCCGTGTTGGTCTTCCAGTTTCCTGAGATGGACGTCCTCCTATCAAGAAAGGGGGGGGGGGACTTCCTGTCATTTAATCTAAAACAGCATCACTAGGACACAGCATTTCAGAGGCACTATGAGGCGGAACGATATTCCCGAACAGGCCTCTAGACTAGTGCACATCTCATTGGGCTTCTGGTGCTGTTTCCAGTCTGCGGTGAATCATCCATGAGCATACAAAACACAGCCTCCAGACTCACATCCTTTGATGTGGTGGGAATTTAGCGGTGAGTCAGTGTGTTGTGGGTATTAGATACGGTAGGGGCGGAAAACGCCTCTCCACACGGGCTGGTCTCCTTCTCTCACGACTGGTGACTCCCCCCTCCAAATTTTGACTTTGCTCTTCATTAATTCAACAAAATATTTGAACTACAGCTTTAAGATCTCAGCAGGCAATAACTGAGGTCGGCATTATTGTGGATGCGAGTGTTCTGCGACCAGACGTTTGAGTGAAATCCGCAAAAAAACTGAATCACGTAAAAAAAAAAAAAAATGTGATTCAGCTAACATTGTCACCGTCTCTTCAACTCTGGATATTTAAATCCAGCGTCACTTTGGCCTGAGCCCTTCATCTGAGCCTCCCCAAAGTTTCATTGATGTTATCAACAAAAAATAAATATATGAATGTATTTCAGAGCGTACACATTTTCACCAGAGGCAGACGTGATAAAGCGGGCGCTTACATGTAAGCTTTATAATTGTTGCCTATCTTCTGAATCCGTATGTCATATTTGGAGTCGATGAAGGGCTCTGTAGTGGTGTACGTCTGAGTAATGGCCACCACACTGGCGATGTCCTGGAAGTCGCTGTGGTTGTCCACTTTCACCTGTGTGCGGTGAAGGAACAGCCAAAAGAAGAAAGGGGAAACAGGAAATGCAGGGAAAAATGGACCAGAGTAACAGGAACGGCAAGGAACAAATGACTACAGTAACAGGAAGTAGCTTGAGTTGAAGGTTCATGGTGTGTGAGTTGGCTACAGTACATTTATTTACAGTTTCGAGAGAGGATACACGGGCTGCTGTCACTGACTTACCAGCAATCCATTGGCATCATGACAGTAACACTGATCTGACGCTGTCACACATTATGGTGCCAAACTGGCCTCATGCATGGGCCCTTACCTTTCCCATGCCTGAATGGGCGTGTCCAATCTTCACAACCACGGGGAATGTAGGCATGGTGATCTGGAAGATGTGCAAAAAAACCAACACTTTGTGATTGATTCCTGCCCCCAAGTGCAGACAAACCACTGTATGGTCTAATATAAATCACTTAGTTTATATCTATGATTAATCAACCCCATATACAGTATGGAGAATTGTATTAATTATTAAACAGAGTTGTCTGAAATATTTCTGCAGCAATACTCATCCACATCTCCCACCCTTTCGAAATTGTAAGCTACAATTGGTCGTCTGTGCATTTTTTCCCCAAAGAACCAGGTGTGATTATCTGCATGATAAAGGAAACAATCTTCGATCTTATTTATCATTAAATGTAACCAACTGAAACGCAGGTGTGTAGCAATACTTTAGGGAAACTGCCACATGACTAGCTGACTACATGATGACTTAACTGTGTCTCAGTTAGACAGTAATGCACCAAAAATCTATAACAAGGGCAATGTGACAAGTTCCCGCTGTGCATTTTGCTGTGGCATTTCACCTGAACTGCACTTGTGTGGACAGGAAATTCAGACTCAGGTTGTAACTGCAAGCCGCCACCATCCAGCCCCCCCGCTCCCTCAGTAACAATTATAAGGCCTCAGGTTCAACACTGTAATTAGCAGACTGCAGTGTGGACAAGTGCCCTGCATTTCCTCGGATTTAATGATATATTTATGGTCCACTGCTTGGTTTCCAGGTGACAAACCTAATCCAGCTTTCCATAAAGATATTACTGGCTCATCTGGCGCCTCTTACTGTTACACAGGAAGGGTTCGAGCGACATTGTCTAGCATCGCCTACGGACAGGCTTTCTCAGTAGAACCATAAACCGGAACGTGATTTCCACTGTGGGTGTATATATATATATATATATATATATTTTAACAAACTACTAACAGTCAAGACGTCGGGCTTACAGGCGTCTTATTTGTTAGTTAGTTTTATGGGCTGAACTCAGTGGAAAAGTGAGAGAAATGTGTCTTTGTGGTTAGGGGGAGTGTTTCTTGGCAGAAGGGGCGGTCCTTCCAGTGTGGAAAAAAGGTATTTAAGGGATTCCTTCTCTGCCCCCTTCTGGATTGTGGCGCGGAGATCAGGCAGTGGCTTGAGGAGAGAGCGCACTCGTGGGCTACAGCGTGCCGTGGAAGACCCCATCTGCTCATCCACCCAATCCGACCCTCCCTCCCTGCATCCCTCCCTCCCGCGACGACACCGACGGGAGATACAGTGCCGTCTCTTTCCGCAGGACTCCACTTATCTGCGTGGGATAAGACAGTGAGGGCCAGGGAGTGGGCCAGTGCGAGAGGGAGAAAGAGAGAGAGAGCTAGTCGCCATGGGAATCCCCGTGCCCACGGAACTGCTCCTGCTGCTGCTGGTGCCGCTGCTGACCCCGGGGCTGCGCGAGATGGCCGAGGCATGCAGCTGCAGCCCCGCGCACCCCCAGCAGCAGTTCTGCAACTCGGAGATAGGTAAGCCGCTGTGCTACTCTGTGGGCCGGGTTGGGGGGGGGGGGGTGGTTACACAGATACCAGCAGGATAGTTTCCATGTGGTGTAACTTCGCGTTCACTATGCTCAGTTAAGCAGGGCTGTAGCCTCTAAAGGCACTTTTCCGTTTACCTGGAAGTTTCCAGAGATAACAGTAGGATAGTGTCCATGTGGCGCGACTTAACATTCACAGACTATTGCTGCTGTGTAGTTAACTTAACGCTAAGCGCTCAGTTAAGCAGTGCTGCAGTCTGCACAAGCGATTTTCCCGTTTTCCTAGAAGTTTCCAGAGATACCAGCAGGATAGTTTCCGTGTGGCGTAATTTAACATCCGTGGATTGGATTAATGATACAGTGTGGTCAACTTAACACTAAGTACTCAGTTAAGTAGTGCTGTAGTCTCTAAAGCAACTTTCCTGTTTTCCTGGAAGTTTCCAGACAGTTTCTGTGCGGCGTAACTTGACATCCCTGGATTATTGGTGCGCTGCGGTTAATGTGACGCTAAGTGCTGCTGCCTCCATTGGCACATTGTCCTGGAAGTTTGGCACACGCTATGAAACTGCCACGTTCTCCCTAACTGTAGAGCCCAAGAAGGGTGGAAACCATGGCCGGGACCCGTGTTAACTTGTGTGAGGCTCACATGTGCATCATTAGACCAGAGCCCAAAACACTGGGACCTTAACATTATAATGTTTCATGCCATGTCTTTAAAATCTCTCCGCTAAGCCCAACAGTTCGGCAATTGGTATGATGGGATTTTATCTCACTCCTCAAGTTAAAAATGGGACCAGAATGCACAGCTCTCTTTGCAATTCTCTTCAGTTAAGTGATTCCTTATATGCAGAAAGAGAAGATAAAATAGGATGTGTATAGCATATTTAGAACTAGCCCATGTAGTGCCTTACTTGAGAAAATACCTAGACATGAACTGTCTCTGTGAGTTCTGAGCCCTCTCTGAGTGCCCCCCCCCCCCCCCCCCCCCCCAGGACCGGGGTTGCCGACGGAAACGGGGCCGGCGGGAGCCGTCGCTGGAATTCGTGCTCGGAATGGGACAGTTACACGAGGAGGTGCCGGTTTGCCAGTTAAATGCAGATAGCGGGCCAGGAATACAGGAATGTTAGGAGAGCTGAGGCTGAAAAAGAGCCAGTGTTCGGGGGGGGGGGGTGGGAAAATGTGTTAGCAGGAAGAGATGAAATGACTTATTAGAAAAAACACACACAGGGGGCTGGTAAATGTGGTGCAGGGGGGCGCTCTGGACCAGGGGGGGGCTCCAATTCAGGGGCCCTCGGACTCCAGGTGGGGCCTGATTGTATCATTAAAGATGGACACGCCAGGGCAGGGGGCGATGGCCTGGGGTCAGGGATTTAATGGGCTCCCAGGACAAACCCCCCCAGCAGGGAGAGGACTGGCCAGCGGCTTGATGGAGGGACGAAAGGTGTGGGGTCTGGGGAAAGGGTAATTAGCGCAAGCAGGACATTTGCCTGAAGGGGGAAAGAGTGTTAATTCCTAATTCCCCACCTCCCACAAGTGCAGCACTGCCCCCTACAGCTCGCAGCGTGTATGGTGGGCCAGGTGGGGAGCCCCGTGCTGGGCACATGAATGCAGTGGGCTTGGTGCTGACCTTCGGATCTGCCGGCCTCTGTGATCCCGTGACGCTCGCTTATGCAGCCATGCCTGACCCCATGGCGACACTTTTAATGATGCCACCTCTCTCTACATTATGCGTCACTGCGAAAATAAAAAGAGCCAAGGAACTTTATGAAAAGGCAAAAAACACAGAAGGGGCGAATGCGGGGCTTTCAGGCACAAAACCCTCTTTGGCTGAATTGGGAATTTGGCAATGCCCAGCTGCTGGACGTTATTACTGCACCGATCCAGTCTCTTTGTCCCCCAAAATGAAGGACGGGCTTCTGGGGGCCGGTACAGGATAGGCACTGTCTCATGGAGCACAGCATAAGCCCGTAATTCCTCCCCACGTTTGCTTTTGGGGGTCTGTGTTCAGCATGATCGCAACTGGCAACGGCAGGATTGGTCTATAAAGATGGAGTTGTGCCCCCCCCCCCAATGAACATTAATTAACATTAATAATTAACATTATTAATTGGCCCCAATCAGAAAGAAAGGAAAGCAGATCTGGCCCACATACACCTGCGTTCCTGGGGGGGACACGGCCCTGGATACAGGCTGGCAGCCTGCCACTCGCAGCAGCCCTGCCTCCCCCATCGACAGCCAACCCAGGCCTCACCATGAAAGTATGTGTCTGTCTGTAGGAGCGGGGGCCCTTGGGGCCATCTCAGAGCCCTAGCAAACACCCCCCCCCCAACCCCGAATCTGTGTACCTATCACCAGCAGCTCTGTGATTATTTAACAGCATCTCAGATCTGCGCTATTAAAATACACCCTTCAGAAGAAAACGCCTTTCTGCTGTCTGTGTATTTTTTGCGTTCAGGAAAATCCTTTAAACACATCTCCAGGTTCTTCAAATGTTTCTGTGTTGGTGGATAATAAAAGATGAAATATATTTTTATATATATTTAATTTGTGATGGGGCTCCTGTTTTAATGTTTTAGCAGAGAGACATGGTCAGTGGGCTGCATGCTCCATTTTCAGGTGTGACATCATGGGTAGCCAGTATCTCTTAAGGGGGCTTTGATCCTGCAGACTGAGCTGCCTGTCAATGTCACTCCAGCTGAAGACACTGTCTAGGCAGAAGCTTCTTGAAATTGACTGTAATATAGAGCGGGATGACCCTGAGATTGCCGAAAGTGGCGGTGGTCTCCATGCTGTGCGCATGTGCTTAGATTGGGCCATCTGAAAGCTAGGCTGGTAAGAGTGAGTGACCAATAATGCAGGGGTTTTGACGAAGGTACAGGGAGGGAGGCCGGCAGGGGACACGATGTGTAATTTGTGTCACCTTCCATTACTGTTCCTGTCAGTCTGCTGTTGTGATTGGGGTTAGGAAAAAATGGCACAAATTGGATTATCTGGTTTGTGTGTGTGTGTATGTGTGTGTGTATGTGTGTTGGGGTCGGGGGGGCGGGGGGGTAGACAAAGTGAAAGGAATAGTGATTCAAGGCCTTCCTGTCTTGCCTATTTTTTCATATTTTCTACAAATAAGAAATTGCGTGGAACATTTTTGTCTTTATCGTTATTTTCTGGTGACAGGGTGGGTGAAGATTGTTTGTGTGCCTTTTGTAAATTCAATAGGGATGGCGACTGACTGCTATCTTGGTTAAAAACGGCGGCTTTGTGGTTGTGTTTGACCATCGATGTTGAGAGTGGCTGCGTGTTACAAAGTGATCCAGCCACAGGCATTTGGGAGTGAGTTGCGGGGTTGGGTGTGGGACTGGGTGCGGGGTTGGGTGAGGGACTGGGTGAGGGACTGGGTGCGGGGCTGCGTGCGGGGTTGGGTACAGGGTTCGGTGTGGGGCTGCGTGCGGGGTTGGGTACGGGGTTCGGTGTGGGGCTGCGTGCGGGGTTGGGTACGGGACTGGGTGCGGGACTGGGTGCGGGGTTGGGTGTGGAGCTGGGTGAGGGACTGGGTGCGGGACTGGGTGTGTGTGGCTAGGTGCGTGGCTGCGTGTGGGGTTGGGTGCAGGACTGGGTGAGGGGCTGGGTGCAGGACTGCGTGCGGGGTTGGGTGAGGAACTGGGTGCGTGGTTGCGTGTGGAGTTGGGTACGGGGCTAGGTGTGGGGCTGCGTGCGGGGTTGGTCTGCGTTCGCCCGCCCCGCCACCTCGCCAGTACTCCTCACCCTCGCCGAATATCGCCCCGTCTTCTGCTAGGCGACAGAAGCAGTGTTTACAGTCTCGCAGCAGATTAAACAAAATGTGATTCAGGGCAGATATCCTCGGCGTCGGGCTCCTGTTTCATCTCTCGGCACACGGGCGGCTCTTGTGCTGTTAATCTTACAATGTGCCATTTGTAGTCACACTCTGTGTGTATGAGCCAAATTACCCTGCTTTTGTCACACAGAACAAAAGGGATGCGTTTAAAGGGCGAGCATCCAGTCACATGATGCTTTGGAGCTACCTGTAGCAAAGGACTGAGAGAACTCAACACAAACAGACTGGGCCTTACTGGGGCACCAGCCGCTCCCCATGGATGTAACTGGAAAGCACAGACTGGGCCTTACTGGGGCACCAGCCGCTCCCCATGGATTGTGACTTTTACCCGGTAGGCACCCAATCAGCACTGCCCTTGCTGAAGGTTATCTGAGGCGGGGGGGGGGATCACTCTGGCCCAGCAAATGACGCGAGAAAACGAAAATCAGCCATCAATACAATTCTATTTACCCCGTTCTGAGCTGCGTGTAGCCCAGGGGGAACATGGCTTTGTGATTATCCACCCCCATTTAACCCCAGCCCAGCACTGAGCCACATCAGACGTATGGCACAAATCGCGGCCCGAGCCCCTGCATACCGTATCTCGGCAGGCCCAGGGACCGTCACCGCCACGGCCGACTGCCGCCATCTGAGGGCGGGGGGAGGGTGGGGCCGGTCAGCACAGGCTCCGGCCCAAAGATGGGAATGACCATGATGCCCTTTAAGTGATTCACCGCGGCCTGAACCGGGAAAATGAATCGGGGGCACCTGGAAGCTGCATGCAAGGCATTTACGCATCAGCTCAGCGGTATCGCCCGCGAGGACGGAGCACCATCTTCCCAAGCAGACCTTCTTACAGGCGAGTCGGCTGCGTCTGGCCCTCCAGCCAAAGGCTAAATATGCTGGAATTTAGCCTTGTATGAAATCAAGGCCGGCCTCTCATGCAACACCATGTAATATAATCTCAGGCCACGATAAGACCCCCATGCTCTCAAAGGGCCCATGATAGCAGCGTAAACAAAGCGCTTCCTCACAGAGGCACATTTCTCTGCCCTGCCCCTGTTGGCTTCTTATCGACGCCCGACCCGGTCCGTCCGTGTAGCGTCCAGCAGGGCTGTGCATAAGCGCCACACTGCCACCTGATCTCAGCCTGATAGTACTTCCTCAGTTTATAATCTGTGCTGGCTGGCACTGGTTTGTGTATCTTTCACAACTTGACCCCTGTCTTCCAACAGGGAGTTTCTCATGAGTTATACAGGGCACAAGCTTATTCCTATCTGCCTTTCTTCAGGGAAAGGAGGAACTGAGTTGCTGATCGAGTAAAACTACCAGGCACATCTTTAAACTTACTGAGTTAAGGAGTCAGACACAAATTTGGATAGGTGCATACATAATGCACCAAGCAAAACAAGATTTAATACTAAATGCCAAAAACAGGTTAATCAATTAAACAATAACAATGAAAGTTATCATGTATCTAGTATATGTAATACGGCATTTGATAAAACGAGTTTGAAAAATAAATCAGTGAAAAATAACTGTGATATTTCATGCAGAGAAGCATATTTGTCTAATTCATAGACTTTATGAAACATAGATTTTAAAGGATGGGTCTCTGCTGTGATTGAGCAAGAATATTGAAATTAATATGTAGGTATTTTCTTTGATTCAGGGGTATAGTGATGTGAGAGGGGCAATAAAGGAGTTTGAGCAGAATCTGACCAGATGGAAAAGAGAAAACAAGACTAATGGATGTGAAGAGGGGGGAAGTCATGCAGGCCGAGGATGGAGTCCTGAGGAACACCACTGGATGCGAGTCACAGCAGCTAAGGAGGGAGGTGACCCAGGTCAGCGGTGTCCCGCTGGAGAGGTCCTGGGATACACAACCCCTGAGGTCCTGCCAGGTTATTAAGCTCAGCACTGCACTGATGATTCTCAGTAGAGATCAGTTGCTATAGAGGGTCTAGAAGATTAAGTGCTAAAGATCAAGGGTGTCTGACAGGAAAACAAAGCTGAAGAACCGATTTTAAAAGTAAGTATTTGAGATGGAAGGGAGAAAGGAATTTGAGAAGGAGTTAAAAGATGCATAGGGTTGTTTTCTGTAGTTGAAGTCCGATATTCTGCCTAAGAAGGTTTAGGGGCAGTATTGATCACCAGGTGTGGAGCGGAACTGGGTAACCATAGCTAGCGGTGGAAGTAAGGAGTAAGGAGGCAGTATTGATCACAAGGGGTTGAGCGGAGCAGTAGAGGCTTTGCCTGTTACAGAAAGCAGGGTACTGGAGATATGTGGAGGGGGAGGAAACCTTACATGAAGGGTTACATAATGAGTGCGCATTCTAACATTATTAGTGCCCAAAAATCTGGGATGCCATCGCAGGTACAATGCATGGGGAGAGGATCAGCAACAGGATGAAAAGGAAGGGTTTGGTAGGGAAATGTTGGCAAGGGTTTTTATTTTGAATTCGACATTTTTTGATGAGATAAGCCCTGACAGAGATGGCGGGGGGTAAGAACAAAACAGTCAGTGTTCGGGTGAACAGGATCTCTGTGTTCGCTTCTCTGGCAGATCAAAGTTTGGCTTCCCCTGCACATGAAATGAGGGGTGCACATCGAGTGGGGGGCGAGATGATGTGCTGGGGGCTGGAGGGTCCAGCAAGAGCAGATGTTAGCACAGGAGCTTGGTCAGAGTGTGTGGGCCGTGAGTCACTTTGACAGGTGTGAAGGACGGGCAATCAGTGAGTAACGAATGTTTTATGTTAGCGGGAAGCTTTACAAACGCAAGATTTACCATCCATCACATCTGCGAGGGTTACGGGCGGAAGATACCTCTGAATGTGGAAATTCACAAATAATACTTGGGCGCCCCTAACCTTAACTCGTAATAGTCTGCTAGCCTGAATCTTAACATAAAAGTCTATCTATTTCCAATTTCTAAACATACAGTACTGTCTTGCACAGTTGCAAGCCTAATTGCTTTGTCATTTCTTTTCTAGACCGTTTTATATAAAATACAAACCATCTAAATTATGGCTCTGTATGTACAAAGTAACTACAGTACTGTATGTACTGGGAGCATTAGATTTTGGGGCTATTATTGAAAATGCTAGATTAGCAGCACTAGAAATTTACTGTGAGAAATGTGAGATTCCAGTCACAATGACACATAAGTGAGGCTGATTGATGAAGCAGAAATGTGCGCTACCCATGCCAAGGCATTAAAGACATATTAAAGATGTAGTATGCACTTACACTAACAAATATTATGTATCACTATCAGGGGTGCCATAAAAGGAGGGGGCAGTTAGGATGATCTCACGGGCCCCTGTCATTCAGGGGCCCTAAAAAACTTGGAACTTAATGTGATTGGACTGGATTGGGGGCCCCATATGATATGCTTTCATGGGGCCCTAAGTCCCTAACGATACCCCTGATCACTAATATTTATATTTGTATATTTTATTATTATTCTATTTTATTTTATGTGATGCAAATAATTTTCATTATTGCTTTTGGCTTGCGCGTTTGCCAGTTTCTGCAGTGTCTCGGCAAGCTCCAAAAAAATCAATTGTTCACTGCCAACTGCTAACTGAAAGCATGAATGTCAGGCTTGCATATGTGTAGGGCTTACTGTACTGTATTCTCCTGCCAGTCCTGTGCCGGGACTTAAGGGCAAGTGGCGGCAGGTGATGGCCAGTAGGAGGCGCAACTATCACTCCAGCTACTTGGGGCAGAGGTTAGTTGAAATGCATGAGGAAATGGCAACTATATTTATGAAGAGCACATTACTACCATATATTATAGTAGTAATTGCAGTTAGGTGAATGGTGAGGTGAGCGGATCACAGAATCCTGTGCATTTTACAATGCGGCCGCCTCTCAGCGGCACAGCGATCATATTCAGTCCACATGCTGCCCCTTAACAGGGTCACTTCATCCGCACAGATGCCAAATCAAGACACGTATCAGCCTAATATCCACCTTCTAATATATGCAGAACTTTAAACACTGTTTGATAGAATGGCATTGGGTGGATCTCCTGGGGCAGAATTGGGCAGAATTCCACTAATAGCTCAATAAAATACTGATTTATTTTATTAATATTATGCCATATATGTATAAAAGAACATTATTATTCTATTATTTATTTATATACATATAAATACACACACAATTATATATATATATATATATATAATTGTTATAATATTTATATATTTATTTATAATCTAGGACCAGGGCCCGTTCTGAAGCCTGTTTAGTTTTCCCTGGCTGTTTCTGGACTCGTCCCAGGTCCCGCTTATGAGAACCATCCAAGCAGTCGGATGCACGAATGGCAGATTTCAGCTCGGTATCAAACGGCGGCGCCGTCCCCCTCGGAGCCGTGTCCGGGAGGTGTGGAGTGACATGGAATGGGGATGTCCGCAGGGGTCCGGTGCCGTTGAGCGTGCTCACTCGGACCCGCTGTCACCAGCTTGCTCCCTTAGCTTTATTCCTGTCAGCCAGACATGTAATTGGCATTCCAAGCCCACAGACCTCCTCCTTGCTTAGCATGACGGACAGTGAGGCTGAAAATGGCTGTGCGTCACCTCCAGGCTACGGGATACGGTGAACCGTAGGAATGACAGGGGCCGTCCGCGGGAGGGAGGCTCATGACCCTCACAATCATACTCAAGCCAAGCCTGGCATCTTTAACCACTTCAACCAACAGTGCGATTCATCCGCACGTCAAACGACCAATATCAACTAAGTGGGTCCATTCACACTCTGTATAATTAAAGAGAAAGAAAATTCTAGAAAACAAGCCCGCTAGCATTCCCACACTCAGCTAACCGAGTGCTTTTCATTTCAAGGCAAAAGCCCAGTTTCCATTATAATATGCTGCGCTTCTGTAAATATTAACATATTATATTTGTATTAAATAAATTTGCAATGTATCATACTGGATGGATTGCTATGCACAGCACAAATAGGATTCGTGACCATTTCTACGGAAATAGAAAAACCTTTTATTATTATTCCTTATTAATAACGTGCTATACTTCCAGAAATAATTTCAACACATTTTTGTACTCTTTAAAATAATCTAATAATGCAAGTAAATGTAGTGCAGGGTCACTTAACCAAAATGAAGTGATATAAAGTGTTGAATAATTTCACCCTATTTAAAATTCTAAAACTAAAGGATTGTAAAAACATGGTTTATTGGGAAATGAGTGGGTCGTTTTGTATGATTGGGACCCAGAGTCGGTTGGGGCTGCAGGCTTGGTTCGGAGCGGCTGTGTTCCCAGTTACCTGCCACTATATATAACCCAGTTAGTGAGAGCAGAGCGGATATGGCTGCACATTAATAAGCCTGCAGCAAGCTGCAGTCTATGTGATGTCAGCATCAGCGTCCCTGTCCCGTCTCCACACCAACCCCTGCACCGAGACCCCCTCCCACCACCTGCACCTCACATCCCCTATCCCACACCCCCCCATACCTGAGATAAGCCAGCTGTGTGTCTGGAAATATGAGGCTCAGTTGGGTGATCTGCTATCCCCCCCACCCCCACCCCACCCCTACTTTTATTCCCTTGACAAGAACTTAACCTGCACCAAATGAATGTAAGACAACTTTGACAAAGGGGTATTCCAGCATATTTTTCGGGACGCCCTGACGGATGGTCCTGGGGGTGTTTGCACAAATAGGATATGAAAGTGCTGGTTATCGGCGTGCTGCCTGCACAGATAAGGCAGCGCTGCATGCCTGCGGCAGGGCAGTTATGAAATGCACTGTCCGTGACTCGCCCAAACCATCCATCTCCGACCCGGCAAGGCGGTGCCCTGGCAGGGGCCTCTGACATCACCGCCAGCCCCCCCGCTCCTCCAGGGCAGCATGACAGACGCCTGAGTCGCTCGCGATTGCTCACAGACACCCTCCTACCTTTATCTGATCATGGCTTCTCTGTGACACCGACAGCAGACGCCTAGACGGCCCCCTTTGGTCAGGGCACCCCTGCGGCTAGATAAATTGCCTCCCCCCGTCGTGAATCTGTGCAGACCCCCCATTAGGGCGGCAGCTGACCCCCAAGGTCTGAGCTCTCATTGAAGGCCTGTTTGTCAGTGGCCCCGCCCCCCAGTTCTTGCCTTCCCGAGAACAGCCTGCGAGAGGTATGTGTCTGTGTGTGTGTGTCTGTGTCTGTGTGTGTGTGTGTGGGGGCGGGGGATTGCAGGGCAGTCAGCGAGAAGCAGGAACCCCTATTGGCTGCTCCTCAATGTTTTTAGACACATTCATTTACAATGTCACAATAAAGAGTTAAACTAAAAACTGAGCTGCAGACCAGGAGAAATAGGCAGCTCATGAGGGTTTGTGGCGGTTATATTTGTGTTGCTGGGTTTTCCAACCATTATATCCCAAAGGTGCCCAAATATTCCCTGTTCCCTCCTTCAAGATGCCCCTGTCCTGTGAGACTTTCTGGAAGCTCAAAGTTGCTACACTGCTATTCCAAGGGGAAAATTCCTGGGGGAGTATTTAGATCTAACATCTTGGTGTAGGAGAGAGAATGTGTGTGTGTGTGTGTGTGTGTGTGTGCATGTGTGTTTACCCCAGAGCTTGTGTGTGCATCCCAGGCCATCCAATTAATATGTGATGGAGTACTAGATGGCGGTCTCGTCTGAAGCCCGAACCGTGCGTGTGGCTACCTGGAAAGCTTGCATTTTCCACTGATTTGCCACTAACCCTCCAATGTGGAGATCGACCTTGCATAATAAAAGGCAGGCAAGGGAGGGGGGCGGTTGAGCGGTGCAGAGTGATAATTGAAATGGATTACGCCACCCGCTCAAATGGATCTCACATATGTGGTGGTCTTGGCAGTAACGGCAGGCGAGCGATCAAACCCATCCGGGGGATTAAACCGAGGTGACAGTTCCGGATTCCCTGAGTATCCCGCTCCCAAGGCTATGTTATGGGCTGATGGCACCTCACTGGAAATTAGGCCTGGGGTTGAGCCCCTCCAGAGGATGGGTGGCATGAGTGTGTAGCCAGAAGGGAAGGGAGAGCCACGGATGAAGTGGGCAGGTCCCCTCCGAGGGCAACCGAACTGCAGGAGTGCCGCGTTCCGGACTGGCCTCCCGCAGAATGGCACTGCCATTATAGCACACAGGCTGTTGTGCGTTCACCGCCAGCTTCTCGGGGAGCGGGACGGGCTAGCAGAAGGGATGGCGCCACCTTTGGGGCTCTGGCAGATTACCCCAGTTAATCTGTGGCTCCTCCCTTTGACTGGCAGACGACAGTCTAATTTATCTACATTGCCCCCGGTGCATGGGACCTGACAGAAGCTATCGCCTGCAGGGGGCGTGGGAGGGCACTTCCTGCCCCCATGCTGTCCTCCTCCTGCCCTAGCCCTCCCCCCCACCTGGTAGTCCGGGCCTCACACCTCCTTTAAACGCTGAAAGCAGCACCCGTCAGGGTGTGTTGTGCTGGGTCCATCGCCACGGAGACTGGCCTGCGTCCCATCAGGGCTAGCGCGCCGCTGAGCTAATTTGGCCTTGAAGGGTATAGGTCTCTACTTGACGCTAATTAGGAAGGAAGAGCATCGAACACCTGTTGGTGGGGCGGGGGGGGGGTCACCTGATATCCGTGGAGGCTGGCTTTCCATAAATGCCAACAGACTCTTGTCCTGCCCCTGGCAGTAGGTCGACCCCCTTTTTGACACGCACGAGATGGGTGAAAATGCACGTTTCCCTTATGGTGTCATGGTGCGGGATTCCAGGACCCTGCATCAAGCGTCCTTACAAACGGCATGGGCCTAACGCCATACGGGGGGGCGAGCACGTCTTGACAGCAGGAGGGCTGCGGCAGGGAAACGGGTCCCGAGATATGTGGATAATTTAAAACTAGCTTCCTCTGACATTTCGCAACACACACACACATAACACAGATGATCCAGAGATATCACTTAGCCCAACTGGCCGTAATCTGTGGTTATCACAGAGGGCGACATGGGATTCAATCCCAAGCAGTGTGAAGTAACACCCTCATGTCAACCATGATTTTTAATAACCTTTGCTCTTCACCTCTGGCTCTGTGTTAATTTAGCAAATAACAGCACAAAGTTACATGAAAGCTATGATTGATATTAAGTTTGTCAGTTTGCTCATTTTATTTTAAAATGCCGCTGGTGGTGTAGCTGATGATCTCAGGCCCCAACCTGGCTGAGCTGAGCTGTGCTCCCTGTCCCCCCCGTCTCTCTGCCCCATCTGATGAGTATCACGGCCCCCGGAGCATGGAGGGGGCGCAATCCCGTCGTCGGCAGTCTGCTGCATTGGGCCAAACAAACCATTGCTCTCACTTTCATCTCTTTGTGCTATAGCTGGCAAATTCCATCCATCCAACATCTAATCACTTCTAGTCAGGGTTGCGTGGGGATCATCCCAGGCACAATGAAGTACAAGTCTGGGGTACATCCTATACAAGAGGCCAGTCTACTACTAGGGTATATGCTATACAGAGTACCACTCCACCACTAAGTTATATGCTACACCAGCCTAACTGCAAATCTTTAGACTTGGAGTGGAAATCGGAATACCTGAAGGAAACCCTCACACCATGGGGAGAACGTGCACCCCCTCGTTGCTGTGGAATTTAAACCCCACAGCACCCCCCCCCATGCTAAGCAGCCTTTTGTCAATTCACTACTCATAGTGTTTCAATCACTTCCTACCAATGAGAAAATTCATTTGTAAATTCTCCTCCCTGTACCCAATATGCTTACAGGGGGCTGAATTAGTCATTAGCATTTGGGCCTCGTACATATTCCTATGGGATGGCGCTGAGATAACTAAACGGGAGCCAAACAACCTGAGACTTTAATAAATATGCAGCATTATCAAATTGTTCTCAAGTGCCTTGGCAACGAGGCGGCTGCTGTCGGAACGGGAGAATTAATCACGTTGTACGTACCATACAAACTGAGCGATTCTCCCACCAGTTTCGAACATCTTGAACTCCGGCGTGCACATGATGAGTGAGGGCGTGCCTGGCCACCCATCAATCCACAACGCTCCGGAACGCTGACTCAGAGACAAGGTGTCAGACAGAAAGTTTTGAAAGGATGGGGAAGATGCTGATGGCCTCTTCTGCTGGACCACCAGTCCCATCCTAGGTTGATATGACTTAGCCACTCCCCCGGTGTCGACCGCGCTCCCCCCTCTGGCTAAGAGAACGGCCCGCCTTGCTCACTCGGCTCATTCATTCGCTTCCTTTGTTACTCGCAAAACACATCTCCATACGGCCGCACAGACACACCAGCTGCTGGTTCTTGAATCTTTTTTTTTGTCTGAATTATGAAGCGTTACAAAAATATGAGAAAAATGACACTTTGCTCCGGTCCCTCTTGGCAGGAACGAGGCCGTCAGCCAAATACCGGATCTCAGAGGCAGAGAATGCTGTTCCCTCCGCTCTCGGGGGTGACTTTCTCCCAGAAAGGGCATACATCGTGCTCCGAGTCCCTCTTTATTCATTCATACTTCTTGTAAACATCTCGGTAGAGTCCCCGCGGCGCCCGCAGCCCTCACGCGGCGCTGAGCTGTCATTACTCGCACTCCCCACTCCTCTTTCACCTCTGGCACCGTTTCAAGCCCTTTGTCGGGATGGTCTATCAGAGCCTGAGGTCCCGCACATCTCTCCCAATGCAGAGTTAGTGGCAGCGTGGGCCGTGACTGCCGTTAAGACCCCTGAAAAGGAGGTCTTGGGCAAACGACAGCATGCCGACTTTGGAAAATCACAGGATATACAATAAAATAATTTGCTGGTGATTTCACAAAAAAATGAAGGAGCCACCAGGGGAAAACCGAGAAGGCGGATGGATGGGATGTATGGATTACTCACAGGAATGGTGGATTCTGATTTCCAGAAGGTTTGGGATGTCAGCACCATTTGTAAGTTTGGCCCACACAGCCATATAGCCCTAACACATACTCACTTTGCTTAGTTTAATTTTGCCTGCTGATTACATGCATGTCCTGGCCCCGGCCGGCAGTGCTGCCCTACACAGTATTGGTTCCATTGACATGGTCTTTCAACCAGCCATCACCTTTTGGCACTGGGACCCACCAATCCCCCATTTCTTCATCTTAAAGCACAGCGTGTAAATCTACATTTCTCTTCTAGCAACAGAAGCTGGCTTTCAGTTAGTCTCTGTAACCACTAAACATATGCAGGGGCTCCTGCTGTTATTATGACTAAAAAAGCGCACTTTTGCGACACTTGTGCTCACCTTACATAAAGGTAACGTGTGTTGTTGCACTCTGATTTTATGAGTTGTATCTTGAGACTGGTAATGTTATTCCCTTATATTAAAGTACATTCTTATTGGTAATACTCATGTGTGGACTTATTAATACCTCCAAAGCAACAAGTCGGGGCACACTGACACTTCTGAGGCCCCATTGTGGTCTGAGGGAGACTCACTGGTTATACTCACTGTTCGGGACAATTTTAAACACACTTTTTTTTTTTGCTTTGCAAATTGTTGGCACTTTGTTCATTACTTACGTTTATGTCTTAGTTCATTTATGTATTATATATCTTTTTTACCTTAAATCATTGGGAAACGATTCAGAAATACAGTCTCTGTCAGGGTGGGCCCCCATCCGACCCTGTCCTACGTGTCCTTTACCCATTTGGCCAGCAGATGTCGCTGGACGTCCCGATTCCCCCTCCCTGATTTGTAGCCCTCTAGCCCCAGTGTGTTTCATTGTTCCCTGGGCTGCCACATAGCGCAAAGGGTTAAGCGTGCGGCTTGGAGGTGGAACTGTCATTTTATGAGTTCAAGGCTAACCGGAGACCAGCCTCACCTGTTATTCAGTATTTATTGAGTTTCTCTTTCTCTGGTGTTTGTTATCATTCTTTATCTCCTCGTTGAAGGTTTAACTGCTCGTACTGCTTATGTCCCTAGTATTTCCTAGTGTTAGTTAACCCTTAGTGTTTGTTAGTGTTTTGTCTAGTTTCTTGTGCTTGTGTGCCATTACGTGTTCCACCCATTTCTTGTGTTCCATGCCTGTCTCGATTGGTCAGTTTCATGTGGTCCTCACCTGCTGTGTGCTAGTCTTGTTATCTATGTGTATTTAAGTGCCTGCCTCACTCTGATTGTCAGTTAGGCATTGTCTATGAGTAGGCGCAGTTGTGCTGGTGTCTTTGTAGGTTTTGTACATTTATTCTGTGTTTGTAGCTTTGTTATTTTCTAGTCCAGCTCCCTGTATTGGTTCTGTTCCTGAGTGCCGCTGCTTTAGTTTGTATGCGTCTACCCGGTTTTCTATTGACCCCCGAGACCCCTATATTTTGTGGCGTTCCTTTTTGTGCTCTGTTTCTGTTAATGAACCCCTCGTTTCATGGAGCTGTTCCGTGGACAGTCACCTCTTCCTGCCTGCACCGTGCCTCGTCACAACAGCTTCTATTCCACATATGGAAACTATGACAAAATGAAAATAAACAAAGACGCTGAGCGCTTGTGTTTTCAGGTGATTTTCTCCCTTTTATGGGTGTGATAGATGTGCAGTACACGGCGGCTCCGCATTAAGTGGACACCAGCAGCGGCGAGCCAGGTAGAGCCTGCGGACAAACCACACTTCACATCTTTTATTCCCGGCGTGTTTTAGCGAGGAGGACCCCATGCTTGTATCCAGTGAGCTATTTAAATGTTCGGCAGAGGCCATTCAGGCTGGTGCCTATCAAAAGAAACAACGTTTCTGTTACTGCTTTTATTTGATCAAAGGAAAAAAATATATATAATTGGGTGACCTTGTTCCCTTCACTAGCCATTAAGACGTTTAAGATGTATGCGATTTAACCTAACAAAAGGTTATCAGGACTCAACATATTGTAATGCATATTTAAAAAGAAGGTGTGCATAGTGCTGCTTATATTGAATTACATACTTTTGGTTGAAGTGATTGGCATGTTAAAATGTGACATAAGCCAGGTGTCTGTTTTGTGTGGCTAATATGGCGGATGGAAAAGGTAGGAGATACGCTAGGAGGCCTGTTAGGAGATATGTTAGGAGACATGGTAGGAGACCCATTAGGAGATACATTAGGGGATACGTTAGGAGACACGTTAGGAGATACGTTAGGAGACATGCTAGGAGACCGTTGGGAGACATGCTAGGAGACCGTTGGGAGACATGCTAGGAGACCGTTAGGAGACACGTTAGGAGACACGTTAGGAGACCCATCAGAAGTACCCGGGCTGTTTTTCGTCCACTGATAATTGTCTGGGAAGCTTTGACAGGAATAATCCAGGCTGTCCATCATCCCAAACACTTCCAGTCATGCGATTCTATATCAGTGCAAAAACTGAACGTCTTTGCCTAAACGAACAAACATGTGAATCTGAGACTTGTGTCGACATAACTTGATGACATCTGTCAGATTTATGATAACTTTATCTGCTAATAAATACCAATTGGTCCTTTAAAACATCACTTGTTTAAAAAGTGCAATTTTATTTACTTTCGACTAATGTTGGGAATATGGATCACTTCCAGTACTGTTTTTATTATTATTATGATAGGGCAGTGGTGGCATGATGGTTACGGAAGTGACTGTGTAATCGAAAGGTTGCTTTATTAAAGACCAGATATGGAGATGAGGAGATGTGCGCCTTCGGAGCTGGTGTACATGATGTCCAAAAATGTCAATGTGAATGTATTTAGGTGCCAATATTTGTTTAAATTTGCGTCAGACCGGGAGCTTCGCCGGTGATGCTCGCCTAGGGTGCAAAATCGGCCCGGACTGGCACAGCATGTATTGACAGAACAGGGGAAAGCCGTAATGCCTTTCAGTGTAGCCTTCCTTGCGTGTTGTTGATTTGCTTGCTGTAGGATTGCACATAATATGGGTGTTTATTTTATACACTGTGAGAGCTTATGTATGATACATGTCTGGTTGAGTTAACCTGTAGTTAACCCAACCAGAAGGTTGGAAATCTACAGGATCAAGGATTATTGCAGGTGACCTGAAATGCAGAAGAAGGAACTTTCACACAATCGCGGCCTATGCTCAGCGAAATTCACACGATTGCAGACTGGGCTCAGACGTGCGCTGCCTGGTGACACAAAGGGGAACAAATATTAGTTTTCAGGAGAGGCGCTCAAGCCATTTGGCATAATTGTGACATTAATGAGACCCTGCATTATTCATGGCGCCGTTTGTTTTAATGCACGGGGTACGCGGCAAATCTGTTTTCAACGCAAACCTGTTTCATCTGATGTTTGTAGATGCGGATGTTTTCTACTGCTGGCTCTCGTAAGAAATCAGACAATACCTTAACAGCCTAAATGCAGCTGGCTGACTGTCCCTGTCCCTGCACACCTGCAGAGAAACTCTCCTAATTCCGCCGAGTACACTTACATGCTGCGTTAACATTAATTTAGGCGTTTAATCCCCGTCTCATTGCTTTCTTAATACCCCACATTTCCAGGATGGAGCTCATTTAGTCCGAAAATACACATCAGCTCTCCAAAACAGAAGACAGATTGGCTTGTTCTTCGAGTGAGATGTTTTCAGTTCCCTTGGTGGAATGGAAACACTACTTGTTTGTTTAAGGGTGCATTAATATTTGAGTGTGGAGTATTTGTGTGGGTTTTTTATTTTGGATTCTAGGTGTAGTGATTGCATGTGGAGAACCTTTGAGACTTTCTGGCATCTGTAATATACCACCTGAGTGGTCCACCACCAGGTGAGTGTAGGGGCAGTTATGGTGGATTCTCAACAGATTGGTGGAGCAAGGAAGGGGTTTGTGATGTGGCACAATAACGTGGCACCATAGGATGTCAGGTATCTGCCGTCTCATGGAACAAGATGGAGGGGACTGTCTGCCCTTGGAGGCAGCTTGTACTCTGATTTCCTCCCGCTCTGGGGCCACGGCGACACGAAGGGCAGGAGTGAGAGAGGCTCGCAGACTAAGTGCTGTCGATAGCAAAAACCTCCAGCACATTAGCCTACAAACTGTTTAGGGAGGACGCACTTATTATGGGCTGTAAATATGCCGGTTTAATGTTGCAGCGTGATAGAGACACAGCGGACGCGAGGTGCATGCCTGGCTATGTTTTCTGTTTTATATGCAGTCTGTTTGCATGATAATAAGCTTCAGCTTTTAAAGCAATCTGTCCTTATGTGTGTATTTATATGCATGCAGACACGCGTGTGTCTGTAACGTGTAATAAATGTGGCTGAAGACAGCTAAGGGCCTAAGAGGAGATGGTAAGGGGGCTGCTTTTTAACTTAACTTATCTCCAGAAAGCAAGGTGGATGCAGGATACAGACAGCCCCCCCCCCCCCAAAAGGACCCTCCCTGCATTTACACCTCCCCCCCACCCTAGGGAGCTGTGCAGCCCAGGATGTCGTCTTCACCCCGCTCCCCGGACCACTCAGAAAGCATTTCTGTGTCACGCCCCCGCTTTCCAATACCCCCAGCTTCTGGCTGCCTTTTTCTTTGTTATTACGGCTGTCCTTAACAACCTCCTGCTCCCCGCTGGATGTTTCACCAGACAAAGCCATTTTTTTTCTTTTAATCTTTTTTTTTTTGTCTGTGTCCAATTTAAAAAAGATGGTAATAATCTCCGTTCCTTTTCTTTGGAAATGCAAATGTCGACCCACAATAGCTGCAGTCGCTCCTCTGTTCCTTCAGCAATATCTCAATAATTGGTCATTTCGTAATAAGAAGCACGCTGAATTATGCTCGGGTAATAATTACACCCGGTTAAGGTATTTTTGTCATCGTTTCTGAATCTAATTTGTGATACTAAATATACAGTTGCAGCCGGATGGGAAAGGTACAGCAGATTAAATCGTTCCGTTGGTGAATTCATTTAAATTCCCTGGCAGCTTTTCACCCTTTCTCCTTAACTACCCGTGGGAACCTGTAATATTTCATTAGGCGCTGAAGGTATCTTAAGAAGGGCCTTAGGACATTTCAGATGGTTTGTCTGTCTTCTGCTTGAGGAGTGGGCGGCCGGGGTTATTCTTTTTATTTAGTACAGTATATAAGCAATAAAAGGCATGTTCTGGGTGAATTGCAAAAAAAACAACATTTAGGCCTAAATCACAACAGTTTTCACGAGCTATTTTCAGATACAAGACCTCGGTACGTAATTTGGTTCTCTTTCATGGTACCATATGTTTTCGGAATGACTATAAATCTCCTTGAATCGGGACCAGTTCAGCAGCAGTTAAACTCCAGCCTTTCGCATGAAGCCGCAGTGGATATCGCCTGAAGCCGCAGTGGGTATCGCCTGAAGCCGCAGTGGGTATCGCCTGAAGCGGGTTCTTGTTCCCGCCGCAAGGTCTCCTGTCTCCTGCAATCCCGAGTCACTGGCACTGGGTTTGCGTTCACTGGAGATGTGCCCCATAGGACTTATGGAGTTCTGTCAGTGAGGCCTCTTCCGCTAGCTGCTCTTTACAGTCACTAGGTGATTTGGCAGGTTTTACGTTTTGGCTCCGTGCGTATGATGTCACGTTCTCTCCATAAGCTGGAGATGAAACATCACGTCTTGGGGCGGCAGGGGGTCATGTAAATCATGAAAACCGGCAGGTCTCATTGGATATCATGTCGATTCGCTTTCTCATATTATATCTTTAAAGCTGCCCCTGTGCTATCTGTAGATGTCTGATTATGTGAATTTCCCTCATTAGACGTGCCAGTGATTATCTGCCCCTGATAGATGGCACTCTGAGGCAGCTTAGTATTCCGGAGCTCTGTACCCTGAGCACTGGACCCTTCACATCTAAGGACACCTTGCCCCCGAGCAGAATGCAGACTCCTCGTCACCCAGTAGCGGTGTGGCAGTATCGATTTGGGTACCCGCCGTGAATGAATGTGTGCGTATCTAGAGTAGGATGAAATGTGACTCCGTGAGGTTGTGATATGTGACAGGGGGAAGGTACATAATGCCTGCCGTGGCTATCAGAATGTCTTACCCATGTGGCATTTCGGCTCACAGTATGCCACTGTATAACTGCACCAGTGATTGGGGAGTCCATCCAAAGGGATGGGTTCACTTAAGGTCAGGAACTCTCATTTTTCATGAATCTTCCTGTCAGTAGAGAAACCCCAAAGGTAATGGGGGGAGACAGGGAAGCAGGGGAGAGATTTAAAGGGTGTAGGAGAGCAGCTGGGGTAGTATTGAGTGGAGGTGAGGGTGCGGGAGGGTGGAGATTGAACTCGGCAGGGGAAGACCGTCTAGTAAATTTCAACGCAGAAGGAGATGGGATATGGAAGCTGTTTTTTTTTTGGGACAATATGTTGTTGGGAGGCGTCGCTGAATTTGGCTGACTGCCCCCCCACCCGTCATGGTGTGAGACAGGCCTGGCTCTTTTCAGAGAGCTGCTTCAGTTGTAGGGGGTGATGCTGGCAGTGTGGGAGACACTGAAACGAAGGCTGGCCGGCCTACGCCGCTCCTTTGTGCTGTGTGTGCTCGTGGCTGGCCCGCCTTCTCCGAGATCGGTCCCGCACACGTTTGCGGCGCGGCGGAGGTGTGAACGAGTGAGCGCGGTTCGTGGTACGAGTGTGAACGGGCTCCGCTGTGATGGGCTGCTCCAGCCAGTCTGAGATCACGTCCCCCGTGCTTACTGGGAAACGGGGGCTGGCTCAGGCATCCCGTCAACGGGGAGGCAGGAGCGCGGCCTAGAGGAGTCATGTGACACTTTCCAGTAAGGCCGTTAATGAGCCCGCCCCCCACAAACTAATCAATGATGATGATGATTTTATATCTTCTTTTTATTATTTTTATTACTTTATTAATAATAATAATAATAATAATAATAATAATAATAATAATACATCTTTACCTGGCTGTTTTAAAGCCACCAGTGTTGTGGTCCAGTAGGAAACAGGGCCAGGTAAGGCTTCAGAATGGTCTTCACCATGTCAATAATTTTACTTAATATTTATTTAATAATTATATTTCAGTTCAGTTTAGTTTTAATTGTTCTTTTTCATTCATTTGCCTGTAGCTCCTTCTCCGTCCAACCCTCAAGCCTGGGGACCAGGTTTCAACCAATCAGTTGAGCATAAAGAGTCAGAGTCACAGAGTGCTCAACTAGTTGGTTGAAACAAAATCCTGGTCTGGATTTTTACTTTCTGGACATGAAATTGACACCCCTCCTAATATACCCCTGATTCCTCTCTTACCATTCGTGTGAAGTGGAGAGGTCCAAGAAAGCCTGTATCTCGTCATTAGAATCTCGGCCTTACCCACCCAATCGCAAGATGTTTCCTGTTGGGGAGTAAAGATGACTGTCGGTATTTGTCAGGGAGTTTGTAACACCCCAAAACTGCTCGTCAGACTTCACTATATAAATGGCTTATATGAGACATGAAAGTAACAAAGTGCCCAAAGTAAATCGGGGTATGGATGTTTACAACAGTGTACCGATAGAGAGAGAAAAAAAAGTGGATAAAAAAACACTGGGTTAAAGACATGTAAACGCTCTAGGGTCACGGTATGAGAGGATGGGAACATATGCGCGGTGAAGGAGGCGCTTGTGCGGAGAGCACTTTTATCACCAGGCGTCAGCCTAAGTGTGCTGTGTCTAGCACTTATCATCTCTGCACCAGATAGGAGCTGTCATAAATAGAGCAGAATTGGATTCAAGGGAACTCGCTCCACAATGAATCCCCAATGGGGGGGGGAGGCGCTTATTGGACTTTATAAAGAGCCAGATGCGCATGGCGAGCTGTGAGGCGGAGGCTGTCACAGGCGGGGGGAGTTGCTGGCCTTCGCCAGTGTGGGCAGAGATAGGTGTGTGTGTGGTGTGAGCAGGCATTCACACCTCTCTCTGTCTCTAGTGCATGGCCCTTCTTTGTGTGTGTTAGTGTGTGTGTTTGCATAAATCGCATTTGAGGACCAAAATGAAGTGTGGTAAAACCTGAAACTTCCATACTTTTGAGGACATTTTCTCAGGTCCCCATTTGTATAACCTAAATTTTATAAAAACCTGTGGATACAATCAAAAAACTAAAAATGCCAAAAGTTCTGTTTTTGGGTTGGTTACTTATGATTAAGGTTAGGGCTGGGTAGGGGTTAAGGGTGTCGTAACTGGGATTAGGGTTTTTCCCATAGAAATGAACAGAAGGTCCCCATTTAGATAAGTACGCCGAGGCTGTGTGTGTGTGTGCGTGTGCGTGTGCGTGTGCGTGTGTGTAAATGGCAGGTCACCTCAAATGGGCCTCAGTGGACAGCGTGGGGCCAGCATAGTATGCTATTGGACAGAAATGCTTCTACTGGATAAAATAATGGCCCAGTTCAGAGCTCCACTGCATATTCAGTGGGTCTTTGGTCATTCCTGCGCTCCTGTGGACTCGCTAACGCTCAGCGCTCTTTGGTCCTCAGCTGCAGCTGGTGGTCCTCAGAAAGTGTGGTGGGCTGCGGGGGGGGGGTTAAGCGACTTGCTGACCATCCCAGATGCAGGTGGCCATCTGAGCGATGGCTCTATGTGACTGCATATACTGTACGCCTACAGAGCGTGTCCCCCAGCTCTAAGAGAGCCGACTGAGGAATGCGGTTAATCTTGGTGCGGCTTACATTCTTGCCGGGTCCCGTCGCTCTGCGCGCCTTCAGGCCCCGCGGCTGGCTGGCCCAAAGCCTGTCCTCCCCTTTTACTTGATTCCGGTCTCTCTCTAGAACGTCCCGTGACTCGCCGGGCAGTGAGATATGGAGGCTTAGCCCAATGGGTACGTGCGCGATCGCTACAGGGTGCCCCAGGACCATTCAGTATCACGCTGCGTACAATGAGTCAAAAAGAAATGTGAGAGAGAGGGACATAACAAAGGAAAAGCCCTCTGCCCGCACAGCAGAAGCCCCATTATGTACTCGCCAGATCATTAATTCCTACAAAGAAGTCTCCCCGGGTGAGACTCATTCAAATGCATGTGTCAGGTCCCCCCAAGTACACCCCCGCTCCCGCTTTGCCCCGCCGTGGGGGACACCGCCCTCATATTTCAGTGCGTAAGGAGCACCAGCTAAGTGCTGGGGACGCATTATATGTAAATTTGTCTCCGTTAGCAGACGCCTGGCTGCTGGGGGCTGCTGCATATTGATACAGCTGTTTAACGAGGGGGATGTTCTCCATGCCGCTCTTTACGCCCTCCCCACCCCCCCATTTAGCTTAAGTCTGTGATAATGTCCCCCCCTCATCATTTTTCAAATTGCTGGAGTGCATGTGGAGTTAGATGGGAACAGGTCTGCCTCCCCTCCCTTCCCTGTGCTCCCCTTCTCTCCTTTCCACGTCACTCCCATCCACTCACCTCCAGTCCGCTACCCTCCCCTTCCCTTCCCTCTGGTCCTTTCCCTTCTGCTCTCCTCTCCTTCCTCCCACTCCCCTCCCCTCTCTTTCCCCTCCCTTCCATTCCACTCTCCTCTGCTCTCCTCCCCTCAACTCCCCTCCCATTCCCTCCTGTCCACTCCCCTCTGTTTCCCTCCCCTCTGGTCCTCTCCCTTCTGCTCTCCTCCCCTTCCTTCCACTCCCCTTCACTCCCCTCCCCTTCCTTCCCTTCCCCTCCCCTTTCTTCCCTTCCCCTCCACTCCACTCCCCTTCCCTCCCCTTTCCTCCCCTCCCCTTCCTTCCACTTCCCTCCCAATCCCTCCCGTCCACTCCCCTCTGTTGCTCTCCCTTCTGCTACCCTCCCCTTCCTTCCACTCTCCTCCCCTCCCCTTTTCTCCCCTTCTCTCCTTCCACTCCCCTCCCCTCCCTTCTACTCCCCTCCCTTCCTTTCATGGATGCTCCCACATCTGGCCTAGTAGCAGTGAACCAGTGAGGTCTCTCATTATGTGCCCCTCAGGTCCAGTTCCCTCCTTGGGCTGCTTGAGTCCCCCTGGCTTGGTGCAGGACAGCTACTGCACCCCATGTGGCAGCCGCCTGGAAGACCCTTGACAACCCTTAGTTTTCCCAGGAAGAATGTGCCTAGTTTGGCTCTGCCACAGCAGATTTCCAGGGTGAAGTTAATCAGTGTCATTTACCTATAATGTGGAGATGTGGAATGCTCTGTGAAGCTGGGGTGAGCTTCGTCGCTGTCTGTCCCAAGCCTTTTCAGCTTTTAAAACACGACAGTCAACCACCAGCCAGCCAGTCATTTCGAGCAGACGCTCCAGCTCACTTTACAGTGTCTTTGGAGCCCTATGGCAATGAGACCCTCCATGACTAATGTCAAGCTGTTCAGCTCCCCGTATGTTTGAGGCTTCCCATGATACTTCTGCATAATGTTTTGATTATGGCTCAACATTGTAGCCCCTTTTCCTTCCAAGGAATGTAGTTGTACCAAGTCTGCCTTTATACAATACCTGTACGCAGGTATTATTAGCAATTAGCAACCCTTACAACACATTTTTATTAATCCAGTTCAGTTTTCCCATAGGCTGAGGGCTGCTCCTGTCAATTTTCATCCTGATAGACTTTGATGAGAGAGAATCCTTTGAAGAGTCGATCAAAGGGAGTCTTTGATGGTGTTTGGATTCAGAGGGTGCTTGGAGGGATGGGAATCCTTCCATTATTACATCCAATCCTGGAATCTTCCCCTATCTGAGTTAGTGCAGATCCATCCGATCATGTCAGTCTCAGTTACACTTTAAAGTGTCTTTGTTTGTCTGTTTGTGTGTGTGTGCGCGCACGTGCGTGTGCTTTTGAGTGTTCGTATTAACGCCTGTGCTTTGTTGTATGCAGTGAATACACAAATCAACAAGTCTGTGTAATTTTACAGTTTGCTGGTGGCTCAGGGTGATTCAGAGCCAGGCTGGGGGGGGGGGCAGGTGAGACAGTGATCCTTATATGGGGACCTGGGTATAATTTTATATAATTTTGTCCCGGGCCCAGGAACTCTGCATGCTGGCCCTGCGCTGAGTCACTTCTGGAATTGAAGAGACTAAACAACCAAAGTGGAACCGCAAGCAGATATAAATGATGTCTGTGCCTGAGGTGGAGAGCAGGAAGGCACTGGACGGGGAGTCCTGCAGGGTCCCGGGACACTGTCCAGAAGGCCGTGATGTCTAGCATCATAACACAGTCACCACAGTGACCAGCAACTCCCATTCCTGATCTACAGCCTTTTATAAGTTTTCTGAATTATGATTTTGTAAGAAATATAAAACAAACAGATACTATTATGCCTGTGGAGCCAGTGACTAAATATACGAACATTATGTGCCCTCTTAATGTCCTGGGTGGCTTCACTGTTTATTACTCCATTACAAAAGTACTATATTACTCTCCAGAGTCCAAGTAGGTGCACTCTTTCAAGTTTCTGCTGTTTAGGGTCCATTCCTCATTTATACCGGTCCATGTTCCTCGGAAAATGTGTGAATAAGCACAGAATGGTAGTTTAGTTAGGTAATGCCTGTCTGTCTGAGTAATAGCCAGTGTTTCACTGACAAACTCGCTGCTTGAAACGCTGTGGATATGATCACCCATTGGTCTTTATTAGAGTTTCATATGGTGTCTGTCACCAAAGATGGGCTTCATGCTCTGCCTATAAGTTATGGTTAAGCGTCTTCAAATCTGACTCAGGACTTGTTCCGCAAGGCTCCTCTCATTTTGCATTGGCTTCTGGCATTTTTCCTGGGGTTCTGCATAGGAAATTCGTCAGATGAGGTGCTGATGGTAATAGTGTATGTAGGGCGGTTTCACCGCTTTGCAATGTGATGGCCTTTCCTCTGCACAGGTGGTCTCCTGCTTCGCATTGCAGCAGCCTTTCCTGTGCACGGGTAGTCTTTCCGCTTTGCGTTGTGACAGCCTTTCCTCTGCAGGGGTGGTCTTTCAGCTTTACCTTGTGAAGGCCTTTCCTCTTTGTGGGTGGTCTTCCCACTTTGCCTGGAAACGGCCTTTCCTCTGTGCGGGTGGTCTTCCCGCCTTGTGTTTTGATGGCCTTTCCTCTGCATGGATGGTCTTCCCGCCTTGTGTTTTGATGGCCTTTCCTCTGCGCGGGTGGTCTTCCCACTTTATGTTTTGATGGCCTTTCCTCTGCGCGGGTGGTCTTCCCACTTTATGTTTTGATGGCCTTTCCTCTGTGCGGGTGGTCTTCCCGCTTTGTGTTTTGATGGCCTTTCCTCTGCGCGGGTGGTCTTCCCACTTTATGTTTTGACAGCCTTTCTACTGTTTGGGTGGTCTTCCTGTTTCGTGTTTTGATGGCCTTTCCTCTGTGGGTGTGGTCTTCCTGTTTCGTGTTTTGACGGCCTTTCCTGTGCACAGATAGTCTTCCCACTTTACTTTGTGATGGCCTTTCCTCTGCGTGGATGGTCTACCCATTTCATGTTTTGACGGCCTTTCCTCTGCACAGATAGTCTTCCCACTTTACTTTGTGATGGCCATTCCTCTGCGCGTGTGGTCTTCCCGCTGTCCGTTGTGATGGCCTTTCCTCTGCGCGTGTGGTCTTCCCGCTGTCCATTGTGATGGCC
>JAODKN010000002.1:14567875-14578384 GCA_026774425.1 Petrocephalus zakoni
CTGCACTGGTTGTCGTCCCTCTTTCCTTTGTGATGGCCATTCCTCTGCGCGTGTGGTCTTCCCGCTGTCCTTTGTGATGGCCATTCCTCTGCGCGTGTGGTCTTCCCGCTGTCCGTTGTGATGGCCATTCCTCTGCGCGTGTGGTCTTCCCGCTGTCCGTTGTGATGGCCTTTCCTATGAACTCTAACATGTATGGTTCCCGGCCCACAGGCCAGGAGCTGCTGTACGTTTTTCACCTTGTTATTAAGTTGAGTGGAGTGCAGACTCTGCCGTAGCCCCTGAGTGCATACCTTCCCTGCTTTAGATTGCCCTCGGTCCTCCCTGTGGTCCCTGTGAGATCCCGTAACAAAGGCCTCTTTCCAATTAAAATGGCCTGTCAGACCCAGGCCGCTAGCGTGTGGCGCGGTGACGGCCCACCCCACACAGTACAGGCTTTCGCCCCTCTCAAGGCCATAGATCCCACTTAGAGCTCCCGCATCTTGGAGTTTGACTGTCCCTATAGTATTAATCTCCCCTTGCCTGCCTCTGCACTGCAGTGATGGACTTTGCCCTCGGTTACCATCTATTTTTCCCCGATTCTAATTGCAGAATAATTTTTTTTTTTGTTTCATCTCTAACCACACTGAAGGCTGTCCGGCACAGGAAGCTTTCTCTTGTAAATTATTTTTTAAATAATACATTGGGTACTTCCCTGTCATTGACACAGGTAAATTGCAGCCTTATTTATTAAACATTTTTCTCTGCATTCCCCTTAGTATAGTGGCTGAGAAATGCTTGTGGAATTCTCATTTATGGGTTTAAATATTTAAATCCCCCACACCACCCCCCACATTTAATCAACGGAGATAACTTTGTTATTTTTATCTTTTTTATTCACATCATTGCAGTTACAGTTTCTGTTTACTGCGTGAGTAGGAAAGTGTTTTTAACCTTACAATAGAAATTTGACATAAAGTCAGCCATTAAGACATAATTGTATACTTTCTTGATGCGGTTTATTGATAGGAATGGTAGCCATATAATTTGAAATGTGTCCTGTGCGGTATGATACCTATAATCTCAGAATCTATGTGGAAGTCATCACTGCTTATACTCACAACAGGCATGGCATCGGGGCCGGCCGTCAGGGTTAGGGTTAGGGTTAGGGTTAGGGATGGCGGCGCAGAGGAATGCCACCTCAGTTTGGTCTCAGTGGGATGTCAACATCTGCTGGTGGCTGTCCAAGTTTGGCTAATTGTAGCTTAATGTCTATGTTTCCAAAGGTGGTTCAGCCTGAGACGAGTTTATAGACCGCGCAATATGCTTCTTTTTTTATCTATTTAATCCTTTACAGAGCATGTAAGTACTGGAGGAGCTGGTAAGTGAGTGTTTGGGCGGCTGGCTGCGGGGCCCCCGGGTCTCTGGTGGTATGACCACGTGTTGTGTAGCTCTGTCACGTGTGCTGGGCCCCCACATCCTCACACTCCCCCAGTTGGATTAGTTAGTTGGATTAGAAGTAAAATCTCCCCCACAGGCTTAATTAATCACTTTCTAATTGAAAAGTGACTGTCTCCCCCTGCGTGTGCGGGCTGTCCTGCAGAGGGCGGCATGAGGGGGGTGCAGCCTCCTCCCGCGCCCCCAGGCTCCTCCTGTCACCCCCACCCCCCCCATCTGCAGGCCGTGGGGAGGGCATACTACAGCTTAATAATCTACAGTCTAGATTGGCAAACAGGCGGGAGCCTTGCTGGGGGTGGCAGCTGCTGGTGTGCCTGTGCCCGGCCTCAGCCGTGCTCCACCAGGCCCCTGCTCACTCCCTCGTCCCCTCTCCCCTGCTCCTGTGCCCGGCCTCAGCCGTGCTCCACCAGGCCCCTGCTCACTCCCTCGTATCCTCTATCCTGCTCCGCCAGGCCCCTGCTCACTCCCTCGTTTCCTCTCTCCCGCTCTGCCAGGCCCCTGCTCACTCCCTCGTTTCCTCTCTCTCGCTCTGCCAGGCCCCTGCTCACTCCCTCGTTTCCTCTCTCCCGCTCCACCAGGCCCCTGCTCATTCCCTCGTCCCCTCTCTCCCACTCTGCCAGGCCCCTGCTCACTCCCTCATTCCCTCACCCCTTTTCTCCCATGCTCCCTCACTCCCGTCCCTGTGCCTGACCTCAGCTGCTCACTCCCTGATTCCCTCTCTCCCACGTCGTCTGTGTCTAGCTTCAGCTGATCACCCCCTCACTCCCTTACTACCTCACTTCCCGGTCCTACTCCACCCATCCCAGCAGAATGCTGCAGATGCTCGAGAGGTGCTGGTGGAGACCTTCCCATTAATGAGGGGAAGGATGCCATCAATTTGTACTTTTGCCTTATTTCCATGGGAGCTCATTAAACAAAGCCTGGCGATGCCCTACACCCCCCCACCCTCAGTGTCAGGATGGTGTAACCTGATCAGATTATTCATCTCATTCATTTATTTTTCAATAAGGTGCCAGGGCTCTTTGGGTCTGAGCTGCTCCACCACATTGCCCCCCCCCCCTTAGTGTTTTCCCCCTTCAGCTTGATGGGGGGGGGGGCATGTAAATCGAAACGCGCTCGAGCCGCCGCTTGCACCTCCTCAAATGCGCTGGTCCTCCCGGCCACTTCTTTGGCCTGTGCTAGAGGGCGTCTCTAAGGGCTAGCTGTACTTCCAGATGGCAGTGACGGATTGGCGTTGTGCAACAAAGGGGGCGAGCCTCCATTGAAGTGCCCGTCTGCTTACAGCGCCATATGGCACGGCCCGCATTCCACGGCCCGCCTGCATATTTATTTATTTATCTTGTTTGTTTGTCTGTTTGATCATGTGTCTCGCAGCTTCATGTCACAGATCCATAGCGAGGGGGGAAAGCCCACACTGCTCCCAAGTTAAGTTCGCTCGTCGCCACGCGGCCCTCCGGTGAAGGCCTGGCTCCTTTTTTACCGAAAATAAAGCTGATGGAAATCTCTGGCTGCTTTATCGTGAATCTATGGGCAGTCGATGATTCACTGAACCAGTCGGTAAGATTTTTGCAGTTTCCATCTTAACAGCACTTCTGTCCACTAATGGGTCAATGACAGCATCGGCATGAGGACATGTTTATTAACTGAGAGACGGGTTCCTGGCTCGCCTCCGGCCACTGCTGATAAAGATCACTTTTGATCCATACACTGGTCAACAAGACGTGCTTCTTGTGATCTTACGTTTTGGCGTATATCAGCAGAAATAAAAGCTTGGTTATATCTTTGAGTGTGTCAATAGAACTTTAGTCAAAGCCTCTCAGAAACACCTAAAAAATTCAGGAAAACCTTAGTGCAATTTCTCTTGGGAGCGGGTGGGAAAAATAATTCAAGAGTGGATATCTGGTAATAAATGTGCTCTGTCCCCCTCCCCCCAAAAAAGAAGTTCATGATTAACCCAAGCCAAAATCGCAACATCCAGTGTAGAGCTGTGTGGATCCTCTGCAGTGGGAAAGGGCCAAATTGTGCTTCACACCTGTAAAAGCCACACAGCACTCTCTGCCCTAATGATTTTAATTAAGCAGTGTCAGAAGGTGGCCAGTCCAGAGCCCATGCCACCATCGCCGGGCCAGCCTGTCCACCCCCGCTGCTCCTTATGCACCACTTTGTGCAGATTGCCTGGGTCCTTATTCTTACATTCACAGTTTTATAAATACCGCATGTGAGAAGTTTATTTCCGAGTGATATTTTCACGATCCAGCTCACCACAGATGTGTGTTTAGACCCCCCCCCCCACCTGATGGTCCCATCCTCTAAACGCTGAGAAACTGGGTGCTTCCATTGGTGAAGTACCTCGAGAACAGGGGTGCACGAGAATTACCAAAGTAAACACGTAAAGGTCATTTTTAGATTTAAAAATATTTAATCGCTCCTTTGCAGATACTTAATAATATCACTTGGCTAATAAAAAGTCCAATAAAGATGTGACACTTATTCAGGAAGTATATCTTTTACATAAGTTTTTGGGAAATAGTCATCAATATCAAAACAACTGCATCTGAAAATCGACTCGACTGCTGGTTTCCTGGTTTTAATACCAGTGATTTAATACCGAGGCAGGGTGCACGGTGGGGGGGGGGGGGGGGTGTCTGCACTTTCATTGGCTGAGGATCAGATAGACAGGTGTGGCTAGCTGTGCACGTCATCGCGGCCTGCTATTGGTTACCGGTGACTTCGTGCGCTGAGAATGATGCATGGTAACGCACTCTAATGGTCACGCCAGCTTCTTCACAGGCTCGCTTATGTGGCCAGGTAGTGTTTCCGCATTTATGACAGTGATCACCAGTGACCCCCCCCCAGCTGGACGTCTCTGTGGGTTTAGGCCTGGCCCGCTCCCCTGGGCACTGCCTTGCCTTGGGCATTTGGCAGCGGCGTTCCGTTACCCCCCAGTCTCTCAGCAGGCACAGCTGCAGCAAGCACAGCACCCCCCAGGGCATAAAAACACACTGTCGCCCTAATTATGCTCCACGCACACAGAGCCATTCTCCCATGTCCTGGTGAAGCTCGACAAATATCTGGGCTTGTTCAGTGCCGCAGGTACGGACCCTAGCAGGCTCGGAATTATCACTATTTAATCTGGCTTCCTGTCTTCTGATCCTTGGGTATGATGCCTTTCCCTTTGAGGGGGGTGGGGGGGGGGCTGATTGGTGCTGATTGGCCTCTTCTCCCAGTCCCTAATGCTCAGCGCATTAACACAGGGCTGTAATCAGCAAACCATTTTTTATTTTTTCTTCCCCCGCAGCAGATTTCCAATCTCTCCAGGAACATGATTTTATTATCCACTCCCCCCCCTAAAGTGGTTTTGTTAAAGAAGCAATTGCCTAGCCTGAATTGTGTTATTTAGCGCAATTGTTCAATACTCCAGTCCGTGCAATGGACCAGGCTGTGAGTAGAGAGCTGGTCACACCAGAATTGTGACTGGAGATTAGACAGGAAAACATTCTTTAGGTTATGGTATATATTTATAGGCTTTATAAAGTATAAGCCTGTCAGCTTCTTTCCACCTTGGCTTGCTGGGTGGGTGATGTCTGCAGCACACTTCCACAGCCTCAGGGCACTTTGTGTACAAAGTTGCTGACGTAGGTCATATTGACCTTCGGTGTTTCTGGGCCATGTGTGTAAACATCCAAAGACCAAGCATTAATTTATCCATTCATTTCTCTTTAAGAAACCTCTGTATCTCTATTCCACCTGTATTTTTAATTGCTGACATTCAGAATGGACATAGCCAACACAGACTGTCCATTTCCAGCGCAGTCAACGTGGCGCCACAGCTTTCATGGAACTGCAGCCACTTGAATTCGTGACATTTGATGAGCATATGTATGACCAGTTTGACAGGGAAGGCTTTAGGCTAACTGGGCGGCAGCGAGTTGGCTGACTCGCACAGGTCTGCTGATGGTACCAGGAGGTTGCTAATAAAAAGCAGGAGGATCTGCAAAGCTTTGGACTATAGAAAGTCGAAGGGCAGTATTTCCATCGACCCTGTTGCTTGGCATCGTTTCATGTTTCCCGCAGGATGATTCATTCTGAGCACTGTGATGCCATACCTGCTCAATAGGCAACAAGCCAGCTGCCACCAGAGGTGAATGGGATAAGTGGCTACAGATTCTGCTTTGCGTAATACTATCCCTGCTTTCGTGACGTGGTGGGTGAATGCTCTGTTCTGTTTCGAAGATACTGTCCCTCCAGGCGATACATGCACTACAAGCCAACATAACGTGGCATTAAAATTGAATGGAAGTGCAAAGCCGTCTGGGGGAGGAGATGAGTGGAATCGGGGGCTGGGTAGGAATACAGCTCGAACAAGTTCTTTGCACTCCACCAGCTAGACGTTGAGCTACAGCTTTGGCTGTGCTGGGAGCAGGGAGAATGGAAAGCTTTGCCAAAGGGGTTCCTAATGAGGTGAGGATGCAGGAAGGTGTGTATGCATTTGCTGTGTGCCTGAAGATCACACAATGTCCTGGTTACGAGGCTGCGTTTGGCTTAGAGTCCCCAGAGAGATCATGCCGGTCCTCATTGGTCATGTCTGATCGTTAGTGTGGAAGTATAAAGGAACCAAACTGGGCTAGATGTAGCTACATCCATTTAAGTAAGAACCTGGACCCGGGGAACAGCCTGCACAGGGAATAAGCAGCCAATGCAACAGGTCCAAGACTAGCTTAGTTAAGAGCTTAATTGCTTAAGCACCAGCAAATCCCATGTGGTATCTCAGCACTGGCATTAGAAAAAATCAATAGTAAACACTTCTACTGTAAGACTGCACGCTCATACCAGGTTGCTGCTCAGCTGTACCAATGTGTGAAATTCTCATGGGAATATATCAGAGATGCCAGAGACCGGGGTGCCTAAAACAGTGACGTCATTGTGGGTCTGTGTGGATACGGACAATACCATGCAGGGAGTAAAGTCTTAAATCCTGCCCCGCCTTCACGTAACAGACTCAGGCATAACTACATTACACGATGGTGCAGAGTGACAGGTCCTCCCCCTTCTATCTGGCACATTTTCTCCTGCCTCTTCAACTTGACGTCACACATCAGGCAAATGCTCCTTTGGTACATGATGCAGTGTGTGGCTGTATGCCCTTCCAAAGACACACCACTCATTGTCACTCAAGTGGTTTTGTCAATGAAAACTCCAAATTTACGAAAATTACAAGGTTCCGGTTCAGGAGTGGAGAGGATGGTCTATAGTGGTCCAGCCATAAACTTAAAAGTTTCCAAAGCTGTTATGCCCAGTGATAGATACTTACATGAATGAACCTCTTATAGATTGGAAGTCACTTTCATCACCCTGGTGGGCACTGGAACCACGCTAAACTGGGCCAAAGGGTGGAGAAGGTCGGATGGCCAAGGAGCCAGCATATATGCAGAAAACATAAATGGACTATTTTATATTTTATTTAGCAGCAACGTAATTAGTTGCATTCTCTGCTGAGTTTGTGGCTTTTGTGTTCTGACATTGGCAAGCTCTGCACACGCTCTCGTCTTCATTCATTCATTGTAGATCCGAACTCCATGTAACCAAAATGACAAACAATGGTGAACAAGGACTCATCACCAGAAGCTTTCTTCGTCCGCCGGAAACATTTTGGATTCTGTACGTACCTGATAGTAAGCAAAAGCAAGTGGTCTGTCAGCTCTGCTGTGCGTCAGTTGGCCCCCAGAGTAATAGCATCTGATTCTGCTGCTGTTCATTTTACACGGACATTTAGATTGTCATGGTTGTCGCTAAACATTCTTAAGATTCTTCTTCTGTGAAATTCGTTCTTAATAAAATTTTAAATAAGAATGAATTGTCAGTGTGCCAGTAGAGACTTTCTGGCCAGTAAACCAGAATGTGCACTACTGACTTGCCTTTCCCAGTACAGACACACTCTATTGGTAGACAATAAGTTCTCTTCACCTATAGTTTATTTATATAGTCATTTTTTTGTTTTATACAGTGGTGGGCAAAATTGTTAGAACAGTTGGCATATTTAAAAGGTTTCAGATGTTTTTGTTGAATTGGCCATAAAAATACCCATGAAACAAAAGAAATATCTACAAAGTGATCATTATGCTCTATAAACGATATAATAGAGCCTTCATAAGGAGAATCACTGTGCTGGACCTCAACCCCATCAAGCACATTTGTGACGAGTTGGAAGGCAAGGGATACCATTAGTGTTGAAGTTCTCAGGAAATATATTGACACTATGCCAGAGAGATGTGCTGCTGTAATTGCTGCAGAAGGTGGACGTACCAAATATTAAAGTTAAAAGTGGATAAAAACAGTAGGTCTCACTTCATCTGATATTTGTTGTGCGCAACCATTTTCATGAACATTATGAAATGAAATCATGTTTTGGAGGCAAAAAAGTCAACATTTTCAAATCTGTCAGGCGTTCTAATAATTTTGGCCACCACTGTAAATATCATAATATTCATCGCAAAGATTTTCAACTTCTTTTATATAGCTCAGCACTTTCAATGTTTTAAGTATAATTTTGCACTGAGTGATGTCTCATTTTTTTTCTTCGAGACGTATTAGGCTTGTGTGATGGCCATTCGTGGTACCTGCCCAAGGCTACTGCACTTTAGCTTTCATTTTGTATGAGCATTAGTAAATATTTTTATCCATACTTTATGCATGTTTCTGTGTGTGTGATGGAGCTGGGGTTAATCAAATACACTGGTTTACAAGGGTTTTGTTTCTTTTTTAATTGCTAGTGTGCCAGATATACTTTGTGATGCTGATCACAGAAATAATTTCAACATTTTCACATCGCATAAAGTTTTTGAGAAACAGCCAATTCTGTTACAGTTATTGTGAAATGCTTAAAACCCGGGTATTTCACGTGGTTTCATTGTACCTTGTACCTTCAACTGTACATATGACAATAAGCCTTGAATCCTTGGTTAACAATGAGTTTTTTTTTACGGAAACAACTAAGGGGTAACTTGTTAGTGCTGATTTAAGAAATGAACAATTTAAGAAGTTTGCTCTCACCCGTTGTTTTTCAGTGGTGTAACTTTTAGGCTATAGTGATGGTATATAATTCCTTATGAAGAATGTATGGGCAAAATCAAAGTAATGTTGGGGAAATTATTTTATTTCTGTTTTTTCATTTTTATATATAAACGTACATTTTTATTATTTTATACATTTTTAGGACTTTACAGAAGGGTGCAAAGTACTGGCTATAACATGTTTGGACAGTTGAGACAGGGTGCTGCTCTCTCTTGTTTTCTTGATAAAACATTATCAAGCCAAGTGGAGTCCCAGTCTGCTCACTGACTTTTGCTGAACTCTTAAGAGAGATGTTCATGAGGCCAAGTGCTGTACAGCATAAACATATACACTATTACCTTTAACAGATGACTTCTACCATGCACATACAGTAAATATACGTGTAGCATAACGTTTAATTGTGTTTCACTCAAAATCCTTCCTTGGTAGGTTAATTATGATTAGATATTTAAACTCATCACAAACGATACTGTAAGATTCCCCTAATTTCATTTGTGAAAGAAAACAAACTCGTTGACCAGTGAAATGATTTGAAGGTGAATTTGGAATAGTAATTCTGCCTAAAATGCCCATCTCTCGTAATTGCGAGTATTTAAGGTGACAGAACGTACAGCTGCCAGTGTGCGGCTATTTATTGGCACTGGCCGTGTTTCTGTAGCTGCACTGGGATGCTCGTGTCCTCGGGGCTGGAGGACGGTGCTTGGCGAGGCATCTGTCAGGGGGCAGACCCCTGGGGCCGGCCAGGCCGCCTCAGTCCCCAGCAACTGCCTCCATTGTTCAGACACACCTAGGGAGGCTTCAGTGCACATAAACACCCAGGTATCGGGTCTCTCCTCTGGCTATGGCTGAGACCGGCACAGGAAGGGCACCTGCAAAAAGGCAGCAGTGAGGTCTTTAAAGAGAAAGTATGCTGATTTATATCAAATATCTAGCAAAATATACGTTTTTAACGTCTTTGAACATTACAAAGGCTCATTTCCTTCTCTAAATTACCCATAATGTCTGACTGTGTGTGTGATTGACGGGCATCTCGTCCAAGGTGTAGCCCAACCCTCTGCCCAGTGCTGCAGCGCCCCCTACAGCCCCACCCAGGACAAGCAGCTGGCCACGGACAAGGGATGGAGTAGGAAGCACTATCTTGTGGAATATAGAATTGGAGGCGTGACTACTTCCTTATTTGCAATCCCTAATTGCGCAGAAGAAGTGAGGCCTGTTTTTTTATTGAAGGTGTCTTCTAGATGTGAACTGTGCCAGAAAGTCTGACCCACAAAATAATGGATGTAAATATTTTTCAACAAAATATGGGGGAAATGTGAAGGGTATGGAGAGCCGAGCGGCGTACAGAATGAGGACATGCGAAGGGGGGGCCTGTATGCAAGTCAGCTTGTATCACAGCAACAGCAACTGTTGCTATAGTGACTAACTAGGGGACTGGAGGAGAGGAAGTTCATTTTGGCAACTGAAGACTCACACATGGCAGTAACGATAAGCTTTGCCACCGCTGGAGTGTTTACCTGATACTGACACCATCTTTTGTGAAGGAACTTCTTTCGCTGGGTGTTTGAGGGGCGGAGGGAACTCGTAAAGGTCACTGCTGGGGGCCACGCAGAGTGAGCCGCACATGACACCTCAGTATTATGCCGTCCATGTGTACGGGGGCGGGGGGGGGGAAGGAAAGGCAGCAGGTACGCCCTTGAGGACTGGCTGAGAAGCCCCCCCCCCCGCCAAAGCACTTTGCGAGATGTGCGATGTGCTGTGACAGGAAGTAAGTGTAATGGGCAGGCGGGGGTGGACAAGTCCTCGGGCTCTTTATTTGATCTGTCTATGGATACGCTTATTGATTTACCTCCGCAAAGGGTTTCGAAAAATCTATTTGCCCTTTTCAATTTTTTCCAAGCTTCACAATTTTAACATTGAGGTCTTGTTGACAGAGGGGGGGGGGGGGGGGGGGGGGGGGGGGGGGGGGGGGGGGCGGGGGGGGGCGGGGGGGGGGGGGGGGCGCGG
>JAODKN010000002.1:14603439-14615118 GCA_026774425.1 Petrocephalus zakoni
AACATGCCTAAATGCATTGAGTTGCCACCATGTGATTGGCTGATCAGAAATTTGCGTCAACGAGCAGTTGGACAGGTATACCTAATAAAGTGGTCGGTGAGTGTAGTTATCCTCATGTGTATAATACTTTATGAATGTGCTACAATGAATTATAAGAATAATTATAATTAGGCTTTATGAATACAGGCTTCATAGAAAGTGTTACCACGACAACTTTTTTTTTCTTCACAATGCCCTAAAGCCAGTTTGAAGATGAGAAGGGTGAGAATGTCCTCTCTACTTTATATCTGAAGAATTTCAGAAGTGTCAAACGCCAATATGAAACTGCGCAAAAAAAATTGCTATGCACCGCTGTGTCCTTGAATTATTTTGAGAAACAGCCCAAGGTGTGTTTGACACTTGGTAAATGTTGTTATATTCAACTTCAGTCTCCATCAGATCCGTCTCATCAAATAACACTCACTTGCCAGGTAGCAAATTGGACACCCGTCATTAATTTGCTTTTGACCTCTACTCTGTGTGCAAGGTCACAGTTGACTGAGCCATACACAGCTTCCCTGCCTCCTACAGGTTAGGTGTGAAAGTGCGAGTGCCTCGTTTCCTGACAGTGATTCTGTGAAAATGTCAGGCCTGGAGAGCGGCGTGGCGATTTCCCCCCTCCCTGCTGACACCCTGACGTCAGTGGCCAATCCTGGTACCCGCGTTTCTGTATGGGCCCATCGGGGGTTCCGGCAGCAGGTGGGCCGGGTCAAGTGGTAAGCACAAAGTATCCTTCCCGTCTATCTGCTTAGAGAATTCAGGCGCATAATTTGAAACCGAACGAGAATGGGAATGTGTCTGGTTATTGCTGGCGGTGCTGACAACCACGAAGGGGTCTTCGTAGAGAGTACAGGAGGCTGGTCTTAAGGTCTGTGTTACTAATGGAGAAAAAATAATTGGGAAATACAAAAGTTAGATGTCCTTTCCCCATGGGGGCGGTGCAATTTGGTAGAAGATGATGGGAGACAGAGAACCAAAGCTACTGAAGGGAGGAACTTCCCATGCCTAACAAAACTGGCAACAGAGAGGCGGCAAGGAACAGAGGGAGAAAAGGAGGAGCCTTCCTTCTGGCCTTGGATGATGCGGAGGTTGGGCTCGGCACCAGGCTCTGTGGCTCGCATTCCCCCACGCGATGATGAAGACAGGTTGTGGCCAAGCTGTCTCTGCGGGGGTACCTACAGTGCAGGGGAAGCCATTAAGCAAGCAATTAAAATGATCTAATTAAGGGCAGGGTCTGCCTAGCAGCTCTGTGGTGGTTCTGCGCTGTTGTTCACAGCGGGTCATCTGCAGATATCTAGCGGAGCCCCGCCCCCTCGGAGCCCCGCCCCCAATGCTTTCGCCAAGGACACCGTGGTATCAAAGGTCTCACTGTGCCTCTGTGCTCCCTGACGCGTGACGACCATTTCTGTGCCTTTTCAATGTTTTTTGCCCGTATTGCTAGTGACTGTTTTTTCCCACAAACTTTAAATGGAAAGCGGGATCTTGTCACACCAAAACCTTTCCCACTGAGTGTTTGAGCAGCGAGCACCCTGGGAAAGAAACCACAAACATTCAAAGATACATACAAGCCACGTTGATCATCTTCTATAAAATGTTATTCAGTGATAGTCTTCTGTCTGTGGGATTTGAGGTCAGGGTGAGATTACATTTTCTCTGAGTTTAAAGGACGGCTTTTTAGACGAGCTGTCTGCTGCTGAGTAATAGTAAAACTGATAAATGCATCGAGGATGCCGCAAAGGTTTGTTTTGGTGGAGGAGGTAGAGGTAGATCTTCTGGATAAAAAGTTGCAGCTTGAAATCCTTGGAGGGGAACTGGATTTCTAATTCATCTGAGCAACCTTCAGTGGACTCATTTGCACAGCTGCAATTTTAAAGTGTAACTGTAAGTCAGACTCCATGCTCTTTTGGGTATCAAATAGATGAAGCGTTCTGGAATATCAGTGGAATTAAGGATGCATGTTTTATTTAAATATATCCATTGTATAATGCAGGGGTAAACTGGGAACTCAGTCAGAAAATAATTAGCAGCACATCACAGCTATGGTAATGAAGACAGTTGGGGCCCCAGAGAGGCTGAGAAAAAATATGTATATTGTAAAACTATTGTAGCATAGATCACAATGTAACTGTTAGCACAATTACTCATCCCAATAAAAAGGAACGGAAGAGAATGCCCCAGGATCACCAGACAATGCCGCTGTTGTCCAGCCACGTCTTAAGGCAGCAGCCAGCATGACATGCAAAGGACATCTCCAAACCGGGAGGCTCCCTGAGAAATGGGGCGGGCAGCCGCGGCGTACAGGGTAATCGCCGAGGGCACAAGGATGTGTCACACGAAGTAAGTAGGCAAGTGAGAGAGACCGACATCTGTGAAGGACCGTGCTGTGGCTGCCTAACAAGCAGGGGAACATCAGATTGGCGGGGCCTGGCCGACGCGGGGTGACGCGGGGTGATGCGGGGTGACGCGGGGTGACGCCGACACCCACGCTGATGCAAGCAGCTGCTTTCCAGAGACCCAGTCAGTCTCCCTGTCACTCGTCTACATGTGGGACGAGGGGCCATTAGCAGGGTTTGCTTCGGGGGTGTCCCCACCTCCGGCAGGGCTTCCGTGGCCCGGAATATTCCTGTGACAGCAGCGACAGCAGGGCAATGTTCCCTTCACTCTCAGTTCCTCACCGGCTCCTGCTGCAGCGTCATGAGGGATATTCAGTAGGACCCTGCAGGCCGATTTTGAGTAGAAGGAGCCTGTTGCTAGTTTTGGTGCGTTTTTACAATAAGCTGTGGACGGCTGTCTGTCATTTTTAGTTTTTTGACAAGAGGAGCTTGATGAAATACAGGCAGTGTGCGAGTTGTTATTTCCTTCGAGAGCTGCTGTGCACCTGTGCCATGGTTCTGGGGGAGACCCGCGTACCCCTTCACCAAGTATGGAGCAGAAACGGGACAGCGAGAGGTCCCCGAACCTCATTAGCCGGGGTAGCGGGCCAGGATGCTAAACTTGGTGAATGAGTTCATGAGTCTCATCTGGGGACGCAGCATGGGTCGCCGTGAGCTGGAGCGCGCGTGGCCGCTTCAGCATCAGGCTCAGCCCGCCAGGGCACCCCCGCAGAACTGGCCGCGTCAGCGCTATTGTCTCACCGGGTGGAGCATCCTCCTAATTAAAGCAATTTTCCCCTGCCCTCTGGGATTCTAAAAATGAGGCATATACTTTTCTGTTATTTCCTTTTGCTATATAGGCATAAAATAGGGTCTGCTGTCTAGGAACAGAGGTGAATAATCTTCCGCTGTGGTACAGTGGACCTGAGCGGCCTTTGAATGTGATTAGTTTCATACAGATCCCAGCTTGCTAGTGCCTCATTAAGGACACCTGATAGAACAGGCCAAACGAATGAATGGAACAAACTAGGGAGCAAGAAATACCATTTTTCTATAGCCTGGAGGGAGAGCTTTCAGTGATGTTTACCTCCTGCTTCCGGTACCTTCTGGAAGGAAATATCCAGCTGATCTTTCATAATGATTACAGGAAGAAACTGAGAGGAGAGTGGCGGTAAGGTATTCAGCTCTGCTCGCCGAGAGCTAGGGGGTAACTGCATTAGCCACGAGGGCGACGGAGAGGCTCTCAGTCTTAAGTAACTCTGCTTGTTGGATCACAGTCACGGTGAAGGGATCACATGGTCACAGAGAAGAATCAGCGCTTCAGACATCCTGCAGTGCAGTAATTGAATTTCCACCATTTGTCGCTACAGAGTACTTTCAATCTATGCACAATAGGTAGGTGTATTCATATGTACATTTCATTGTGCATAACAGCTCACGATATGATGAAGGAGTTCACGGGGATCAATCATATGTGATATAAGGAAATAAGACTACTCACGGGTATTTTCAAGGTGCTGTGTGGAGCAATGGCCTTCCATCGATTTGGCCTGAGTGCCAACCTGCAAACTGCAGTGTGTGCATGGGGGTTCACTGGGAGAAGTGGATGTTAAGTTTCCTATCTCACAAGCCCCCCACTCCATGTTTAATTAGCCGTGGCCTTTTCCCTATATCTGGCTGCTCCATTCGAGCAAATCCCAGGGATTCACCTCTGTTCTCCCTCAACAAGCCTTTTAAACATTTTTTTTTTTTAAATCTCCTTCAAAAATACCCAGCAGGTAAAATAAATATGTAAGTGGCAGGCGATAAACTGCAAAATATCCATTAAGCAAAACGAATGCAAATATTTGATTAGGAAACAAGCAATTAGTTTAAAGAGCTTTAGGGATGGAGGATGGAGTTCAGCAGTGAGAGCAGCTGACTGAGTGCAGGCCTGCTCCTAGTGCCACACGACACATCCTTTTCTGTGTGTGTGTGTGTGTCTGTGTGTGTGTGTGTTCTGGGGGCAGATGCTTCCTTCTTCCGTCATGTCAGTGTCGCATTGACAATGGGCCCTCCCATTAAGAGGAACAAACAACTTAAAAAAAAAAAAGTACAGGAATTATCGTTCAGGAGGGATTTCAGAATTGTTTATGAGACGGATGTCCATATGGCCGGAAGTGTGCGTTTGGGTGACTTGCTGCCATTTCCAAATTTGCACTCATTTGGAGTAATTTGGGGACTCATTAGTGACTATGTGACCATCTCGTCAGCAAACGCCACCTGTGATGAACTCGCCGCGTAGGGTCAGCTCTAGTGGCTACGAGCCGGGCTGTGGACTGTTTAATGTTTAGTTAGCTGTGCCTTTCTCTATTCTACCAGGACAAGCACTAAAACCCACCTGATAACAGCTAGTGGAATGAGCACTTATCGCCTCGTACTGCTGGTCCTGGCCCGAAGCCACAGCTGAGAGGTGAGAGCAGTGTGGTGAGGATGATGTCAAGCTTTAATTGATGTGTTTGTTTTCTTGGCTTGGCCGGGCTGCTTCCACTCCACCATGAGAAACGGACGCTTGTGGAACGCTTCTGGTGTGTTAGCGGCTGTCGTGGTCACAATGTGGTGATGCCGCTTAGCCTCTCGTCATGGACTGCCGGCACACCATCTGGCCTGGGCAGCGGACCCCAAACTTCAAACCTTTTAATTCATGAAATTTCCTTCGGCAAAACTCAAAAAGTTGAATTGATTTTAGACTGGGCTCGGATAGCTCTGCAGGATCATGATGCTTTTTCCCTTTGATCTAATTTATTACTTAGGTACTGAAAAATGGATTTAACCTTGTAATAGACCCATGCAACAAGAATCAGGTTTGCTTTTCTTTATATTTGATATATAAAATACTGTTTATTTCTCTGTATTCTGTGCATCATTTTCTTAAGTAAACCCCGTTGTGAGGAAGCTTATTCTAAACCCGAGTAATCCATCTGTATTACTGGGCAACAAATTCCAGCTGTTTTTCTTGGTATCTCCAAGTTAGGATATTTTGAATACCTGCAGCAACCCAGGTTATTCAGGGTAGTAGAAAGAGCTGCATGTGGAGGGTCTTGGAGATGAGTTCCGTTAAGGCAGAATGCCTTCACCGCTCCACCTGGAAGTTCTCCTACCTGCATATGGATCAGGGGCCTCAGGCAGTGCAGTGATTTGGAGCTCCAGGGTTGAAGGTTGTGCTAGCCTGGTCTGTCTCAGTAGAGTTCATCAGTTGATCATGAGTTAACGTGATTCCTCACTTGCCCGTCCACACATATTGTACACTCCCTGGCCGAAATAAAAGTCACACGCTTTAATATTCCATTGGACCGCCTTCAGCTTTGATTATGGTGCACATTCATCATGGCATTGGTTCCATGTGCTAATGCAACTCAATATTTTTTTCACCCAGATTTGCATTCATTTCTCGTCAAGATCTTTTATTGTTGATAGGTTAGCTGTACCACTCGGTAAAGTCTTCATCAGCAAGTCTCTGTTGTCTGCAATTCATGTGTGAAAATGATTCCTCATGCTCCCTGAACCATTCTTTCACAATTGGAGCCCAGTGATTCTTGGCATTCCCATCCTGGAATGTGCCCATGCCATTAGGGAAGAAAAACTCCATTGGTGGGATAATCTGGCCATTCAGTAGATTCAGGTACTCAGCTGACTTCACTTTACTGCTGCCTAACCTTGCTGAGCTGTAATAATGATCCAGTCATTGGCTCTTAAGTACTTCCTGATTTAAATTCAAATGATGACTTTTTTTTTGGCCAGGCATTATATAAAGAAATACATGCGCCGATCAGCCACAACATTAAATCCCCATGCCTAATATTGTGTGGGCCTCCCTTGTACTGCCAAAATTGCTTTGACTCGCTGAGGCATGGACTCCACAAGACTCTGAATATGTCCTGTGGTATCTAGAATAGAATAGATATTTTATTGCCATTGATTCAAAAACAGCACAAGACGATGTGGCAGCACGTCATACAGAAGCCCTGTAAGTTTCGAGGTGGGGACTCCATGCCCGTCCCACAGACGCCCGATTGGATTGAGATCTGAGGGATTTGGAGGCTCCTTTTCATGTTTCTCAAACCATTCCTGAACAATTCTTGCAATGTGGCAGGGCGCATTATATTATCCTGCTGACAGATGTCACTGCTGTCAGGGAATACCGTTGCCATGAAGGCATGATCTTGGTCTGCAACAATCTTTAGGTCGGTGGTAGTTGACAAAGTAGTATCCCCATGAATGCCAGGACCCAACAGCTTACCTGTCTCTGGTCCATGGGATGACCTTCCTTGTACAACTTTTGCTGTTTTGGAGATGCTCTGACCCAGTCGTCTAGCATCACAATTTGGCCCTTGTCAGAGTCGCTCAGATCCTTATGCTTGTCCATTTTTCCTGCTTCCATCATATGAACTCCAGGAACTGACTGTTCACTTGCCAAGTATATAATGGGACCCTCTACAGGTTCCCATTAGGTTGTCCTGAGATAATCAGTGTTGTTCACTTCACCTGTCCCTGGCTTTAATGTTCTGGCCGATCGGTGTACATTCCCTGGCTGAGCAGCTTGTGGTAAGGCTTCCCAGTGATGCCGTGGTGCAGGACAGAGACTCCTGAAACCCCTCACATTCCCCCGATGATGCCGTGGTGCAGGACAGAGACTCCTGCAACCCCTTACATTCCCCCGATGATGCCGTGGTGCAGGACAGAGACTCCTGCAATCCCTCACATTCCTGCAACCCCTCACATTCCCCTGATGATGCCGTGGTGCAGGACAGAGACTCCTGCAACCCCTCACATTCCTCCGATGCCTTTGCCTCTTCGCCCTTCTGTTCACTACTGCGTCTGTTCCATCTGTCCAGCTCTCCGTGCCTCATGATGGCCCCCCCCGGGACGGCGATGGGGGCTGTGTGCGCTCCATCCTTCCCGCGTGTCCTTGCACCCCCCCCCCCCATTGTTACACCCCCCTCAAAATCTATGTGCCTCATTTGGTTCTCATCAGCAAGAGAGTAGTCCCCGCTCCTGCCAATCAGTGGGACACTTAGAAGCAGGCCCATTCCAGCATCCCGTTAAGATGAATGAAAACAACAGGAGACGCCGGCGGTAAATGGAGCCTGTGTCAGCCGTCGGAGCCGCGCGGCGCCGCGATGTATCGACGGGCCCAAACGCCAGCGACAGCTGCATGAATTACCCAAATCTCTTCACGGTTTTAATGTGTTTGAGATTGGATGCATAAATCATAGGGCTAATAATTTGCCCAAAATGATCTGCTAAGCAAAAATACACGCGATATAAACTCAGGGCAAGATTTACTGGTCGGTGCCGGCGGTGGCACTCTGCTGTGTCTTAGCCCCCCCCTCCGCCTGAAATGCAGTGACGGAGCCTTCGGTCGCCCCGAAATTAAACCTTGTCCTTGGTATGCAAAAAAAAAGGGAAAATGAAAAACAAACATTTTGCAGAATATAATCTTTGCAGTGGAGTCACTGGAAAAGAAGAAAAAGGTAGGGTAGTATGTGTATATTTCTGATTTAGGCGAATAAATGCTGTAACTAGAGCAACACATTAAGAAGAAAGTGAGTTTTTGAATGCCAAATCAAATGCATGGTGCCCTTTGTTGCCGTGACATCATGTGCCGGTATTGACAGAGAATGGTGTAATGTTTCCTCTTGTGGCATCGAAGGTTGCGTTTAAAGTGAAATCTGAGCTTCAGCACAGCCCGTCTGCGTGGAATATACCGTCCTGTGAGACAGAATGGTGTGCAGATGGCACAGATGCCTGTGATATTAGAATATTATTATTAAAGAAGATAGTCAGGTGTTGCGGTCAGATGGCTGGTTTCTCTGAGCGGCTTTTCTCGCTGACGTCACAGAGCCCGTCCCGTCTGGCTGCTGCAGCCGAAGACGACACCTTCGCTTTATTGTCATCTTTGACTTGGCCTTAATCATGAGTTATGGCCATCGATGTGGACACTCCGTGGCTCTAAAATTTCTCCCTGAACCAAATTAAAAATGTGATTAATCCCTTGGTCAGAGCAGGGATGCATTGGATCTCAGCCCAAATTGAATTTTTACAATGGTTGAAATAAAAGTTACGGTTTTTTGCCCCAGTGTCTGCTGGGTATCTGTTCCGGGCTCGTGATTTGACAGGTCCTTTAACGAGCTGTAAAACGCCCCGCTGCTTTGTCTTCTGTAAAGGACACCGTCCACCGATGGATTTATGCCCTACCCTGTTAAGTGTGGCCGTGAGCGCAAAGCGCCACCTTCGGGGGCCATGTTTTCTCTGCCGGGCCTGTCCCCTGTCTAAATGCGGCATGATAGATTGTGATCTGGCAGATTTGTAAAGCGAGACCTTCATTTTATCTCCCGGCATGTTTGCAGTGGGGGCGACCCCGCAAGAAATGAGTCGCCAAACGGGGGCCCTTCCTGATGCAATGGCTGTCTCGGATGCATTTCTCTGGTCGTATCAGGTGGCCCTAAGGCGTCGGCTGTGTCCGGGTTGGCTTCACGCTTGTGTCATTTTATGAGTGTGCTTTGAAGGTGCTGTATTCCCAGGGCTAAGTCATGTTTCTTATCCTGGCCGCTGGAGGTCGGGGAGAGTGGAATGCGATTGGGATTGCTACGGTATGGGGTATTTTAGGGAACGCCGAGGGAAAGCTCTCCTCCTAAATAACATTTGTGGGAATCGCTGTCTCTTCACTACGGTAAGTGGGGGTATAAACATCATGTCTCACCCTGCTTTTGAGCATCATGCCCGTCCTGCGACCCGCGTGAAGCCAAGCCCTGATGGGGGCCCTTTTCAGCCAGGCCAGCCCCACCACCACCAAGAGCACTCAGAGGCAGGAGGTGTTCCTGCATTGCTGTCAAGCTGGGGTGACTTCAGGCCTGTTGCATGTGCTCTTCCATTGTCTCCTGCTTCCTTCTGACATGGGGGCAATGTGGCAGTCTGAGTAGATCACTGGGCTGAAATCTGGAGGAGCTGCAAGGAAGTCTGTCTCTCAGTTTTTTTTTTTTTTAAGCCCCCGTTTCCGCCGAGACAGAGCGGCCAATTCGGAGGAAGAGGCTGTGTGCATTTTGGGCGATGCTCTCAGACACGCTAGCTGGGCATGGATTTACATCAAACAGAATGAGTGGGGGGGCTCCAGGGGGGTCTGTGACGCATGGAACAGCAACCAGGTCAACCTGCAGCGTTTAAAGATGAAGTGGAGTTTGACAAACGTGGCTTGTGGGGGGCGGCAGAGGGCCAGTGGGAGGAATCGGATTTGTCCCTTTACAGAACAGAGGTCATGATAACTGCCCCCCCCCAAATTCCTTCCACCTGTACATCCCCATGATTAATTACCCAATCCACTACCAGGCCCCCGCTCCTCATTTAATCGTCCGCACATTTATGAGGACGTGGAATTCCTGCCTGAGGTGCAGGTACATATAAATCAAACCGGCTCCCAGACTTCTCAGGGTCCCGTGCTTCGTTCCCCTCACTTTCTTCCTCTTCTTACCTTTATATACATTACAGCACTGGTACTGGTCTCTGTCACTGACTGTTAAGGGCACTGTTCAGGACACATAAGGACACTGTTACTGGTCTCTGTCACTGTACAAATATATAAGGACACTGCTACTGGTATCTGTCACTGTACAGACACATAAGTGCATTGTAACGGGTCTCTGTCACTGTACAGACACATAACGGCACAGTTACAGGTCTCTGTCCCTGTACAGACAAATAGTGGCACTGTTACTGGTCTCTGTCACTGTACAGACACATAGTGGCTCTGTTACTGGTCTCTGTCACTGAACAGACACATAGTGGCTCTGTTACTGGTCTCTGTCACTGTACAGACACATGACGGCAATGTTACAGGTCTCTGTCACTGTACAGACACATAAGGGCATTGTTACGGGTCTCTGTCACTGTACAGACACATAACAGCACTATTACGGGTCTCTGTCACTGTATACACACATAACGGCACTGTTATGGGTCTCTGTCACTGTACAGACACATTACGGCACTGGTACCGGTCACTGACTGTTAACGGAACTGTTCAGGACACATAAGGTCACTGTTACTGGTCTCTGTCACTGTACAAATATATAAGGACACTGCTACTGGCTCGTGGCACTGTACGGAAACATTACGACAATGTTACGGGTCTCTGTCACTGTACAGACACAAAATGGCACTGTTACGGAGCTCCATCACTGTACAGACACATAATAGCACTGTTACAGGTCTCTGTTACTGTAAAGATGTGACAGTACTTTTATGAGTTCTGGAAACTGTACATGGCACATTTGTACGATGAGGCAGTAACTTTTGTATGTCACTGAAAAACACCTAATTCTCACAAAGACACTGAAACTGCGTACCCTGAGACTCAGGACTGAGAATCATTTTAGTTTGGTTCACTGGGGAAAAAATCAGGCATGAAAATAATTGAAAATGAGACAACAAACTTAAGGACAGCAAAACTGTGTCATGTTTATAGAAAAACACAGTTAATTAAGAGAATCAGACTATTTAACAAACTAGTGTGGCCAGTGAACTTTAACAGCAATAGTACATCCATCCATCTTAGAACTGCCTACCCGGGTCTGGGTTACTGTGGGGCCTGGAACATAAGGCAAGGGCACACACCACTGGCAATTTAGACATGCCAGTTGGCGTAACTGTGGGAGGAAACATATGTAACACAAACTGAACATGCAAACCCCACACACAAAGCAGAAGTGGGATTCGAACCCCTAACCCGGAGGTGTGGTGCCAGCAGGCCACCCTGACAGTGACAGAGCAGTAGTGATTGTGTCCTGGCAGTTATAGTTTAGCATTCAGAGCAGTATTTATGTAACTAGCTGTCAGAAAGCCACATACATGTGACATTAAGAAAATGAGCAGTAAGTCACAGTGCTGAAATAACATATTGGCAAGGCATCATTAATAACGTGGTAGTAGCTCATGGAATGGAGAGCCTCTCACAGCCCCGCCGAGCGAGCGGCCAGGCAGTGAGAGAGCAGCGCTAACTGTGTGACACACCAGGGTGGGGGCTAATCGCGTTCGGCTGGGAAATAGCATCACCGTGAGCGGTTAGCGCATACGGTGTGGGGAGGGCACAGGAGCGGTGATGCAACTCAACGCAAGGACATCAGGGAGGCGCTAAGCTGCGGGGGCAGGGGGGGGGGCTCCCTGTCAGTTACACTCGAGGAAATGAGAACATATCTCCTCCACGAGCGTAAGGAGGTCAGGAGCAGCCTTGGGT
>JAODKN010000002.1:14704632-14724254 GCA_026774425.1 Petrocephalus zakoni
TGGGTAGGGGTTAAGGTTGTCATGTTGGGATCAGAGTTTTCCCCATAGAAATGAATGGACAGTCCCCACAAAGATAGCATTACAAACCCGTGTGGTGTGTGTGTGTGTGTGTGTGTGTGTGTGTAATGCTCCCTCTCTGTCTATGGAGGAAAACAAACAATAATATGAATTTATACAGGCTGTTTATTTTTCGGTGACAGTTTGTTTCGGGATTGCTAAATGAAGTCCTCAGTTTGACTGTGTCCAATGCCTCACTGAACAACGTAACAGCAGCCTTACTGCACTGCACACAACCTATCTGTGCATGTCACTCAAGTCTAATTGCACTGCACACAACCTATCTGTGCATGTTACTCAGCCTTACTGCACTGCATACAACCGATCTGTGCATGTTACTCAGCCTTACTGCGCTGCATACAACCTATATGTACATGTCACTCAGCCATACTGCACTGCACACAACCTATATGTACATTTCACTCAGCCATACTGCACTGCACACAACCTATTGTGCATGTTACTCAGCCATACTGCACTGCACACAACCTATCTGTGCATGTCACTCAAGTCTAACTGCACAGCACACTACCTATCTGTGCATGTTACTCAAGTGTAACTGTACTGCACACAGCTTATCTGTGCACAAGGCCTTGAAAAAGGCTTGTTACATGAGAGGTTGATGGAAAAGCAAATATCAATGACTGCAGGCAGCAGATGACTCCCGGCCAGGTTACTGCGTTCCTCACTGCTGAGAGTGGTCTTTCTACAAGATCGTGGGGAAGGGGCCTGAAATTAACAGCTGGTTGGCATTAGGGGTTCGGCTAGGTAGGGTTAGGGTTAGGGTTATGGTTGGGTTAGGGGTAAGATTGGGGTGAGGGGTACATTTCAGGATAACGGTAGAGCGACAAACACACTCCAGTGTGGCACTGTGTGCTCACAGTGCCCCGTGGGTTTTCCTGCCCTGACATGACCCCCAATAATAAAGAGTGGACAAGAAGCAGCAACGATGACAGAGTGACCATATGCACCCCCCCACCTGGGCAGAAACCTCCCACTTCCGTCCGCCTTTGTAAATTCCACGCAAATACAGCAGAAGCCTGATCCCCAGTGAAATAAGATGAAGATTTTGTTTCGCCATGCCAGTGACAGTGAAGAACAACAACAACATCACAGGGAGTGAGGTACTGCTCCGGTCTCTGGGCTGTGTGATTCGGTTTGCGGAAGGTGAGGCCTCGTTCTGATCCACACAGATATTGCCTTTCATTCAGGTTTTAGTGGCACCCAGCTTCATAGAGTACTTTCTTCAAGCACCTGCATCCACTCATGTGTGACGCATCGCTGAGGCTCAGGCCGCATCTTTGTGCGTGCTGTATCCCCGGAAATATGCTGTGCTCGCTTTGCTCCCAGCTGCTATGCTGTGATCCCAGCCCCTACGCTATGCTCCGGCCCCTACGCTGTGCTCCCATCCCCTACACTGTGCTTGCTGTGCTCCCAGCTGCTACCCTGTGCTTCCGGCCCCAACACTGTGCCCACTGTGCTGCCGGTCCTTTCGCTGTGCTCCCGGCTGCTATGCTGTGCTTCCAGCTGCCACGCTGATGCTTTATCTCCACGAGCCTTTTTACGGGGGGTGGGGGGAGGGGTGTTTAAATCTGACAATCTAATTGCTCCAAGCTCAGCGTTGGTGTCATCTGTTCTGCACGGCTTTCAAGAGCTCAGGAGCAGAACAAGACTTAATTACACCTTCAAATTACACAGCTCCTCTCCAATCCAGATGTTGCTTAGATTGCAGGGAGTCTCCTGAAAGAGACACCTGGGAGAGGGAGGAGAGAACGGGGGAAGGAGAGAGGTACCTTAAATGAAAGGCGGAAGTTCTCTGCAGACACAAAGGATAAGAAATAAAGCAACAAATGGCCAACTTGATTTGATAAGTGACATTCAGCTGCGAAAAACCAGCATGGGAGCAGCGTGGCCTTGGTCGGATGCCGTTCGTGACGCCTTTGCCTGGACCGGTGGCTTTCCCTGATGTGTGTTATTTTTGGTGAGTGTGACCCGTCCCTGCCAGATTTATGGGACTCCACAGCCATTAAGTGCTTTGGGTACAAGATGGCAGTGAGACTGAATTATGGTTCTCACTCTCAGCCTGCACTTACTCTGTATCCAAAGGCTCCTGTCTCAGGGAGGATGAGCACCAATACTGGTATTGGGGGAATGTTTCAGTCACACCAATTTGGTAGGCTTTAGGATCCTGGTAAATGTGGGAGCCATTTTCAGCACACTCCAGATCCAGTGCGATCCTCTTGCTGCCCTCGCACTTATTACTCAAGTTCAGCTGCCTGATACCAGCTCTCCCCTTACTCTTGACTTTCTGTTTTGTGGTGTCCGCTGTCTCTTTGTGTCCTCTCTCCATTGTCTCTCTTCGGAAAGAGATGAGGCAGGGGAGTGTTTGCTTAAAAGGCTCACAGCATCTATTATTTCACCTGCACTTGAAGAACCGGTGTGCTCTGGAGGAGGAGATCCTCCTTCTCGGTCGTGTGAAATGTGGCGTGTTTTCAGCACCCGGGGATGGTGTCGCCTTGCTTGTGCATGCTATTTAAGGTTTTTAGGCTTTAATAAAGTTAGACTAGGGATAGAGCTTACCTGTTTACCCTAGCACATCAGGGTTTCTGGGTTCCAGGTTTCTGCGGTGGTTGTCAACCCGTTTACATTTGTGTACAACATTCTCTTTGCATTTACATTCCATTTGTTTATGTGACAGACACTTCTTACCCTGGATTTCCAACAAGTCATACTCAAGATGCACAGAAAGACCGTACAAACAGTGAAAGTCATCAACGTAAGCGGGGGGTTGCCAAGTGTGATAATATTTAGAGTATCTGCATCTATATAGGCCTCCTAAAGTCATAGAGACATCATAAACAAAGTACATCTGCTCACGCAAAAGAGCACAAGCTGGATGCAATTAGCTTTTATGAGCTAGAGTATGATCTGGAGGAGTCAGTTTGGAGTCTTCTCTCGAAGAGCAGGACGGATGCTGCAGTTCTGAGTGCCAGCTAAGGTCAGCCTGTCACCGAGGCAGCAGATCAGGCAGCATCCTCTTTTTTAGACGTAGTGCAGTCAAATCCCTCAGTATTGGCATAGTGTGTTTGATGAAACCCTGCAAGATAAGCAAGGACTGCTCCCTCTCTGGGCCGGTAAGCCGCTAACCAGATTTTGCACCTGATATGGACTCAGACCCATAGCCTGCAGAGGGAAACCTTGATGGGCTGAGACCAGACCATCTCTGGAGGTCCAGAGTAGCATGACTTGTGGAGCGCTGGATGGCGTGAAGATCTGGAACTGGATTTCTAAAGCTTGTGACGTGCATTACCAGATCTCTGTTCATCATTCCCGCTGATTGAACCTGCTGGAAGTCTCCTCTCAGGCTGACCAATCTGTTGTTGACAGAGGAGCTAGGGAATGTTTTTCAAGCAATATTAATAACTGTAGGTATGCATCTCACCACTACAAGCTATTGAAGTCAAGTGCTGTCAGTACTTTTGTGAGCTCTTTGTCGTTCTCAGGATAATTTTAGGTGTTTAGTTTTAGAGGATTTTAGAGGATTTAAAGCATGTTTAAAATGTGTGTTAATCAAATCATTTCGATGATGCACTCCATACAGCGTGTTCGGAATTTGCATGCTAGTGATTACTCTTCCTCTTCCTGTCAGCTTGGAGTTTGATTTTCCTCCAGTGCTATAATTTGTCATGCGGTAATGAATGTCATTTCTGCTTTGCGAACCGCTGCTTACCGAAAACTGCAGCAGCACCTGCAGGGCCTCCAGTCCCGTCAGAGATGGCGCTAAAGGTGGGCAGATCGGCGCCGTCGCCATGGCGAGGGGTCTCATTACCGCACACCCTCCCGTTTCCGTGCCGCGCATTATTTAAATACCATTTCACCCCAATGTAAATATCAACTGATGATACTGAGCAAAAAAAATGTCTAAATTGGAAACAAAGTGTTGGAAAATGCCAGCAGTGGTTTTAGCCCCTGCAACATAATGTTGCTAATTGCAGGAGCGATTATCGCGTCTGGCTGAAATGCGAGGCCGTGCGAATGGGGTCCCTCTTCACGCTGCGGCAGCATGGCGAGACGGGGGCCAGTGACCATACCTCCACCCCGTGGAGAATTCTCTTCATTTCACGCTGCGAAATGTGAGATGTTTTGTCTGAGCTGATAGTAACAGTGATTGGCAGTGGGGAATCGTGATCATTACTGCCTGCTGTAATCCAGATGGATGCCCCTTTATTTCTTAAATAGAAGGCTTGCTCCTCAAGCTGGATCCAGTACCTACCATTATACCTGTTGCCGGTTTATTGATTGGGGTTATTACAGGCAGTTAAAAGCATGGTTTGCAGGTGTTTCTGGTTACAGTGCAGCATAGGGTCAGTGCTGGTTCTCATTGGTCTGATCGGTATTGTGTTGACTGTAACTAAGGTAACTTTTAACTTCCTGCCCATTTCTGTCCATTGCTAACTGTTCTTAACTCCTCTTGAGTGTCCTCAGTCAGTCCTGTTTCAGACCCTTCCTGACTGTTTTTGATTATCTGACTGTTCCTGAGCAGTATAAGTAAAGTAATTTTATAAGTAAAAAAGGAGTTCAAAATAAATTTCTCACAAACATGTCTTTGTGTGATTTGAATGTGATAATTATGAGAGCGCGTGCAGAGCTCATGCAAAAGCAACGGCAGTAAATTTTAAGCCGATTTTTTAACAAATACAATAATCTTGAAAGTTATTAAAATTGCAAAGCTTGCTAAGTTTTGTTTCCTATATAAAAGTTAATCTAAATGCATATAAAAATGAGTAAAAATGCATCAGCTAATCTGTACAACAAGATTTCAAAATACAGGAACTGTATTGCAAAATAAAGTTGTTTATGAAAATAAAATACTTTATACTACTGATCTGAATTGTGCCATTGTGGTCCTTGTGGTGTGGAAATTGAATGTGCATAAGATGCAGTGTCGATATTAATATCGCATATCGCCCAGCCCTAGTTGTGATCGGTGGTTCGCTGTGTATGCTGTTTTCTGCATGTCACTTACTAGCAGCAACCTCTCTGTATCCAAAAACCTTAAATCAGAGTAAATTATATCACAGACTTCACTTGTAGATTAGTCTTGGAAAATGAGAACCATGCAAGTTTTCTTTTGCACCAAGCAGCAAAAAAAAGTTGTAGCATGACGTGTCATTTCATAATTTGCCTTATTTCACATCGCATGCCCTGTGATGTGATTATTGTGTATGCGAACAACGCGGTGACTAGGCTGAGAGGGTGTATTGTGCAGCCGTAGTCTGTTCCTGCCTGTCCCTGAACAGTTGTGGCTGTTCCTGATCAGTCATGGTCTGTCCTGCCTTTTCCTTCACAGTTATGCATCGTTCTGACTCTTAATAACAGGTTCGGATGCCTTTCTCGTACCTTGCTGGCTACCGGCGTACTTTTGTACCAGATGTAATTTGCTTGGGAAACGATCATCTGCCAAATTAATTTTTAAGTCAGAAGGACCCTCATGTCCCGCTTTGCAGGTAACTAATTAATGTCTGAATGTGTGAGATAAGGGCCGGGCCTTGCTTTCCTGGAGACACAGCAGTCATGCAATCTGCCCTTTACGCCAGATGTACCTGCAGCTTTTGAAATTAAAACTCTGTGCAGACAAATAGATAAGTAATGAAATGCAGTGTTTTTATTCACCCGCGGCCTATCGTGTGCAGGTACTGTTGCTTGGGGAAGAATATCAGCAGCTATCTGTCATTATATTGAGTTTATCGGGTTAAGTAAATTATAATTCTGCTGGAATTGGGATGTTCCGCTTTTTGGGAGAAAGCTATTAAAAGTTTTAAAATTCTACCATTATGAAAATGTCAGAATTTCATGAACTATAATTGAATTATTGATTCGGCAGAGGCTTAGGTCATCTCCAGTGCGTTATTTACTTAATTTATATCACAGTAAGTGGTAAAGTAAAATGGGTTAAATGATCTAGAAATTAGGTATGTGCACGATATTTAGTGTCTGTCTTTATATTTGTAAAAATAATTCTTACCTGAATTCTGTGCTCTATATTCTGTGACATATTGTGTGGATTTTTTTTTAGCATGATTAGCTAGTGTTGGACCCTGTTAGCGCCTTATTGTCTGTGTTAGGTCTGAATACCCTAATAAGTTGGGCATGGCTGTTTTTATTAGTTAAGACTTAAAAATTTTGCACTCCATTTGTTTATGGACAATACAGGAACTTCATCAGGTTTATTTCAATTCATGCTCTTTTCGCACTTTTCTATTTAATTTAACTTGGCATTGTGTGTGGACAGCAAAGGAAGAATTTCATTGTACAGAGAAATGCTACTTTTCTGTACATATGACAATAAACGCTTTGAATTGAATTGAATTGAATTGAAAAATATATATATAAAAATACTATAGTTTGCAGTACATCCAGAATATACAGAAAATGCTTTTAAAATAAATGCCAAAGAACAGAAAGAAATGGCTTAAAACAGTTATATATTTGGAGGTGTTATTGCGGCGTCTGCGACACTGCAGGCCCTGCCCCCGGGCTCTCCTGCCGCCGTGCCCTAACGGGGGTCACAGTGGCAGTGACACGCCGTCCATGGCTAGCGCAGTTATTTCCAGCAGAGCAGGCGAAGGAGACACCTCATGTCGGCAGGACGACGCGGCTTATAATGGAAGCGGCCAGAGTTCCGCCATTTCTGTGACAGCTTAACAGGTCCCGTGGGCAGCACCGCTCCGCTGCTTCCCCACACCCCATAATAAGCACGTCGCATGCATGGTGTGCCTCAAGTCCACCGCTCGGCTTAATCCAGTGCTAAGCTACCACTACCGAATCAGTCTGTCTGCAAGCCAAAGTGTGATCTTTGTTTGCAGAGTTAAAAAGCATTTAATTGATTCCACCCATGCAGGATAAAAAGCTAATGTAGACTTTCGAAGAATGCCTTTCTGAGGCAGATATAGGCTCCTGGTGTCTCCTTCAGCCAGGAGCACATTACCATTGTGGAAAACATAAATATTAGAAGAATTAGGCAGAATTGTGCATTTTAAGTTGTCTCTAGCATCCACCCATCTTTTATATGCCTTATATTTACTTTGTGTCAGTGTAAGTGATACATATTTTTTTTCCAGTTTTTGTGCGATTTTAGGCTAATCCTGAAGATATGAAACCCAAATGTTCCCCAGTAAAATGATTTACGTTTAGCTGCAAACATATATGTTCACTGTCAACAGTAACTAGTCAGAATTTTCAAATGTAGATAATGCTTTTCTTTAATGTGTCCAAAAAACCCCACGAAAGGCAGGGTGTTTATGTAGGAAGACTATGGGCTGTTTGCAGTAATAATCATGCAGCTATATTACAAATAATATTACAAGTACTTCAGTCCTGAGTGCTTGCTCGTGCCTTGTTTTATACTTCTGAGCTTTGGTTTGTCTGCTGGAGTGATGATTAAGGTGGTGAAAGGAAGACACTGTTTGACTGAGTGATTCATTTTTCCCAACATGCCTCCCTCAGCCTCTTCGGCCGGCCGATGTTTATCCTGTCGGCTGAGATGCTTCTGAGAAAGCCCATAATCGTGGCCTCTTCCTTGTTTCAGGTTATTAAAAACAAATCCTGGGGGATTCACAGGGAAAGGAAGCAATTTAATCTGATGATTTATTTATTTCTTCGAAAGTGGCTCGCGGGTGAGGCCACGCACTGCCGGCTCGATACCGTGAGCTGCTTGTCCACAGCATATTCCTAGAATATCGGCATGGCATCGGAACACGACCTGACAAGGTCGCTCTCCACATCGACCACGTTGGCCTTCCTCAGTCTGCCCCGAGTTCCGCAAAATCTTCACATTTTAATCAGTTTCTTTTAAAGATGGCTGCTGCCTTTTGACCCTCACGGAAGCCTGTTTTCCATTTACGCTAAAAGGAGGCATGTTAAATTTATAGTTCAACAGCATGCAATGGAGGCCATCCGGGACCTCCATCTGTGTGTCGTTGTGGGAGGGTGTTTGGACGGGCCTCCGGATGCGACGGCCTGCACCCTCTGTGGACTCGTGGATCCTTCCATTACTGCCCCTCTCTTCGACCTGCTTGCTACCTCTGGCTGTGGCTGGCACTCGGCTGAAGGCGGCGTGACGTGACCCCGCTCTCGTTGAGTCAGCAGACTCGATTAGTCTGGTGGGGGGGGGATTTTGCTCCATGTGGGAATGTTGCTTTTTTCCAGGCGTGGTGTGCCTCCTCAGCGGTCAGTACAAAGGACTCTTTCAAGGAACCCAGGGTGCTCGGTACTGTCAGCGCGTCATTGTCGTTACTGCCGCCCGAGCGACGGAGAAGATGGAGGACAGATGATGCCTTCATCCAATGCGACGGATATCCCCGTTAGTTCAGTGGGATATTTTGCGGTGAAGTGTCCGGTGTTGGGCATCGCATTGCAGGAGGCCCGTTAAACTGGCAGGCTTTAGGGTGGAAGTCGGTGCCCTTGGACAGCACAATACTGCTCCCCATATGGCATTAGCAATGCGATCCATGTCTAAAAAAAGTCTCCAGTCCAGTCCGCCGTCCCAAGCATCTGCTGATTCTGTTTTGGTGTCAGTGAGCCCTTCTCTTGGTTCCTTGGTGCCTTCACTAGCTCTGCGTGCTTTATTCATAGAAGCTATATGTAAGGTTATAGTAGGGTTACAGTTTTCAATAGCTATTATTTTTATTTCGTTTTCACTTTTTGTTTTCAATTTCAGTTAACTTTTTATTCGTTTTTAAAGTGGGGTTGTTTAGTTTTTATTAGTTTTAGTGATCATTTCAGTCTTTTGTAATATAAGGTATTTGTGAGAGACATTATTCAAATTGGTCAGACAAAATTGTACAATAAACTCAACAGAATAATCTATTTTCAGAAATGCATTGGGTGCCTTTCCACCGCACCAGTTACTTCAATGAAAAAGTACCAAAAGTACGGTAAATCAAGGTGTTGGTACAGAAGCTGGTACCAGCGCACAATCACAATGCGAGGCGGGGTATTTTGGACTGTATTCGAAAAATGGCTGTAGACTGTAGTATATTATAGTTTGGTGTGCTATATCAATACCAAGATCGGATGTTGTGCACAGTCAATTCTTACATCTCTATTCAGCTAGATTAAGATCGGGCTTTTTCATATGTTCTGTTTGCCTTGTGTTTAAAGGCAGGCTGCTTGCGCCACATAAATCAGTTTTTTTTTTGTTGTATAAAAACATAATCTCTCTGTTTATCTGAGGAGCTCCGTTTTTGATTAAAACGTTAACCTAGAGCGCTCTCTCGAGTGCGCGCTGCCCGATCTGCGTGGGCATGCGCAAAGATCCGTTCCCTTATGGTCGTGTGACATCCGCTGGACCCGGCCCGATCGGCGAGAGTATGCGCACAAATGCACACGGACTCATTGTGGACTGAGAAGTCATTAGAAAGAATTAAAACTAACAAAAACGATTGTGTACGTTTATATTTTATTATAATGATTTTAGTAACATTATAAATCCCATGCGAGAGGAATATCTGTCAGCTTACTGTGTCGACAGTATTGCGTGAAAAGTTTGTTCCTGCGTTCACAAATAGGACAGAGATCTCAACGGATTTGCGGTACTGTAAAATATGCGCATGCGCACGCAGATCGGGCGGGGACGGCCGAGCTGCCACTAGTGATGATGGCGGAGAGGTAAGAGGTTGGGAATCAATGCAGACAGCGTTGCCAAAGTTGCAACAGGTGTTTTGCGTGTAAATTAAGGCATTAAAGGCTTTGCATTAAAGTATTTTATGTTTATTTTACATTTCCCTTATCGGAAATGTTTAAAACATTTTGCATTTCACATTTGTAAATTTGTTAAATAATAATGCACATTTTTTGAATAATAATAGTGATTTGTTAAATAAATCTGTTAATTATGTTGTAAAGTTGATTTATTCTTCACAATGTACGGATAACAATGCCGTTAAAATACTGGACCGATACGCAGCACCGGAAAGAGTAGTAGTAGTACCGTTAAAATCTGAACCCTGGTTTCAGTTGGTCAATCAGTTCATTTTTCATTTAGTCAATCAGCCTCATTTTTATTTATTTTTTTCAGTTAACGAAAATGTTTTCCCCCCACGTTTAGTTTTTATTATTGCATTAGTTTTTGTGAATGATAATAACCCTGGCTATAAGTACTGTGCAACAATCTTAGGCAAAGAAAATGACGTTTAAATGATCTTACTATTGTTGTAAAACTATGTATGTTAGTGTTTCAGCCATTTCTAAAATCACCCCAAAATATTTTCAGCAATCTTCCAGTACACTAATGTATTTTTTGACTCCACTACCCCACCTTGATTTGGCTAATCAATACCAATTTGAGTTGTCAAGCTAATTGAAACTTAAATACTTGGAATGGCTGAGGTGCACCTAAGGAGACATTTGGGACCTGAAGCGGTGTTCATCTAGCTATCCAAAAAGATATCGGTATTTATAAAGAGCAGAAAATTTTGGATTTTTAAATTGTATTTACCCCCGCGACCCTGTTAGGATAAGCGGGTAGGACAATGGATGGATGGATGGAAATTGTATTTATGGTTAATTTGTGTACCATCTAATGTTAAATTGTTTTCATATGACCAAATATACACTCACTACCCAGATAAATGGCCTTGACTGCCTAAGATTTCTGCACAGTATTGAATATATTTCAAAAAAAGCAAAGGGTTGAGTGAATATCGTTGGCTTTGATGTGCAATATCTCTAAGGGGTCACTCAGGATGCCTGGTACACATAACACAATATAGGTAGCTTTTTAAGAAATGTCTCAATGGTGGCTGTGTTTTTCCTGAAGTATTTTCCATTATGGTTTCAGAGAAAAGAGGTACCAAGTACACAGTCTATGTGGAAGAGCATGGCCTGCCGGTAGCCGTTAAAAATATCACTCACCTGGAGATGGCACAGAATGCAACCGGTTTTCACTTGTAAAAGTTAGAAATTACAGCCGATTGTGTTCCACAGTGCCGTAGCGGCTGAGGACTGAATCATCAGCTGTATTACTTCTCCCTGACAGGTAGGGATGGGGGTGGTGGGGGGGTTGCTCTTAATGGGTTTTCTTTTTTTTTATTTAAAGGGCTTTGCTTTGTGAGTGTCACCACCAGACTCATGGATGTCACTCCAAGGGCATGCTGTAGCTGACTAATGAAACGCCAACTGTAGCGGCACGGAGCAGACGCATTGCCACGCCACCGGGGGTGGCTCTGGCCACGCACTCGGAGGGTATGAGTACTGGACCCGCAGCTTTGGGATGGTGCCGGTGAAACACTGACTCTTTTCAATGCGTGCAGGCTGAAAGCAGGGATGTGAACTGATATGACCTGATAGGAGGCGGACTTTCTCATGCGCTGTCTGCTATCGCAGACGGGGGATATATTCCTATCGCCCACCCCCACAAGCCTGATGCCAAGGCCTAAGACTTCGCCAGAGCCGGATAAGCTCTGCGTATCGCGGACCCTCATCTGTCTGCCGATGGTTTCGACACAACTCTCGACAGCATGGGGAGGAGCTGTGTGTCCATTTGGGCCGGGACCGCGGCTCCCCGGACCGGCCCTGTGCACTTCACACGCCCCCGCCCAATAACAGGAGTGGAGATCTGACATCATCAGGATCCTCTTATCATGCTGCTCCTTCTGCCTGCTTATGTCTCATTTCATTACCTCCCAGAGACACGTCAGTGACAGGCGGGTCGGGGCTCGGGCCAGAACCGGCGCAGATGCCAGCCAGATGCTTTCTTTCATTTGCTGACTTTGTCAGTGACACCGGGAGCCTCGGTGAGGCTGGGGCCTTGCTTACCATGGGAGCGCTTTGCCAGCCCACGGGGTTTGGTACCTCAGTGACGCTGCTCTCAAAGATACACACTGCGGGAAATCGCTGCAGTCCTCCGCCGTTTGTCAGCGTGGAAAACAGCTGTTTTTTTTTTTTCCCCTGATTCGCTTTGCACCTTAATGGAAATGCCAAAGCTCGGCATACGTTTCAGGAGTTTTGAGAAGCCCGATTAAGACCCATAGGTTTCGGTCTGTTTGTCGACTGATTTTCTCAGAGTAGAAACACTCTGCCTGTCAGGCTGTGATGGTGATCCAGTTGCCAGGTTCGAAGGGTGCATTGGGCCAGGTTACTGTGTCCTGTCAATCACTGTATGTTCTAACCCAAGAACTACCTGATTTATGGAGGTGGTTTTGTCATGGTAGGTGGGTTACCATGACCTGTCAATGAAGTGTATTCCAATGGAATTAAATAAAGTATGCGGTGCCGGTCTGACTGCCTTACCTGCTATGGCACTCGGAGTTATGTAATCACTCTCCACGGCCTTAGAGGCGTGATCTGTCGATAGAAGGACCGCATGGATGTTGGCCCAAGCAAAGACTTAGTCGCCGAGTTGCTAGGCAGATAGGGCTGTCTCCGTATTAGATTTTCACTACATGATGCTGGGTTTTTGATACTAAAGTTTTATAAAAATGAAGTGAGGTGACCATAGTTTGTCTCCCTCCCTAGAGGTGGATGTGTTAAGCAGTACGGAGATTCTACTGAGAGTAGGACATGTCCTCGGAAAGCTGGAGATGGGGCATGTACGCAAGAATGAATTTGTGACTCTGGCTGGGCAGGCGAGCCGCAGACTGGCTGTCCCTTTGTTTGCCGTGCCTGGTTTTTGGGAAACATTGTTTCTCTGCCTTATTTGTAAAAGCGCTGGGTGTAGGGCAAGCTTTGGGTGGGAAGATGGCTGAGGGAAGGCTTCCATTACACAGTCCCACCATCCCTCGCTTGGCTCCCTCTCTCTGCCAAAGCCCTTTCACCGTGTACTTGTGTTTCTTTGCTAAGTCTGTTTCCTAACATTGTCCTTTCTGTGTGAAATCTCTAAAGCGTAAAAGCTGCTTGAAACGTAGTTTTATAGATATATGGTACCAAAAAAAAAAACCTTGAAAGCCGAGTACATTTCAGACAGGATGTTGGTGCAGGGAGCTCTGAGTGCATGTGGAGAGCTGTTTTCTGTGAAAGGCCTAAGCTCTGAGTAACCTCCAGAGAAGCTTGAAGTTCTTCACGTATGATGGTCGGTTCCCAATGGGGCACCTCAGGCAGATGAAGGCAAAAGTGCTCCCTCTCGTTCTCTGTCTCGCCACACGCATTATCCCCGATGTCAAACACTCTCATCAGCAAGCCAGACCTGGACATTAACCTCAGAGTTTGTTGACCTTAGTAAATGTGGGATGACTGCAGGCATGGGGCCTTGGGGAGGACCAGCTGACGTCACTAAGCAACTGTTCCATGATTGAGGAGAGCTTTGCACGGTGACTTGATGTGAGTTACGGGGAAGCCTTTAGCGGCCAGGCAGGAGGCGTGGTGGCTTCTGGTAGGAACAAGGGTAGGATTGTGCTGACAGGGGAAGAGCTATGAGGAGGCATTAGGGGAAGAGGCACAATATCCGTGATTCCCATCACAGCCCATCCCATTCAGAGGCTCAGACACCAGTAATGAGCGGATTTAATGGCCAGCCGCCTCCATCTCCTCACCCTGTTACATATGTAAGCCCCTTTCTAATGAACTTATCAAGCAGTGGCCGGTGAGGCACTGCCTTAGCGTAGGGCGGGTATCGTGCGCACATGCTGGCCGGTGAGCCACTGCCTTAGCGTAGGGCGGGTATCGTGCGCACATGCTGGCCGGTGAGCCAGTGCCTTAGCGTAGGGCGGGTATCGTGCGCACATGCTGGCCGGTGAGCCAGTGCCTTAGCGTAGGGCGGGTATCGGGCGCACATGCTGCAGAGAAACATTTACACTTCTTGAGTGAATAGTTCCTTTCAAATTCTTCACCATTTAGCAGCAAAGTGCTGAAGGTTCCAGAGGAGTTTTACCATCAAACGGATCTTTATTTCAGGTAAGGCTCCCTAATCCCTTTGCAGGCCAGCACCAAGACATCAAGGACATTGTTAGACGCCAAGCTCCCCCCGAACCCCCTTTTCCAGTGTGGTTTTCATCACCGGTAAAAGTCAGACTTCTAAGAGTCTTCGTCTTTTACCTTTCCTGCACAGCTTTCATGTTCCACATCTGTTTGAGGTTCATAGGAAGAAATGCAAACTTTGAAAGGCCATAGGAATATGGATGCTGCTGTGAGGGAGCACTCTGTGCCCGCTTGCTGGGTGCTGGCTGCCTACTCATGCTTGCCGGCTAGCCTTCTGTCTGCCTGCTTCTTCCTGTGTGAATCCATTTCTGTGTGTGTGCGTGCATGTTCTTATGCATGCGGGACATCAGCTCCAGCACAGCTCTCCCTGCTGGACTAGGCGCAAGGCGCCCTGGCCCTCACAGAAAGGTCTGCAGCTCAGGCTTATGGTGAGAGACACATACTCTAGGTCATTGTAATATACATGCATACTTTGCAGTGCTGTATCCATCCAACTTCTGGCTGCGGGACAGGGGCCTGGGGCCTAGCCCAGGCAGTGTGGAGCACAAAGCTAGACTCTCCCCAGGAGGGATGCCGGGCTGTCTCAGGGCACATGTCGCAGCACCCTGATTTACCTTTGAAGTGTGGGAGGACCATATCTATGTCCTGGGGTGGGGGGCACACCCAGACTCCACTCCGATGTGTGTAGGATGTATTAGCAGCAGGCCTCTCCTCTGTCTGGGGTGGGGGGGCACACCCAGACTCCACTCTGATGTGTGTACATGTAGGTTGTATTAGCAGCAGGCCTCTCCTCTGTCTGGGGTGGAGCGGCACACCCAGCCTCCACTCCGATGTGTGTAGGATGTATTAGCAGCAGGCCTCTCCTCTGTCTGGGGTGGGGCGGCACACCCAGACTCCACTCCGATGTGTGTAGGATGTATTAGCAGCAGGCCTCTCCTCTGTCTGGAGTGGGGGGGCGCACCCAGGCTCCACTCCACACTGATGTATGTAGGATGTATTAGCGGCAGGCCTCTCCTCTGTCTGTACCCGCCCTGTATTGAGTGTAACTTCCTATCCTCCCTTTTCGTTGTAACAAGCTTTCACCTGCTGCCCAAACGTAACTGTTTGTGATCCTTTTGGGGGCTCCCTCCCTGGCTATTTGAGGAGCGCCAAACATCACAAACCAATAACGCAGAGCTCTGCCCCCGGGCTCTCAGTGGGAGATGAACGCAGTTATCTGCTGAATGTGCAATAAGCATAAAATCTCCCGACCATGTCATTGGCAGAGGACCCCACGTCGTGCCGGCTGTAAATGTTTGTGTTTCATTTTTCACGGATATTACCATGCAGGGGACGGCCTGCTTCCTCTGCTGTGACCCTCAACAGTGCCTGGGAGTGGGAGTGACCTCTAGAGGTTGGTCTGAAACACAGTTTGAATTCCCTTTTGCTGGTGGTGTCCTGTTATTGCTTGGGCTAAATAAAGGACAGAGTGGTTCAAACAAAAATGGCCTCGATTTTCGTTACAGTTAATTTGATTAATCTCCAAACAGCGTCACCGCAATGGCATGTCCTTGATATCTCTGATGTTATTACTGGCTTAAAGATTTCCCTGTCAGATTTTCAGCTTGTGGTGTTTTTGTCATTCTTCATTGACAGGAAATGGTTCGATGTGCACAACAAAGGGTCCCGCTGTCATTGTTTCGAAATGACTCCCAGCAAGGCAGCTGTGTTCCCGGGAAACCTGCCGTGTTCCGTCATTCTTCCACGTTCCAAAAAAGGCTGCATGACCACCCCCCCCCCCCCCACCTGCCAGGTGCTGAAGACCCCCTGCTCACCTTCTCTGGAGCCAGGGGCCAGGCCCCCTCCGCAGTGGGCGGGTGACACTCTCCTCATTGGCCCGTCTGTCAGCTCCTCCTCCAGCTCAACCTTGGTATCATCCGGGATGCGTCGCTTCCCGAAGATGTCTCCCCTAATGACAGGAAATCTAGCACGCTTAATTGGACCAGTGAACTATGTCATTGGGGGTGTAACTGCGATCTCCCGGGTCCCGAGGCAATTTCTCCACCGCAACGCCATTCTGCCAGCCTGGCTAGCGGGCCGTTGGGGGTGGGCGGGGGTCTGCAAATCACAAAATGCAGATCTGAAGACTTTTAATGGGGGAGGTGTGGGGGGGGGGGCTTCTGGTTCATGTGGAATTTGCATGTTAACTGCATGGCGCTCAACACGAGCAAAGAGGGCGAGTCCTTGAGCCCAGTGCACACCGGCTCCAATTGGAAGGGAGAGTGCCTGGAGTGGGTGTTCATCCTGTCCGTGTTTCGGCTACGGGTTGAAGCATGTGTTTCTTTGCGCTAAGCCTGTAGGCTCGCCACTGGTATTTGTACATTTTTATTTAGCAGAAGCTTTTGTCTGCCATGCAGGCGAGGACAGCTTAAACCCACCCCATGCATCCTTGGAGCAGTTGGGGGCTAAGGGCCTCTCTCAAGGGCCCATCGGTGATATGATCACTCTGCCAACCACGGGATCCGAACCTTCCTCTTGGGGCAACAGAAAAGGTTGGAATCAGAAGGTTTTAGGGGAGGTTTGGAGAAGCTTGGGCCGGAAAGGTGGCAAGCGCCGTCACTGAGAATGGGAGGGGGGCCCTCGAGGCTTACGTGAAGAGAGGATGGCATTTCAAGTTCAGTTGTTATATCTCAGCCCGGTGGCTGGTGCGTCGTATGACAGAGAGGGAGAGAGTGGCAAATGTGAAATACGGCCAGGAAGCAGGTCTGTGATGAACTGTCATTGCCAGCGAGCCAGGCAGCCACGGGGAGAGTGCAGACAGCTCGCTCTCTGGTGAGCCCAGCTGAAGGTCCTGTCGGCAAACCCCCCCCGGACCTCGGGCAGCCGTCCAGCCTCCAGGAGAGCCTCTCTATTGACTCCCGACTCTTTTCCCGTCCCGCCCTGGAGGAGCCTCATCCGTCTACAGTGAGCTTTTATTTGACGGCTGTTAATTGACTCCCCCCGGACCCATTTGTCCTGCTCCGCTCGGTGATTATGATGTCATCTGCTCACCAAGTATGGTGACCCACGCCCCAGGGGCATTGTGGGAAAACAGGCTGAAACGTCGCCTCGGTGTCCTGGTGACTCCCCACAAGACCTCGTTCCTCGGACGCCTGCCTTAATGTGCGTTGCGGGCAGACTCTCACAGGTCCGGCATGCCCAGCGGCTGAGCCGCTGATTCAGCGCCCCCTTGTGTCATATCCAGGCATGTCAGGCGTAGGAACGTATGGTGGCTGTGAGAGGAAAACAGCACAAACGGAGAGCACTTCTGCTTAATCACATTTTCTGTTCCCTGCTTTTGGTGATAATCTCTTAATTTCAAGTAAGCGTGGTTATTTTTGGAAATCCCTTTGTTGCAGTGGTCATCTCCTGCGTGCATGTACTAGCTGATGTTGGGTAGTTAGTGAGGCATTTTCTTAATATTTTCCTGGCTGAGCTTACATTCATTACCCTGGAAAGCCTGGGAAGTCTTCTCTGTACCTTCTAATGTCCCACTGTAAAGAGTGGACTGGTCCACGTTCTGCCCCTGAACTCGTTTTAATATCTATGTCCTACTGTCCACTATGTCCCACTGTCCCAGCGGACTGGTCCAGGCTCTGTCCCAAGCTAGTTTTAATACCTATGTCCTACTGTCCACTATGTCCCACTGTCCCAGCGGACTGGTCCAGGCTCTGTCCTTGAGCAAGTTTTAATATCTATGGTCACCACAGCCAGAGATGCCATTATTATAGTTCCCAGTCTTAATAACAGGTCAGAGGCTGGCCTGCCGATTTGCCTAAACCCTAATCAGCGTAATTTGTGAAAGAGAGAAGGAAGAGGGGGAACTGTGACATTTCAGGCCTGAGATGCGGCCGTCCAGCTGGCCTTTGTTTAGCACTGCGGGGTCGGGATCCTTGCCGCTCTCATTATTTGTTCTACGGGCAGTTAAATAGCACTGGGCGTGCAGCTCACTCGCTTCCTGTGTTTCAGCTGCCCTGTTTGCTGAAGAAGGCAAAAAAAAGAAAAGGAAAAGGGGGAGGGAGCCCAGAAAAACCTCAGCATGTCACCTTCGTCATGGCGTTAATTATGCCATGTCACTGTGCTCCGCGGTGGCATTTATTGCAGATTTGAATATTTTATCCAGCAGATGGTGAGAATGTCAAGCTGTGACACTGATTTATTAATCTTTACCCTTTTCCCTCTGTGGAAAGTATGGGGTTGTCAGTCTGGTATTGTTTTAATGACGCTCCTCCTCCTCCTCCCTGCGCCGGGGCCCGGCCAGCGTGGCGGCCCGCTCCCGCGATGGCAGCGTCACGCCGTGTCGCTGGCAAGCGCTAAGCCCGCGTGGAGACCGCGGCCGGCAGGTCGCCACAGTGCCGTATGCACCTATGTTAGGGCTTAACAAGAGCGGAGCTGCAGTTACACTGCAGGGTGCCAGGTGGTGTAGTGCTTACATTTCTGAACTCGTCACATTTGATGTGATCTTCACCCCAACCTATATATATAATGTGGGTAGGAGTGTGTCAGCCCCGGAGAACAGAGGAAGGGATATCGACAAGCTGGCCGGTTTCCTACCATGGCTACCCAACTGAGCCCCGCTTATGGTGCCTGCTGGCGCCCCCCCGCCATGCCAGCCGTGGTATCGCACGGCCGTCACAGCCCACTTGACCTCTCCGTCAAACCTCTTGTTTTGAGGGTGATTAAAGATTTACTCCTGAATGTAGACATTGGGATTAGCCAGATAAATGGTGGTGGTACATCGAGGCCTCAGGGTCACCAGGAACCTGAAAGAAAGAGGTCTTGCCCCTGCCTCTTGAGGGCGCTGATGGGCAGGGGATGTGGCGAGCAGCAGGCAGCCCATGCCGTAGTCTCTCAGTGAGACTGGAGTGCCATGCCCCCTGCCCACACGTGCAGCCGGGTAATAGGAACTAGCAGCTTGTTGGAAACAAAGAAACACATGCCTGGTTAATCTGCAGTGCCTGCTGGGAGCTGGGGGGGCTCCGCTGCTGGCACGTCCGGCGGCCACTGAAACTTGGGAAGTGAGCACATGAATTAGCAATTTGTGGCTGACATTTATCTCCCGCCTCTTGGCTGTGCCGTGTGAATCTCAATCCCGGATCAGGCAATTACATTCGGCACATCCTGTTATGGCCTGCCCGGAGGACAGAAGGGCACAGCGGTGACAAAGGTGGCAACGGAGGTACGGAAGCGGCAAGGACAGAGGCATGGACAGAGGGGCGGAGGGGCCAAGGACAGAGGCGGGGACAGAGGGGTGGAGGGACCAAGGACAGAGGCATGGACAGAGGGGCGGAGGGGCCAAGGACAGAGGCATGGACATAGGGGCGGAGGGGCCAAGGACAGAGGCATGGGCGGAGGGGCTAAGGACAGAGGCATGGGCGGAGGGGCCAAGGACAGAGGCGGGGACAGAGGTGTGGAGGGACCAAGGACAGAGGCGGGGACAGAGGTGTGGAGGGGCCAAGGACAGAGGCGGGGACAGAGGGGTGGAGGGACCAAGGACAGAGGCATGGACAGAGGGGCGGAGGGGCCAAGGACAGAGGCATGGACAGAGGGGCGGAGGGGCAAATGAAATAGGCGGGTAAAGAGGGGAGGAGGGGCCACGGACAGTGGCGGGGAGCGAGGGGTGGAGGGGGCGG
>JAODKN010000002.1:14724737-14736893 GCA_026774425.1 Petrocephalus zakoni
GGCATGGACATAGGGGCGGAGGGGCTAAGGACAGAGGCGGGGACAGAGGGGCGGAGGGACCAAGGACAGAGGCATGGACAGAGGGGTGGAGGGGCCAAGGACAGAGGCATGGATAGAGGGGCGGAGGGGCCAAGGACAGAGGTGTGGAGGGATCAAGCACAGAGGCGGGGACAGCGGTGTGGAGGGATCAAGGACAGAGGCGGGGACAGAGGTGCGGAGGAGCTAAGCGCAGAGGCGGGGATAGAGGTGCGGAGGGGCTAAGCACAGAGGCGGGGACAGAGGTGCGGAGGGGCCAAGGACAGAGGTGGGGACAGAGGTGCGGAGGAGCTAAGCACAGAGGCGGGGACAGAGGTGTGGAGGGACCAAGCACAGAGATGAGGACAAAGCTGCGGACGGGCCAAGGACAGTGGCAGGGACAGAGGTGCGGAGGGGCCAAGGACAGAGGCGGGGACAGAGGTGCGGAGAGGCTAAGCACAGAGGCGGGGACAGAGGTGCGGAGGGGCCAAGGACAGAGGCGGGGACACAGGTGTGGACGGACCAAGCACAGAGATGAGGACAGAGCTGCGGACGGGCTAAGCACAGAGGCGGGGACAGAGGTGCGGAGGGGCTAAGCACAGAGGTGGGGACAGAGGTGCGGAGGGGCCAAGGACAGAGGCGGGGACAGAGGTGCGGAGGTGGGTTGTGACAGAGTCGGTACTCTCCAGGGCCAATATTGGCATTGGATCTGGACCCAGCCCTCGCCTGGTGTTCCAGCTGAATCTGTTCCATCCTGCCCTGATTAAAATTGGACATGATTAATTACTGATGGTGTGATTTGACGGATGGGCATTGCCCATTCATTAAAGTCTCAGTTGATTCGGGGGCGGGGGAGGGGGTGCGGGTGCTGCCTGTCCACTGTTTGTGTCCGCATGTGCTGGGAGGTGGCATTGAAGACACTGTATTGTTTTAATGTTTACTGGACATTAAGCCATACAATAGGTGCACAGGGCTAATATATATGTCCTGGCTCTCCTCTACACACACACACACTCTCTCTCTCTCTCGCACTCATGCTTCCTCCTCATCCATTTTACACACGGTATCTACTTTCGTCTACGATGTCGTCACTATACACGTGTGTTCTTAGACGCTTACTCCTGCCTGCATGTGTATATACATGTGTATATATTTGTCAGGGAGGTAATGAGTACTGTTGTTCTCCAGGAATTGTGTGGCTTGTTTATAACTTAAAGCGGACAATACTGCATTTGCTTACTTTGGAATTCTAGAAGGTCGCTGTTAGATGCTGAATCCACTGTTTGTCCACGCAGGAGTAAGTCTCCACTGCCCGAGAGGGGATAACGGCGTTCTGGCACAGGGACCCAGGAGGCTCAGACTTTTTAGCCGTTCTAGATCGTTTGTTCTTTTTTCTGGAGATATAATAAATATGTATGACGTGCAGGTCAGCATTTACCGTTCCTGTCAATAGCAGGGCACAGCCTCTGCCGGCGCTCATGCTGTGAGTAGTTTGTGTTTGAATCCCAGTCTCAGCCTATCTGCGTGTCTGTAACGGGTGTCGTGCGAATTGTCCAGTTTGTAGCTGGCAGTGACGTTGTGTGCTAGATCACGCCCTTTGGCCCTAGTGACTGCAGGGGTGCTGCATGCTGACTGGCTCGCTACCTGCCCTGAGCTGTCCTCGCTTTGGACAAAGGCATCGGCTTTTGTAATAAATGTACGTGTGTGATTGCCGCTCCACTACGATGGGCCGGCTGTACTGTATATTCGCTGAGTTAAGGTTCCTTTAATAAATGGTGCGGATTTTCTGCTGTCCCATAGGCTGGTCATGCCTGTTGGGGGCTTTTTTCAGTCAGTGAAGTAAGCAGTGGAGTTTACTGGGATGTGTATCTTTGCGTACAGGGAGAAAAAAAGAATAAAATAATGCCATAGTGTAGCACCACTGTGCATAAAATATTGTTCAGCTGTATCCAGCATATCTACTGGGACCTGTCCTTAGAAATATACACTAGACCCTATTTGCAGAGCACTCTTTTGGAGGCTAGACATTAATCTGCATGCGTCAGTGAGCTATATGGACCGGCTGAGGTTTCGGTCACCTCGATTTTTTTATATAGGTATGCTTTCCTGGTCCACAAATGGCTACGGTCACACGTTGGACACAACTTGTTAAAGCGATTAGCCGCCTTATCTTCCAAAGTAGAGAATCAGAGCTGTGTGTGAAATGGACTTAGCCGAGTCGCTGTGTTTACGGTAAGAACGACAGCCCGATTCGTCAAGCAACACCTCGCTTCCCTTCTCCGTCTTCATTGCAGAAAATGTGCCGCCGCGTCGGCTAAAGACAAAGGCGGCCAATCACAGTGCTACATTTGTGAACGTTAGCGAGCGCCTCATTTACCCTGTAAACGAAACATTCACGTTTTCTTTCATTATTAGGAAAAATGGATTTGACGAATTGTCCATGAGCCGTATAATAAAATGTGGTGTGGTTTCTGTGTCACATGACCTTGGCTCCTTGGCCCCGCCCCCACACCGTTCTCTGGTACGGGTAGCCGGCACGCTCCTCACACGGTTCTGCACGTGTCTCTGCATGGTACGGTTGTACGCTGGTTTCCCATTAATGATACGTAAGACTTCACCTCTCCGCTATGCATATTACTCTTAATCAGGTAAGGAGACCTCTTGAGGTCTCCGAAATACCCAACAAGGCAGGAGCACTTTTAATTAAGTCTAAAGGTTTCTGTGTGAAGCTTAATCCCTTTTTCATTCTTAAGTGAAAGAAGTGAGGAGAGATTTGCACGGGCCTGCATTGGCCAGCTCTCGGGACCTTCCCTTCTTCCCCAATTCCAGCTGGACCGTCTGAGCTCCTCGTCCGCGGGAACGGAAACTGCGTATCTGCTGATCTTGGCGGTCCGGAGCACCGGCGCGGTGCCGCACGTTTACGAGGCGTCAGTGGCTTGTTTTCACCAGGCACTGTGGTCCCGCGCTTTAAAATATCCCCACCACCCCCCTCCTTCGCTATAGACACACCAGATTGCCAATTAAATATTTTTTGCCCAGCAAGCAGGGAAGAAGTGGGCGGCAGCGTAGCCAATAAAAAGAAATTGATTTTTTTCCCGACGCTTTGTCCTTCTGTAAGAAATACAAAACGCCTCCAGTGTCCCCTAACGTGACATAAAGCCACCCGACGCTCTGGCTCCTCGCCGACGGACGCGGATGTCACGCGCGTGCACGGGTACGCACGCGGGGCAGAGGGAAGGGCGGCCTCACTGCACGTCCCATGTGCTTGTTTATGCTACGGGGAGGGGGCGCGGGCTGGAGCTGAAGTGCAGAATGAAGGGGGTTGCCACCCTGACTAGCGACTGCTTTGTTCCTGATGTGTTCTGCTTTGAGTGCAGACATAGCAAAGAACTGAAAAGTCAGGTTTTATTGCGTCTCCAGGCTCAGGGATGAAAGGATTTGGCCACAGATCTTGTCCATATTTTCAGAGGGACGGGCTGGAACCGTCTCTGTGTCCCTCTTTGTGGCTCTGATACTATTTTAGACAAAGGCTGAAATACTCAGAATGTAATAATTTTGCTTTTTGATATTTGTGTTTCTCTTATGTTGACTAGATACCTGCTCAGCTCCTGCAAAAGGGCAGCTTTTTTTTGAGTGCACTAATGACATTTTATGGCGCTATTTATAAACGCTCATTTTCTCACAGTTCTAAAACTACGCTTGGCCTTTTTCCTCTCGCTGCGATTCCAGATTCTGCTCATGCTTGTAAATGTCTGGTACCCACTGGCCCACCCCCGTGCTTCCCTCTGAATAGCCTCTGTCCACATTCAGCAACATGTCAAATAAATTAGGTAAATAAGCTGTTAAATTCATGAAGAATGATCACTAACATATCGACGTGGCTCTCACGACACCCAGCCGGGCCAACGGCGAGGATGCTATAACGCTAGCACTGAGCAGCCATACCTGATTGGCTGAGATCGATGGCCTGCCCATCTGGTCCCGCCCCCTGCATGCATCCCTGGTCTTTGTCACTCTGGCAGCCTGTAAATCTGTTCTCGCTCCAAAGCTTTGGCCGGGGCAATTTCCCCCTCTCCCCCCTCCCTGTTGATCTTCCCCAAAGGCTTGGGGGTAATGACAGGAGCAGTCCGTGTCTGCCGCAGTGGCACCACGTTGACCTGCGCCTCCCCCCACGCACGTTTTGGCCTGGCCGGCCACACAGGGCCTTATTCTCGGCTTCTGCACGCACGCGCCACTCTGGCTGCCAGACAGAGGCAGGCCTGCGCGCCGCGGACCGAGCCGGGCTTCCGTCTGTGGTGTCAGACGTGTTGGACGGGGAGCTCACGCGTGCCGAAATGGCCCCATCCCCTGCCCATCTCACCTGCTCCCCGAAGCACCTATCCGGCCAGTTGGCAGTGCGCATGACTCACCCTTTAGCGACTGTTGCCATAAATATGGAAAATATATGATCATTAAACACGTAATGGTATCTTCTGACCACTGCTTGCTGCGTAATGAGGCTGTTACGAGCGCTAATAGCAGCTCTTAATCAGTGGACATAGTGAAGCAAATTTCAATATGACCTTGAAGACTGTTTTTAATGAATCCTTATTAAAAGTATCGACTGGCCCCAGCCTCCCCCACTTAGAATGCCTGGCTCGCTCTCCCAGCAGGTAATTAGCAGGCTCGCTTGCAAATTATAACCTAATGATTCTTTTTTGTTTGTGTCCTATAAACGTGCAATAGTGAGCTGTAATGGGGCCCTTTTCCCCCATGTTCTTCTCTTTGTTTTCTTTTTTCTTTAGCACAAAGGGGGCCTCGCGCTGGCCGGCTCCGTCACCCGGACCCGAGCGCACGTGGGGCCCGTCTGATGTCAGTCTGACATATCTGTCCAAATTGGTGACGTTTAAGCCGCCATGGATAAAAGCGACCGATAATTGTGACTCTTCGTTTCTGAACCGCCGAGACACGGACCAGGAGAGCTTTGCCTGCGCTCGGCGTTTCGGCAGCGAGCATATGTGACAGGAAGCGCACGGCTCCGGCTGACATATGCAGCTGAGCGGCGCCGGGTCCCCGTGGGTGTGGAGCCGGGCCGGTTTGGCGGCAGCGCCGGCGTGGGGCTGGTGGGTGGGAGTGGGCGCCCTTGTGCAGGCGGCCTGCCCGCTCCACTCCAGCTGGGTCCAGACTTCCGCGATTATCCTTCTGTCACCCGCATGGGGGGAGAGAGGTTCCTCCTCGCCGTGATAATGAGTAGGAGACCAGCAATGCCCCGAAGTCATTTGCTGTCCCCTCCTGTCCTTCCGCCGGTGTGGCACCGGCCCTCACAGGCACCTTGATGCGCACTCTCGGCGAGGTGCTATTATCCATGCCACGCCGAGGATTGTCGGCCAAGCTTAACCCGCTGTCCGGGGCGTGCACCTGCGGAGGCGCCAGTGTGCCGGGCTCCGTGTTGTCGCGGCTAATTTTGTGCCGCCCGCTCCCAGTCCCCGAGGCAGACCCAGATGTCAAGCTCCGAGCAGGATCCTGGGCTCCGGCACAGAGCGGTCATGTAATGATCTGCACACTTTCCCGCCCCCTGCAGGTGACCGAGCAGCGCTGCACTGAGAGACTGCAGTAGCCCCCTCCCCGACCCCCCTCCCCCTTCCCGCACCACCGCCATGGACCTGAAGGACCACCGTCACCGCTCCCTGACCCGGGGCCGCTGCGGGAAGGAGTTTCAGCTCACGGCACCGTCTCTGGACACCGAAGAGCGCCGCGTGCCGACACAGAAGTCCTACAGCTCCAGCGAGACGCTCAAGGCCTACGACCAGGACTCCCGTCTGCACTACGGCGGCTGCGTGGCCGAGCTCGTGCACCGCGAGGCCGATGAGTATTCCCGACAAGGTCGGTCCTGCCCCGCGCCCTCCAGTTCTCCCGTTAGCCATGATTTAGAGGCGCTTTCCCGAGCTGTGCACCAGTGTGACACACGTAGTGCCGCTTTGCACAGAGTGCCCTGCTCTCGCCGTGGCCTGTGCCCGCCACCCGCTGCGCGTGTTACAGTCTCTGATCTGCTCCTGTCTGTTTCTCACATTGTTCAGTGTGACACACGCACACATCTGCTACTGGCTCAGAGCCGATCAGCAATCAGCTGGTAATGTCTCTTTGAGTCGCCTGCACTGCTCAGTGTGTCCAGCGGGCGTCCCGGGCGTTGAGTCCGCCAGCTGATTTCACACTTTACTGTTGACCTCCTTATTTATGTTTTATTTATTTCAGTTGTTGGTGAGCATTATTACATTTAGTCTTCTAACCAGCTGAGCTTCTGTAACCAACCCGATTTGTCGCTCAAGACTCTATTTGTCGTACCACTGGTCAACCACTGAATGCCACCGTGGGGAACTTACTTAGACACATTGGCCAGCCGTGTTACCGCAGCTAGAGGAGTACGGAGGCGGTAAGAGCTGCCTGCCGCTGGCGCCTCGTGGAGCGGGAATGAGTTTGCTGCTCAGGCCCATGCGGTGGGGACCTCGCAGGAGCAGGGAATGAGTTTGCTGCTCAGGCCCATGCGGTGGGGACCTCGCAGGAGCAGGGAATGAGTTTGCTGCTCAGGCCCATGCGGTGGGGACCTCGCAGGAGCAGGGAATGGCGTGTTCTCACGCTGGAGGGACAGGAACATGTGCTCACCAGTCCCCTGCCAGAACTACGCGCCGGATGTAAGTGTAAGCAGGAGTGCGGAGCCCCTCTGACCCGGAAGGGGGCTCTGGGTGGCCATAGCCATCGCTGCCCACCCGTCTCAGAGATGGGAGGTATCTTAGCATGGCAGACATTTTACTCGCCCTCTTCCACATTTGGGAGAGATCCAGGACTCTGGATGCCGTCGGTCATCACAGGGTTCTGATTTACAGTGGGGGGGCCCCCTGTCAGCGGATCGCCCCCCCCCCCCCAGTAAGCGGTCACTGCCCGGCCTGCTTGCTGCGCTGTAACCACTGTGTTGCGTATGATGGGGGAGGAGGGATCCCTGAGACAGGGACCCCCCCACTCTCACCCTCTTACTGCATTGGGACGAGTCCTGTCCTTCGTTACCGCTCTCCCTGAATGTGACACTCCTACCCTTTTGGACAGAAAGGCTTTAGCTGTTTGTCGGGCCAGTGGGGGGTGTGGGTAATCTCGTAAAAGATGAGAGCTTCAGACTGCACGCCCACAGAGGCACCGCATGCCCCCCCAAGCCCCTCTGATCCCCGTGTCCCAGTCTCAGCTCGCCGCTGCCAGGGCCTGCCAGTGACATGCTGAGGGAAGTCCAATTCATTTGGGTACCTCTCTCTGCTAATAAATGAAAGGCACTAATTTTCACAAAGAGAAGGCACTATGCAAACCCCCCCCCCCCCCCCGGAGTCGAACCCGGGCCGAACTAGGGCCTAGCTCTCCGTGCCATCACTCAATCAGCAGCTGAATCCCACCTTTTTATTTATTATTTTAATTTTGTTGATTACATGTTGTTCGTTTGTTGTAGCGATAACTGAGACCAGAGGAAGAACAAAGAGGCTTCTGGATATAAAAAAATGACGATCTTGGCGCATTGGGCGGCAGAGCCAGGGCAGCAGAATCCTGCGTGTGTCGCCGTAGCAATGCCTATGGGGTAGCTGGCTGGAGAGTGCCAATTCCATGTACATGTCAGTCTGGCATTGCTGAAGCCCCACCTGCCCCCAGCTTACATCTCAATCAGGCTCATCTCTCCTCTCCAGGGCCTCACTGTCTGAGGGGCGGGGGGTGGGACACCCTGTTTTTATGGGAGCAGGTGCCCGGACGGGGACCAGCTGTCTGGGCCTCCCCATGTCCCAGAACGATCAGCCCGCTCAGGCACAGAGAGCTCGGGGCCCATGCCGGCAAAGCTCCCGGCTTCTCCAGGGCATCGGGCCTCCGTCTCAGGGCGTTAGCTCCTGATAGCAGCAGAATAACACGGCTGTTTGCTGAGAGCTCACCTTTATCAAGGGCTTACAACTTTACTCTAAGCTCAATATTTACTGGAGGCACGGTGCTGGATTACTTTCCTTTATCAGCGCTGCTGATAAGGGCCCCTAACTGCCCCCCCGGCTTCCTCCCTTAATACGCACACCACTATGCCATTCCCTCTGTGTTATCGACCAAGCTTCATCCCCCTCCTACTCACACACACACCAGATGTACTCCCCCGTCCAAACCGTACACATGGTCATCTTATCCACATACACATACACTTTTATATTCCTCGTTCATTTCTATGCCAGTCACGACACCCTTAACCCCCTACCCAGCCCTAACCTTAACCATAAGAAACCAAACAAAATGCAAAACTTACTTTTAGTTTTTTATTGCATTTTTTCTTTCTTGATTGCATTCGTGGATTTTTATAAAAGTAAGTCTGAAGTAGTGAGGACTGAAAAATACATTTCACATTTACATTTACAATTATAGCATTTGGCAGACGCCCTTATCCAGAGCGACTTACATAAGTGCTTAAAGACTCCATTAGTGAATGCATCCTGATACGGGTTCAATAAAACCCAGGCTAAGAATACTGTCTGTCTTATTTTTTAAGAGTATAATACCGGAAGTGCTAATCCAAGTGCTTCTGAAAGAAGTAGGACTTTAGACGTCATTTGAAGATACCCAGTGACTCGGCTGTGTGGAGATCATGGGGAAGTTTGTTCCACCACTTAGGAGTCACAACAAGCGGCGCTAGATGCATGGCGTCCTTGCGCCTTGAGAGATGGTGGGACCAGTGGAGCAGTGCTGGAGGATCAGAGAGAGCGTGGTGCTGTGTGGGGTGTGATGAGCTCTTTTAGGTAGGAGGGTGCTGGACCATTTTTGGCTTTGTAGGCGAGCATCAGTGTTTTGAATCTGATGCGGGCAGCTACAGGAAGCCAGTGGAGGGAGTGTAACAAAGGAGTAGTATGGGAGAACTCGGGAAGGTCGAAAGTGAGTCGAGCAGCTGCATTCTGGATCAGCTGCAGAGGACAAATGGCACTCAGCAGCAGACCCACTAGGAGTGAGTTACAGTAGTCAAGGTATGAGATGATGAGGGACTGAACGAGTATGTGAGTAGCCTGTGTGGAAAGAATTGAACAGATCCTTCTGATATTGAAGAGGAGAAGTTGACATGAGTGGGAAAGATTAGCAAGAGGTGAGGAAAAGGACAGGTGATTGTCCATGGTAATCCTGAGGTTGCGTGTGTCCAGCGAGATCACAAGATCCTGGTGGGGGGATGAATCAGCTGAGATGAAAAGCAGTTCAACTTTGCTAGGGGTGAGTTTTAGTTGATGAGCTGTCATCCATGATGAGACACTTAAGGATGGACAGGAGAGTGCACACAGACGCACACAGACGTACACACAAACGCACACGCACACAAATGAGCACACACGCCCACAGATGCGCACACACACACCCACAGATGCACGCACACACGCACACACAGACACACACGCGCATGCGCTTGTTCCCTTACCTATGTCCCCATCTTTTCGCCCCTCCCATCTGAACATCTGTGACAGTAATTCTTACTTTAATGGTCCCCCATCTGCCAGCGACGCTGCAGTCAGGACAACGGCAGGCTAGGCGAGGTTGGGGGGGGGGGGGTGCAAGGCCCACGTGCAGTTCCCGAAAGGGTGTCTCTCTGGCTCCATCTGGCCTGGGCCATCATTATCTGGTGACACGTCGGGCTGGGGGGGGTGACAGGGTGCCAAAACTGGCCAGAGCAGTGAGGCCTAAAGCAACGCAGCCTTTAGGGCGGGGAGCAGACATGGAGCAGTTTGCTATGTCCACCTCCCTGGTCCGTAACAGAAGGTTCTGGAACGTGGCAGTACAGGGACTGGGGGAAGCGTTCCGGGCTGCTGTCTTCCTGATAGCGGTTAACGGTCTGCCCGTGCTTTTAAAGGAATAATGGATGCCGGTTTTAATAATACATTTAAGTGAAGCCGTTTGTTGCTTACAGGCGAGCGGAGTGGGATTTGGGGGGGCTCGCTGTGTGAGGATCTGACCATGTGCAGTGCCCCCGTGTGAGGGCATGCAGCGTGATAGGGGGATTTGGGGCGAGGCAGCCTGCCCGTGCTGGGTGTGTCCTCCGTGTCGTACACACACAAACGCTCTCCAGTGCTGCTTGCCCTGTGCACAGGTGTGATTATTCACGCTGTCTGCTGCGCGGTGCCAAGCGTTCTTGCCGGCTTTGAGCACATGCCGCTGCTCTGCCTCGAGCCGTGCATTTTGTTGCCAGTGGCAACACTAACGATGTGGCAGTGGCACAGAGAGATCCACACCCCCACCTGCCCCAGGCATCTTCTCCTGCAGGTCACAGGGCCACCTCTGTGGGTGTGCGTGTGTTGAGAGTGGAGGGCACTACCCATTCCTGCAAAGTTCATGCAGAAGGGGGCAGTATCGAGCACTGGAGCGGTGTGACGAAGGTGTCCTCTATGTAGACCGGCACGTGCAGCTTACAGCTGTGTGCTGAGGAGGCCGGCCACGTTGCCATGGGGACTGGCAAAACCAGCTGTGGAATTATGCTAATGAGAGCAGCATCCCGCGGGGGCTCCGCGGCCGACCTGCGGCAGGGCCATCGCCACGGCGACCTTGCTCCCTGATTATCCTTCATTTCCACACACTGCCGCTGCTTAACTGCCGCTTTTATCCAGAGTGACTTGGAGATTTCACCCGGTTAGTCAGCTGACTTTCCTAATACGGCAGAGCAGGCCCCTCCTGGGATCTGAACCAACGGTCTCCCGGTGTCCTTCACCAAAGCGTCGCCCTGCCCAGTCCCTTCCTGTTTTTATGCTGTGGCCTTTGGAGTCTTAGACACCAGGGAGAGTCGGATCTTTTCGGGGACTTGCTTTTGCTGGTTAAATGTCTCAAGAAGACCCTGACTGCCTTACAGAGAGTAACATACAGCAGAGTGACAGGCCACTGAAGGGCTCCTTTCTCTGGCTATGTGGTCCTTAGTTCCCCTGACATGCCTCAGTCTCCAGCTCTCGACCCAACGTCCATCTTATTTTGCATGACTGTTTCCCCTTAGCTGAAGCTGAAAAACCCCTCCCCTGAAAACGGGGTTTCCCTGCCATTAAGTGGGTAATCTCACGGGGCTAAATTAGCCTCAATTTGGTAAGCCGGGAGCTCAGATGGCAGGGAGGACTGAGCAGGGGCCGAGATGCCCCCCTGTCCGTAAGGAGCAGCTTGCCCCACACACGCCTGGACGAGCATGCCAGCCACAGCACAGACGCCAGGCTCTGAGCCGTCCATTCAGCGTGCCGGCGTGCTAAAGGCCGTCAGGGTAACAGAAGGTCACGGTGACTTCCTCCGCTCGTGATATTAATACCTATGATGCTGGCTAGATTTTCAAGTTTAGCTTAAAATCTGTGTTTTCTGTCTTTGCTGGCTTGACAAAAATGCAACCAACGCAGTCAAGATTCTAAAGATAGTGGTTAATGAGGGCAGTACCAAACTGCCAACCAACTGATTCCTAATTGTCAAATTACTGTACATATCAATATGAAATGTAACCCAAATGAAATGTAGACTTTTTGGTATAAACACTAAATACAATTCTGAATTTAGATGTAAGATTTCAGGGCTCCATTGTCACATTTTCTGGCAATATTCACTACATATCGGAGTTTTTAACAGTTAATACGGCGAGCGAGTGGATGCTCTTTGGCGGCGGGAACAGTCGTGCTCTGAGGAAGGTTTCGTTATTTAATTTGAATCTAATATGCTTTGTGTGGTTGAAAATGAGTCTGTGGCAATATATTTGAGGAGAATGAATCAGATGTTGGAGTCACGCTGCTAATAGTAATAATGTCATTGGTGGGATAATCACAGAGTGGCAGTGAGAATTCTATTTTATTTTTTTGTTAATCGCTCTGCCACATCAGATGCTGTTTCTTGTTTTAATTAAGCCTTTACCGTGTTTTGTATTTCCAGTTCACTGCCCGGTTAGAATCATGTGTGTGGCCGAGGCCAGATCTGATCTGAATGACCTGCCGAGGCCAGCCTGGGATCTGAATGACCTGCCGAGGCCGGCCTGGGATCTGAATGACTTGCCGAGGCCAGATCTGATCTGAATGACCTGCCGAGGCCGGCCTGGGATCTGAATGACCTGCCGAGGCCAGCCTGGGATCTGAATGACCTGCCGAGGCCGGCCTGGGATCTGAATGACTTGCC
>JAODKN010000002.1:14745830-14757820 GCA_026774425.1 Petrocephalus zakoni
TGTCTGTCTTTGCGATCCCAGCATGTCTGTCTTTGCGATCCCAGCATGTCTGTCTGTCTTTGAGATCCTGGCGTGTCTGTCTGTCTTTGAGATCCTGGCGTGTCTGTCTTTGAGATCCCCCCCGTGTCTGTCTTTGAGATCCCGGCGTGTCTGTCTGTCTTTGCAATCCCCATGTTTCGGTCTTTGGGATTCCGGCATGTCTGTCTGTCTTTGAGATCCCCCCGTGTCTGTCTGTCTTTGAGATCCCCCCGTGTCTGTCTTTGAGATCCCCATGTGTCTGTCTTTGGGATCCCGGCGTGTCTGTCTTTGAGATCCCAGCATGTCTGTCTGTCTTTGAGATCCTGGCGTGTCTGTCTGTCTTTGAGATCCCCCCCGTGTCTGTCTTTGAGATCCCGGCGTGTCTGTCTGTCTTTGCAATCCCCATGTGTCGGTCTTTGGGATTCCGGCATGTCTGTCTGTCTTTGAGATCCCCCCGTGTCTGTCTGTCTTTGGGATCCCGGCATGTCTGTCTTTGGGATCCAGGCATGTCTGGCTGCCCAGATGTACATTAAATTGGCCCTGGGTGGCCCTTGCCTGTCCACAGTTTTGGTACCAGTCGATGTTTCGGCTCCTGCCGTGTTACTGCGGTTTCTCACTCCCCAATAGGTGTGTCCATTGGCAGGTTGACACCTTTTCAGGTTAGAGAGGGATGGTAGAGATGAGGTTTGATATGCTCCACTAGTCTTGGTGCAGTTAACCTAGCTCCCGTTAGATAAAGTGACTGTTCCTGTAGGATTAATACAGCCTATGATGCACTGCATGGCACAGCCCCAACCTCTCTTACCATCAGGTCCCTCACTCCCAGCATTGTGGGTAAATTCCCTGGACCAGTTGAGCTCAGGTGGCTTCACAGGGGTCCCAAAGGTGACCTGTTGTCGGTTTTGCTCCATAATTCCCATGTGGGATTGTCCTTCTTCAGAAGTCAGACTATAATCCCGTGCTGGTGAAGCAGAGAGTAGGGGGCGGGCTTGAGGATGGCACAGGCTACATTAATGCGCCTCTCTTCCCATCGTTCCAGTGAACATTAACCCAGCTGCACCTTCGCATGATTCTCACTGCACAGACTGATATTCCTGTAATCATTTTTACTGTTCTCTAATTTGTTAATTAACTGAATCCTCTCTTTTTAAAGTTGACTGGGACAGATCACCTCCACAGTGCCATTTTAATTACTATAGAAAATACATTGGATGTGTGCGCTTTTCTTGCATAATTGCCATTTCCTCAGCTTAGATTTAATTGGGCTTATGTTGTGTTTATTGATTCATTTTGATGTAATTTTAATTTGGATGATTTTATGTATTTATTTTGTGCCATGGAACAACACGCCCATAGTAGGTGCTGTTGGGTCTAAGGCAGACCTGCTGCTTTGGGGTCTGGTGTTCAGCCATGTGGTGCTTTTTGTTAGCATCATCGGGGGGGCGCCATCAGGTCGTCTCTCGCTTTGCTGAGGCATGTTCAGTCAGCCGTCAAAGTTGCTGAGCTTTACGGTACACACGTCTACGGGGGACATACACCTACGGAACGCGCACATTCAGGGTACACGCACCTTCTACACAGGTGCCTTCAGGCGATGTGCGCCCTCGGGGGACACACGTCTGCGGGAGGGACATGCACGGCTTCAGGGAACTCACGTCTTTGGGGGACACATGCCTTCAGGACCCACACACCTTTAGGGGACATATGCCTTCGGGACCCACACACCTTTAGGGGACATATGCCTTCAGGACCCACACACCTATGGGGGGGACATGCCTTCAGGACCCACACACCTTTGGGGGACACACACATGTACCTTTCGGGAACACACGCCTTCGGGACTCACGTGCCTTTGGGGGACACACGCCTTCGGGACCATACATAAAATATGGGACCACACAATACAAAATAAGCACCCACATAGGAATCTGTAAAATTAGTGTACGAGTGAAGGTGCGTTCCTGGGGTTATCTGCAGCCGCTCGACAGCATATGGGGAGGATGCTGCTTTGCTGGAGGGCAGAAGGAAGAGTTCACACCCCAAAGACGCCCAGTGGGCCAGCTCTAGTAACTTCATAGCCATGCTTCAGAGACAGGGCCCCAGGGTAAACGTGATGGCACTGCCCCCTCGCCCCCCTGGCTCGTTAGCATTCCCCTCCGTCCTATTTCACACGCGATCTTACGTATTGGAATCCTAACCAGTCTCATTCACTTGGTTGGAGTGATGACAGGAGAGCTCATCTTCAAGTAGCTCCCACATTCCTCTCGCTTTGTTTCGGTGGATAAATGCAATCGCGGCTGTCTGGGTAGAAAGTGGGCCAGATGTGTGGCTTGTGGGCTCTGGGTTGCATCACGCGCCGGCGCTTTACCCCCCCCACTGCTCCGCGGGACCGGCTCTCTGCTAGCTGCTGAGGCCTCGTGGCAGTGCTGCTCTGGACGACAATCTCTGGCACACGCAAGAACCCTTCTGAATGGGATTTAAGCTTTCCTCTTTGCCAGTAATGCAGTCTTTTCCCAGTCTCAACAGCCCCCTCTAAGCAGTAGCATTTCTAGCCCCTCATAGCTAACCCCTCCAGTGGTGTAACATGAAAAGACACCGTGACACGGCTGTCGCTGTCCACAGGGAACTTCCGGCTGGCTGAGCTGGGCGTCTGCGAGCCGCCGTCGCCACACCAGAGCGCCTACTGCCCCGACCTGGGCCTGCTGCAGAGGGGCTACTCCCTGAGTGCTGGCTCGGACGCCGACTCCGACCCGGAGGGAGCCATGTCCCCGGAGCGCGCCATCCAGCTGTGGGGGGGGCCAGGCAGCAAGTCCCGGCGCAGCTCGGGTCTGTCCAGCCGGGAGAATTCCGCCCTGACGCTCACCGACTCGGACAATGATAACAAGTCGGACGACGAGTCAGGTGGGAGCAGAGCGGAGGAAGCGAGCGAGAGAGAGAGCGAGAGAGAGAGATGGAAAGTGAAGGAGAGAAACAATATGAAGGAAGAGAGATGGAAAACGAGGGAGATAGACTATCTGAAGGAAGAGAGATGGAAAGTGAGGGAGAGACTATGAAGGAAGAGGGACAAAGTGAGGGAGAGACTGAAGGAAGAGAGAAAGTGAACGAGAGAGACTGTCTGAAGGAAGAGAGATGGAAAGTGAGGGAGAGACTATGAAGGAAGAGAGACAAAGCGAAGGAGAGAGACTGTCTGAAGGAAGAGAGATGTAAAGTGAGGGAGAGACTATGAAGGAAGAGAGACAAAGCGAAGGAGAGAGACTGTCTGAAGGAAGAGAGACAAAGTGAGGGAGAGACTAAGAAGGAAGAGACGGAAAGAGAGGGGGAGAGACGGTCTGAAGGAAGAGAGGTGGAATGTGAAGGAGAGAGACTATGAAGGAAGAGAGAAAGCGTAGGAGAGAGACTATGAAGGAAGAGAGAAAGCGAAGGAGAGAGACTGAAGGAAGAGAGATGGAATGTAAGAGAGAGACTGTGAAGGAAGAGGGACAAAGTGAGGGAGAGACTATGAAGGAAGAGAGACAAAGTGAGGGGGAGACTATGAAGGAAGAGAGACAATGTGAGGGAGAGACTGAAGGAAGAGAGAAAGTGAAGGAGAGAGACGGTACAAAGAGGAACAAAGTGAGAGTGTCTGGGGGAAGAGACAGAGAGGGACAGAGTGACTATATAACGGATGAGAGGTGGTAATCGTGGGAGAGAGAGAGAGAGAGACTCTATGCTGAGAAGCAGAAAGTGAGGGAGAGAGTAAATCCGGCTAGAACATTCACATGCTTAGAGTCAGCAGTCCTTGAAAATCCATTCAGTTTGTTCTTTACAGGGTCCAGTGGTAAGTATGATTTGTCCATCCACCTGTTGGTGAGTCTGCCTCCATTCCTCACCAGCAAAGGAGGAGAGAGATCTCCCTGGATGGCTGTGATGTGATGAGGAAGCTGTAAGCATGTCTACAGATTACACTCACTCCCAGCCATCATCCTGTGATCATGAAGAAACCTTAATCCATCTGCTTGTGTTTTTGGCCTGAAAATCAGTACAAGTGGCAGGGGTATGAAATGACACGGTACTGGAGGCAGGGGTGCGTAAGTGACGGCGCACAGGAGACCAGGGTGTGTAAGTAATGGAGTACAGGAGACATTGGTGCTTAAGTGGCAGAGTAGAGGAAGCAGGAGTGAGTAAGTGGCAGAGTAGAGGAGGCAGGGGTGAGTAAGTGACAGAGTAGAGGAGGCAGGGGTGTGTAAGTGGGAGAGTAGAGGAGGCAGGGGTGAGTAAGTAGCAGAGTAGAGGAGGCAGGGGTGAGTAACTGGCAGAGTAGAGGAGGCAGGGGTGTGTAAGTGACGGAGCACAGCAGACATAGGTGCGTAAGTAATGGAGTACAGGAGACACTGGTGCGTAAGTGACAGAGTAGAGGAGGCAGGGGTGCATAAGTGGCAGTGTAGGGGAGGCAGGGGTGAATAAGTGGAAGAGTAGAGGAGGCAGGGGTGAGTAAGTGGAGAGTAGAGGAGGGAGGGGTGAGTAAGTGACAGAGTAGAGGAGGCAGGGGTGCATAAGTTGCAGAGTAGAGGAGGCAGAGGTGCAAAAGTGACAGAGTAGAGGAGGCAGGGGTATGTAAGTGGCAGAGTAGAGGAAGCAGGGGCGCGTAAATGACATAGCACTAGATCTATTTTGCATGTAGAGAAAGCTCTGCAAAGCATGTCTTCTCCCCTTGTCTTTCTTGTTAACACTGCTACACACTGCTGCATGTTTGCACATCGTAGGTGGTGTCAATCGAGGTTAACGAGGAGACAAAAAAAAAACATTAATTGAATTCTCACAAATCGCGTCGGCCATGAATCCCACACTTGCAAGCTTCAACGTTGGAGAACTGCCTCTGACAATTTGACAAGCAGCTCGACAGCTGTTAAACATGAAGGAACACCTCAGAGCAAACCATCCCTTTCATCCCGCAGCTGATAATTGCTCCTGCGCTAATTGCTGCAGCATTCGCAGAGGCTCTGCCTCCCAGGATATCTGCTTTCAAATGGACGTGGGCTGCAGTCAGGCCTCCTGTTCGGGCTGTGTGACAGATCCACATCAGCGTTAGTATTCTACTGCAATACACCGGATTCCTCAGGAAGTTAGGCAGTGCCTCACTTAATATATGCGTTTTAAATAATGAACAGATGTTTGCTCTGATTCTGTTCGGCTTTATAAAAAAAGGTATGTCTAAGTTTATTTCTATACCAGTAATCTGTCTCGGTATGAATTCCTTTGAGATGGTAGCCATCAAACAGAAGAAGTCATGCTGCTGGCCCAAGTGCAGATCTTAATTTTAGCCAGAAGCATCGTATGTATTAGAGTCGTGTTCTTGCTCATAGCACAACAGCAATGGATCTAATTAAAGTAACAGCTGCAAGGAATGTATTCTTTAGTTAGTTGCTAAGTAGTGTTTGACTTTTCAGTCTTTCTACACTGAGCCACATTTTGCCCTAACCTCTCCCTTTTCCCGCCTTCTTTGCAAGCTGTCCAATCGTTCGGCATGCCTTGGTAGGCCCCGCCCTTCCTTCTGTTAGGTGCCAGTTTGGCAATTGTGTGAGGCGGGGGAGCGTAATGAGGGTGGAGGGCGATCCCATCCATTATCCCTCCACCCATCTATTGTGCAAGCTCTGATCAGGCTGCATGCAGACAGATGGCCAGACATGAGTAACTGCTATCCAACTCGACTTTCTTTTCTTAGACAGAAGATTAATTTCTGTTAAAATGAATAGTGTGGCAGGAGAATTGGTCTGATTTTTCACATATTTAGATCTATTTCTGGGATTGCTACTTCTCATACATGTCTGCCTAGGTGTGTATACATATATATATATATATGTGTGTGTGTGCGCGTGTGTATATATGTATATATTTATATATGTATGTATGTGTGTGTGTGGAATACAGTAGAATGAGTGTCATACATAAAATATGGTTTGAAATGGAAGATTCTGTTTAAAAATGGAAGGTTCCATTATATATTTTACCAAGCAGTGTCTTCCAACCTCACCCATCTGTCCACTGTTCTCTTCATCTATCTTTGTATTGAGGAAGGCTGTAGGAAACACCAGCTTTGGTGATAAGCAGGGACCATTAAGGGCATACAGGTGAGGACAGTGATGGCTTCACATATGGGCAAGCAGGTGGTGCAGTGGTTAGGGAAGCGACCGTGTAATCAGAAGATCACCGGTTTGAGTTCCCGACCCGCAAGTACCGCTGAAGTACCCTAAGCAAGGTGCCGTCCTCAAGTAGCTCCCCTCTGCTATGCCATGATGTCACGTGGGTTAAATGCAGTGGACACGTTTTGTTGGTGTGTCAACAATGACAATTAATCACCTTTCACAGAGTTTCAAGTGAGAAGTGAAAGAATATTCAATTTGAAAGAAGAGTTAAGGTGGTCTCCAGCATGCCCTCCTATCAGCATATGGAGCTGTGTTCCTCAGCATGCTGTGAAAGCTTGTATGCTAACAAAATACCAAAATATCTTATGCAGTGTTCCTGCTTGATCTAGTTCTCCCAGGTCAGTCCTACGCAATGGTGTCAGGCTAACTGCCTCTCACTCAACACCTGGATGGCTTAGGAGATGGCGGTGGACTTTAGGCATGAGCAGTATGGTGCACACAGCCCTCTCAACATCAAAGGAGTCCCAGCTGAGAGGGTGAACACCTTTCGATCTCAGATTATGTATCTCTGATTACCTCACCTGGTCAAATCATGTACACAGACATCTAAAGCCAGGCATTGGCTGTACCTCAGGCAGCTGAGGAAGTTCAAGGTCACCCTAGCCATTCTTAGCACCTTCTACTCCGGAATGTTAAAGAGCATCCACACCACGGGAATCACAGCCTGGTTCAGCAACTGTTCTGCCCTGGACCACAAAGATCTGCAAAGGGTGGTACTTTCAGCCGAATGCATCTACAAGGCTGATCTGCCTCGGATGATGATGCAGGAGGAGAGTCACCAAAATCTGCAGGGACACAACCCACCCAAACACAAATAAGGTCAGGAAAGCCCTTCTGCTGCCTCTCAGTGAGGATTAAGAGGCTCGGGAGAGCATCTACCCCCAGGCCATCTGACTACTTTGCACTAAATGACAGTAGCAATTAAACTTCCATACTCGGGCACCATGCGCTTTTTGGAGCCATTTGTTGTACATATCTGGTTCTCATTTTCTTATCACCTGTATAACTATAATGTCCTTTATCTATTACATATACAGCTCTGGAAAAAATTAAGAGACTACTCTATATTGTAAAAAAATCTGCATTGTTAAATCCTGGTTTCATCCTGGTTCTTCTGACAGAAGGCTACACTGCATGGCAGGCTGTATCCAGGCTCAAAGTTTCTAAGACATCAGTACACAAGAACAAGGTGAAGCAGGAGAAATTGGCAATGGCCAGAAACCAGTCAGGTAGAGGGGGGAAGCGACTTTCTAATGCCAGAGATGACCGTAAACCTGCCCAGCAGTGCCTCATGAATCGGAGGATGGCATCAAGGGACCTTAAAAAGGAATGGGAAGCATTAAGTGGTGTGACATGCACAGCTAGGGCAGGCAGTATCAGGCTCCTAGAAGCAGTACTGAAGCCTCATAAAGCAAGGAAGAAGCCCTTAATTAAAGAGAAACAAGGAAGAACCAATATAAAAACCATATATTTTACACAGATGCATAACCATAAATTGAGAACTAAGTGAAACAAAAAATTGCTATATTACTATAACTTTTGTCTTACTGCTTTTTGTTAGTCTTACATTGGCGGAGTTGAACTCCTTGCATTTTGCTGCAGGTTACAGTTGGACTGTATACCTTGCATGTGACAAAAAAAACCTGTGAATCTAAAGCACCTGCAAACATAGACACCTGCTTGAATGTCTTCTCACCTTAGTCTCTTTAAGGTCTGTTTCAGAACCCCAATCACCCTAGCTGAGTTTAGATTTTTTTTATTGTGTTTCTTTGAATAGTGTGGTAATGAGACTCTCTGCTCTCAGACATGAACACAGTTAGGGGAAACTTTGGAAATTTGGCCGTCCACGCCATCTGGTTAGGTTCCAGCTTGTTTTATAAAACAAGGACATAAACATCTAAATGTGTTACTCTCATTGCATGTAAACAAGCCTCATTCTGCTTTTGTTTTCCCATTGACATCTTTATAAGGGAAGTAGTGCTGCTGTTTATGAGCTAACTGATCCCTGTGCTTTCAATCACAGAGACACCTCCTACTTAGCAAATTCTGCCTGGAGTTTGGGCAACTTCTTTAACCGGATTCTTTGGATGGCCATGTCACCCTGGAAGTCGATGGAGTTTTAATTGATTAGGCCTCAGACGATTTCTCCCGTGAGACCTTCACCTGAAGATACATGTCGTTTGAAGTACCTGATGCCCTTCCTGAAAAAGCCAGTGCATCTGAGTAATATCCGCTGCCCATCTCAGATAGTGGTGGTCTTAAACGTGACTATTTAACGAGAGAATTGATTGGTACAGGTGTCTGTACTGCAGTCGATCGGCCAGCATTAGCTTTTAGTCGTCTATAAATCACTGGGTCTTCCTGTTTGTTTGTTTGTTTATTTGTTTGCTTGCTTGTTTGTTTATCAGATGCAGTCTGGGATCGTGCGGGGAGTGACCCCTTATGTCCTCCTCACAGCTGTGTTCATTGGCAGTAGAAGGCGAGCCTTTGGATGCTGTGATGAGTGAACAGTGTGTTTGCTTGTTTCCTTAGGTGTCCCTTGTTTTTTTCATGTGGATCGCAAACGGTGCTTTCATTCTGTTCCAGCCGGCTCTTTTGAAGCCTGCCGATGTTTGGCAGTTGGTGTTACGCGACGGGCCTAGCAAACAAAACCACTTTCCAGCCCCGTGCCGGGAGGGGAGCACAGATGCTTTTGTGTGGCGAATAATTTGCTCAATTTGCATTAGGCCGTGAACATCTGCATGCTTGCGTATTTAAGGCGTTCAGTACACATTGGAGAACTGTGTTTTTTGCATTACTTTTTAAGGAAAAATGAATGCATAGAGTACCAACAGTTGGTCTCCCCTTTTTTCCTGTGGGTCATTATGCAGAAATAAAATTTAGAGGTAGAACCTCTAAACTACCAGGTGTCACTCTTGGGGCAGTATAGATGGGAGTGTTTGGCCCGAGGTTCTTTCCAGTTGCATTCGGTGAAACAGATTATCTTAAAGTACACATGGAATGGTGTTGGGATGAGGTCTGCATATAGGCAGGATGAGGTACCAGGATGGGACATGGGGCAAAATGTTTATTACAAAAATAGAATATAAATTCATTTTGAACTACTTGAGATAGGTGGTGAAAATGAACTAAATGGATATGGAGCTTAAATTTCTTCTCAGGAAGCTCTGTCCTGTCCTCCCGCACCTGGCCTCTCCTCACCAGCACGGTTATCTTGTTTATGAGGCTTATAGAACACGTATTCAATATGTACCGCCTGGACGTCATTGCCCTGCACTTCTCTGCAGAGAAAATCAGCTCTGTGCCACTGACCAGCATCACGCCTACCCTCCCAGGAGAGAGTGGTGATGCAAAGCAATAAATGAATAAAAAATGTGTGATTGGCTCTGTTTTGGGGGGTGCTTTTCCATGTGGATGGAGAGCAGAGGACTGGGATGTCGGAGACTGGGATTTGGAAGCCCTTTGTACACCAGTGGAGTCAATATCGCAATTTATACCGTAGTGACAAAAAGCTAAGCGCCCGCTGTTTAAAGTGATAACTCACGCAGCATGAGGGAACGTGTCTCGCGGTGGAGTGTTTTGTAAATGCGTCCCCATTTAAAGGGTATAATAAAAGCTGGACTGAGCCCATGTTTCAAGGTCGCCCGTTAAAGGAAGGAGTCTGCTTTAGAGGAGCAGGACTGCACTGAAAGCTGAGGCAAGCAGCCTGGTGTGGTGGTTTTTTCCACCTTACCTCCCTTCTGTTTTCAAACATCCTTCATATCATCCACATAGATTCTGACAAGGTGTTCAGGCAGCCCTGCCCACCACCACCTCTGTCATGTGTACCTCTCTGGGCCGAGATGAAACACTGGCAGACAGATCGCCCACTCGCCCCGTCCAAATCGGAGCTCCTTTGCAGATTCCTCTCAGATGTGCCTTGAGTGTCCTGACAGATCATTATGATGGGTCACATGAGACCTGCAATGACCACTAAGAGCTGAAGAAAATGGGGGATCTGACAACTATTTTTAACTGTCACAACCGGCCGTGGCATCATTTTAATAGATCATGTCGTGAATTTGTCTTTGGAAAATAAGGGCTTCTTCTGTCCCATCAGTGCACAAGATGTTCAGATCATAACTGTCACCGATGGTGAGCAGCAGTTGTATCTTAAAGGCTCATTGGTTCATTGGGCTGTTTGATTCTGGGTAAACGCTGAATATTTTTTTTTCTTTCTCTCACAAATCTTCTTTTTATTATTATTATTATTAGTATTGCTTCTATACTGTCTTTATGGAACTGGAACAAACAATATGTTGAGATGCACAATGCTGGCTATCGGTTCATATACTAAAATTGCCATCAGATATTAAAACTTTATCAAGTTAGAAGCACTAGAGGTACTACTGAAATAATGGTGATGATTACCTTGGGCGATCAGCTGTTTTTTTGTAGCAGAGGATGAGGGTTCTCGTCGGGTCTTTCAGCCCTCACAAGAGTTCTGAACGTGCCGGCCCACACAATGTTTATAATGTATTATTAACCTGGGCTGTAGTTCGATCCTTCGTTTTCCACAGAATAAAAAAGTCATTCCACTAATCTGCACCGGCATGCTCAGCTATTATCGCCACTTTTTCTGAATGAATGGAGAATATCTGCTTACCCAATGGTGACTCAGTTTTCCTTATTGTGACGCCCTGTAACTTACAATACTGCTTTCAGATCCATGGAATGTAAAAGGATAGGTTGCTTTTTGTAAGATCAATAGATTTGAATCTCCCGTAGAGGCATGGACGGGCTGGGGGGGTCCCGGGCCCATTCAGATGGAGCTCAGGCTACCCCATTCAGCGCTCACAGCGAGCGATACAGTACGATCAAACCGTAGTATGTGTGCGTAGTTCAATAAATTGCAGGAATTGTGCTGTTGAGAGACAAATTGATTTTTCTTTCTTTGTGCATTTGGTCTTAGTAATGCCACAGGTCATTTAGAACCCGATTAGAAAAGAAAAAAAAAAACATGTAGTCACTAGTGTGATTTTGTTGCCGAGTGAATTGCTATGACACTGGCCCACCTGATCTTCTGCCAGCCCACCCACACTATGATTCTCGACTTTGAATGTATAGTATTTTTTTTTACTTAAGTACTTGTAAAACCAGGTAGTTTAAACTTTTACTTCAATATGAAAACTACTTTTGAAAAGTACTTTTTTCACCGCTGGTGCTCAAGCAAACATGTGGCCCTTCAGCCTCCGTAGCTGAGTACCCAGAAGGCCGAGTGCCAGTTGAAGGGAAAAGGATGGGGTGTTGCGGAGGTGAGCATAGCAGAATCACCAGTGTCATCTCCTCAAAAGGAATACGGATGGAGAAGCTCCCGACCAACTCATCCATCCTGAATCATCCACCTGCATATATCGGTGATGAGACGTATGAATCCCTCAGTTGGGGACTGAAAAGGTGGGCCCAAATTATTCTCCACAGTCTTCCAGCCTCATTATACAAAGTCCCTGATTCCTGATCTGATAATCACTGTTATAATAGTGGCCCCCTTATCAGGGAGCTCAGACAGAGGATGTGGAAGACACATTCGCACATGCAGGAACTGGCCATCAGGAAGCCTGGGAGTTTTCCCAGTGGTCTGGTCCGGTGAGGGCATCTCTTCCACCCCCAACCCCTGCATTATGTAGCCTATATATTAGGGGGGTCCAGCCCGTTGGTCAGCATGTTCCCAGGGTGATCCAAGGGGGATATACTCATCCCTGCCCAGTTAGCAGCACATTCCCAGGATGCATTCCCAGGCTTGAATCCATC
>JAODKN010000002.1:14782672-14805087 GCA_026774425.1 Petrocephalus zakoni
CATCCATCCCTCGGTGCTCTCCCAGTTGCTGCCAGACGTATCCATCCATCCCTCGGTGCTCTCCCAGTTGCTGCCAGACGTATCCATCCATCCCTCGGTGCTCTCCCAGTTGCTGCCAGGCGTATCCATCCATCCCTCGGTGCTCTCCCAGTTGCTGCCAGATGGATCCATCGTGGATCTGCTTTCTTTGAGCAGGGGCGATCTGTGACCTGTAGATGCCAAGGCTTGTGGTGGGACCTCCTGTTTAATGGCCAAATAGGACTCATGGAGGAAAGGGTGTTAGCAGTGAAATAAGCGCACGGATGTATGTGAAACAAAAGCACACTTTGTGTAGCTGCTGCTTTGTTTCAGCTGCGTTAAATTCCTTTACATTTACAGCATTTGGCAGACAACCTTAACCAAGGCGACTTACATAAGTGCTTAAAGACTCCATTAGTGAATACACTCTGATACAGTATTGTGCAAAAGTCTTAGGCAGTCGAAGAACATGATGTTTAAATAATCTTCATGTTGTTTTAAAACTTTGATGTTATATTTGTCAGTGTGGTAGCTTACCTATTTGAAATCTGTCCTAACTTCTCCCCAGTATTTGCAGGAATCATCTGATTCACCCATGTATTTTTTTTTTTTTTACTGGACCGCAGGAAAACCTTGTATAGCCAGTCAGTACCTCATTGACTTTTAAAACTAATGAATGAATGAATTAAGTGAGCTGGTGGTGAAATGGAGTGACTATAAGGAATAGCTGTGGTGGCCCTGAACAGGGGTTTCTGGAGAAGTCCCCCTATCCACAGTGAGAAAAATGGATGGGAAAGCCAATTCTTTTATCCGAAAGTGGCTGGGGTTGCTGCAGAAATCCACGTTTGCGTGGAAGGCCCAGGCAGAAGTCGATTTGGCCGTCAGCAGGCTGCGGCATAAAGAGATCATCAGCAGAGACCAGGCAGGCAGAACAGGTCTTGGGTGGGGCCAACAGGAAGGAGTGGAAGGCCCTGGTGGTGTCTGAGGTGATGAGGATGGGACAGGAGCAATATTAGATCAAGGCTGTAGAACAAGTACGGAACGGAGCCTAGACAACATGGGAAGGCATCATTGGTAGGAACATCAGCATGGTGGACCTATGGAAGATCCCTCAGGCAAGGCTCAGTTTCCTCATAAGAGCGACGTGTGATACACTCCCCTGCCACCAATGGTTTGGTCAGGAAGAAGGCTGCCCTCACTGCGTTAGTCCAAATGCAAGTCTCCAGCACTGCTTGTAAAGTCACTCTCTCCCAAGGTGCGATACAGGTGGGGACATGCCCAGGTCCTAAGGAGATTAGCAGTGGTACTGGAAGGGCGCAGACAGGACATGAGCAGGGGTCACCCTCCACCAGTGAGTCAGCCCATTCAGTTTGTCAGAGAAGGGAGGGGGGAAACAAGTACCACACTAAGAGTCCCACAAAGGGCAGCTCCCTCCACCCAGGATGAGAGTTGATGTCGGGAGGAAGCTTCAGTTCTCTCGGGAAATAACCAACACAGGCCTCCATCCTGACATAGTGACATAGTCCAATAGCGCCAAAACTGATGGAACTGTTCCTCATTGAGCTAATGGTCCCATCGGTAGAGGGGGTAGAAGTTGCCTTTGAAAGGAGAAGGTGAAGTACTTAGATCTCTCCTCTAAATGCAAATAGGCTGGGTGGAGAACCATCATCTACCGGGTCGAGGCAGGGTACTGCGGCTTTGTTAGTACATCAGCTGTTCGGCTACTGAGGGAAATAGATGTAAGTGGAGCAAGCCTGCAGAAGACCCATAAGGACCTGGCTGAATAGGCTGAGAAGAGCAGCTTTTGGCCCTGGTTGAGGAGAAAGGAGAAGAGGTGGGGCGAGAGTAACTAACCCAAGGTCCAGCAGCAGGGGGCCAAAAGGGGCAAAATGCTGGTGAACAGTGGTACCCAGCTGATGATCCTGCAGCTGACCTTTGGGCACCGGCGGAGGTGTGCCAGGCAGAAATACCAAAGCAGGTCAACGCCTACCTGTATAATCAATGCTTCAAGTCATCCAACAAGAAGCGGTCTTAAGAGAAGAAAAGACAATACCATTCGTTTTTATTGTATTACTCTTAACTCACATATGTTCTAATGTTAAATTGAGGTTTTTTTTAATCTGAGCAAAGATACACTTACTACCCAGCTTTAACTGTTTCCTTTGACTTTTGCACAGTACATTTTATATAAGTGAATTTCCAGCCGCAGGTCTTTATACTGCCTGCTGGCATCGCTTTCAGGGGGATCTGACCTGGACACCTGATGGCCAGCTGGAAGCTGGATAGTTATGCGTTTGTTAGGATTTTCTCATTTAAAATCTTCACAATAATTCTCTCGAGAGCTCAGTCCTGCAGCCGCACATCATCATGCAAATTTTTTTGATGCTAATTAGTAAATATCTAATTAGCTTTTGGCAATTAATCACTCCTGGGGCAGTGAGACTGTGGCGATTAGATGGTGGGCTGTGGCCGATCGGTGCTCGAGTGTCTGGCCGCGACATGGGGGTTAATGGAGGAGGGGCACTTTCTCCCCACACATGTGACTGACTGAAGGTGACTGCAGCTTGACAGGCTTGCATGTGCGGCAGTGCGCCTCTCCATCAGGCTCTTCATCCTGTGACACACATCGTGTGCTCTGGTGGGCTACGGAGATCCCCTGGGATTCGGTGCACAGCCCTTCTGAGTGACCTTGGATTAATTAGGGTGAAGCTTGCTCCATCAGGCACGAAGCCCCCACCTCCTGGTTTCTTTGAACCCTTGAAGGGGTACAGGTTATAGTGTACAAGCATGCTGTCAATTGCTGCCTGGCTTAACCTAATATGAATTGATAATGTAACCAGCCTGTGGTGGGTTAAACTTTTGACTGACTGACAGCTCACACTAATCTGGACCCCCTCTGCCTTTCAAAACCTTGCTTATATTGTCGGTGTGGCTGTGCCGTCCTACTTCCGCTATTCTTCCCAATGTGGTGAAACCAAAACATCTTGTCATTATGTCGTTTGAGCCTGGCCACTCTAGTCCTTCCCCCTAGAAGCAACGGCAAGAGCGGTCAAGCTCCAGATGGATGTAAATGGCTGTTTGATTATCCACCGTCTCGCCCTGCGGTTGCAATCCCCCTAGGGAAGTGGGTGGACTGACAGGTGGGCTGCCTACTGATCGCTTGGCTGATCAGTGCGGCTCAGTTGGCGGGGGCCTAATTTCCAAAGACCCTTCCAGAACCCCTGGCAATTATCCCCGCCTCCTCCTCCAACCCCTGCTGGTATGTATTTTTCTGTCAAAGCCATTGCACTTCACTGACCAGTTGGCGTCACTGTTTACCAAAAGCTCCCCCAGAGCGTGGTCACCCACCATCATGCATCATTTCCAGCTTCCTCTCATGGATGCCACATTTAATCTTGTTTGCTCTATGCCAAAGTGTCAGAAACCCAAAAAACATCCAAGTGCCGACCGTCGGCTACCCCAATGACCAGTTATTCGGCATCCTTCTGATGCCACAGACTTCACCATGCCAAGTTCTCCTTCCCACTTGGGGTCCTTCACTGCAGAAAGACTCACTTTCCTGTCCTTCACTCTGGGGGGTTTCACACAAAAGCTTAACCAGTCTGTCCTTAAGCATTCATGAGGTGACAAATGGCGACACTGAACCTGTGCTTCCCCCATTTTCGGCTTATCCACCGCCACTGTCTCTTTTAACAGGAATCAGGCAAGCGGATCCTACCTTTCTGTTATATACCAAGCATCGATGGTTGAAATGGCTACGCAGCCCCACCTTTCCTGCCCCCTCGTGGGCTTTTCCCGATGCTCTCCACGGTTCTCCCATCCTCCCAAGTCCTCCTCCAATTTTCCTTTCCACGCCCTTCACTGCAGAGAAGTGCAGTGAGGTAAGGGTTTTATGCTCATGTTAATAGTATCCCGCAGACACACGGCGGGTCAGTAATCCGGCGGTAAACTGTAACGTGAAAACGCTTCAGCATGTCCCGTGTTATGGGATGTGACGGCACGCTGGAGAGGACGTTAGGCTCGCGGCTTTTTGGCAGCTGTCCTCTCAGCTCGGGAGCAGCTCTCCGGTATCTTCCGGATTGCCCGCGGCGCAAGCCGGCGCTGCCGATCCCCCAGCTCGCAGTGAAAAGGCGGGAATGTCCGACTGGGTCTGGACAAGCACCGGAAAATCATGAGAGCCTGCCATCTCCCTGCCAAGTCTGCCACCATAGCCTGGAGAAGAGAGAGCTAGCCCATGCCACGTGCTAGCAGACAAATTCTGCCTCTCTGCTTGCTGTCAACATTCTCCATTCTGGACACCCGGCTGATCTGCTAAATATAAACCCATGGACCTGGAGAGTGATCGGGGTTCTGGCCTAGAAAATATGGAAGCGAATGTGAGTCCAGGGTCATAAGAGCAGGAAGTGCCCACCCACCCCCTGTGGCCCCCCCTCCTGTTTGGGCATCTCGTTGTCCATGTGGCAGCTTGGAGACATGCCCTTCTGAGAGCACTCAGATTGATGAGGAAACGCCAGGGTTTATGGGGGCACACGGGGGCGGTGGGGGCTTGTGCGGCCCGGCTGCCCAGGCCTACATGGAAATCAGGTTCCGGCTCCATGTCTCGGACTCGGTTCAGGTTGTGGTCCACTTCCCATTATCATCACCAAGCTCTGTGTTTGGAAGTGCTGAGCCACATGTAGACTGAAACATAAATTTGGCACTGGGTGTTGGACAACAAATCTAACCGCACTATCGTCTCTTGGCCTCCCAGATCTTCTCGCAGAAAGAGGTGGGCATCACCCAAAGGAGATAACGTTATCCTTACATGCTGACGGGTGTGAGGTGTCCTGATGCTGCTGTAAATGAAAATCTGCTGCTTCACATTTCAGTGGCACCATCAAATTGGCCAGCCCTCCTCGTCCCTCTTGTTCTCCTCTCCCCTCTCTGCATTTGAAGAACACGTCTTGTCACATTCCGATGATTTGCTGTGCTCCCCCCTTTCCTACGCACTGCCTCTCTCTCTCTCTCTCTCTCTCCCCCTCTCTTTCTCGCTCTCCCACCCTCCTCCCTCCCACTCTGTCTCACACGCTCTCCCTGCCTCTCCTCGTCTCTCTCTTCGTCGCTGTGGTTAGAATGTGCCGACTCTAGCAGCATCCACTGCATACGGCTCGGGATGGAGTGCCAGGACCCGCTCCCGGTCAGAGGCTGACGGGATCTCCTGCTCATTTAGAGCCCCCCCACCCCACCACGCTCCGCCTCCCTCCTCCCCAGGCTCCCCTTTCTTTTTGTCTTGGCTCGCTGGAGGAAGAGAGCAGAGAGGTGGGCGCAGGGGAGAGTTGCGCGTATCGATTTGAACTTGCTTGGGAAGACTGCTGCGGGCAGGGTCACCGTCCTACCATTAGTGCAGAGGCCACTCTGAATCCGCTCCCCCTGTCCTGCATGCTGGACTTGGCCGGAGCAACACGGGACAGATATGCATCACCTGGGCATCAGCCGGGCAAAGGCCCTCCCCAGTGAGTCAGGTAAGGCTGGCAGGTCGCTGCCCATTACCCCTTACGGGGCCTGGGGGGATGGGGAGCGCGGAGAATTATGCTCTTGCTAAAACAACTTCTGGGGAAAAAAGGAAAGGAGGTAAATATGGTTTTTAGTGTCCAAGTTGCCTCCGGAGGCATGTGACAAAAGACAGGTCGTCTGGCTGGTAGGGTCGCCGTGGCGACTCATCGTGGTGTGCAGGCGGGAGTCACTGGCAACCCGCTTGTTTGATAGGGACCCTGACTGGCAGTGATGGTAATGAGTCTGACAGCATCTCGCGACGTGTGCTGTTTTTTTTTTTTCTTTTGCTTTGTTTTTCTCTCAGCTGTTTGATTCAGGGATGCCGCACTTATGCGTCCTCTGGTCAGCTTAAAATCGGCTTTTTCGGGGGGGGGGGTTCAAGTGCAATGTTGTTTTTGTGAAGAGGATGTGGATGCCACTGCTTAAACTGTTGACCGTCCGTAAATTCACACACATTGTTCTGCATGTGTGTGAAGGGATAGTTCCATAAAACTCCTAGTGTTGCATGTAGCCGGGATAGAATGTTTGGGCTCGGGAGACATGATCATGGAACAAGCCAGTTCCTCGTGTCTGACTGGGGGTGGGATATTTTGCAGTCGGAACAAATTTGTCTGTGGTTGACTTATTGAGACTGACATCAGAGGTTCCCATGGAGATGTATTGACTGGAAGATGCGGCCGGCATGTCATGTAGATGAATTCTCCATAAAGTCCACCAGGCTTGGCTCGGTAACCCTTTTCATTTGCTGATTCTCTTGGGGCTTGTCTGGTCTGAGGAGGCCGTGTTTAACCCCTCACAGTACTAGGGGCAAGGCTGTGGCATTGAAGGAGAACGTTACACATGGGGTCACCCGCCGAAAGCACGGCAGGCCTTCCTGCTTACATCACAGCCAGTCTGCCGCATAAATGAAGGGTAAAGGTGAGCGGAACTGGAGCTCTGTGGACCCCAGACACCTGGGGAGTCTTTTCCATTACTTTGCACTCATGTGCACGCCATTTTCCGACACAAAGGGGTCATCCTGCTGGGAGAGACTTGAGGGAGAGGGAAGGATGAGATAAAAAGAATAAGAGGAATAATGAAACGGTCGAGGAGCATGGATCTAGCCTGCGATTCCAGCTGCTTCATCCCAGCAAATCCCTCTCAGATTTCCTGCTAAGCCGGGTGGTTGTTAGGTACTGCAAAGTCACAAGCTGGGGAAGAGTCTCTCTCTTCCTGTATCGTCTTCCTGCCGGTGCCGAGCGTTTTTACACAGCCGATCTCACGATGTGGTGACCTGCGTGTGCATTCATACGTGCTCCTGCTTGCCTGCAAACATGACGCATCGACAGCACCGTTTCAGACAGGTCATGTGACTGACAGGCTGCTGTAGGGCCACAAGGAGCCCGGGAGGGAGGGGTTACGGGAGAGCCGCTCGCTCGGGCACGTGGCCTTGCTGTCCCAGGTCTGACCACTCAGCGGGTGCTTTAACAGGTTTAGTCAGATAAAAATGTGCAAGAATGAAGGGCAGGAGCAGAATGAGCCCCTTTCTAGGGCTCCTTACAATCAAACAGGCAAGACCCCATACCTGTATTCCCATGGGTGTGCAGCATCTCAGGCTGGGAGGGCTTAGGGCCTCCATCTGTGTGCTGCGTACCTTTTAGCAAAAGTATTGGAGGGCCAGTAAAAATATAGCTGAGCGTGCAGATTTGTGCACAATGTTGGATGCTGGCATCATTAGTAAAATAAATAATGTAATAATAATGTATCTGAGTTTTGGTGGGGGGTGTGCGGTTCCCTTTGGGTCTTCTCTGCATGTACTGCACCCATGTGAGCACGTCCCCGTGAGGACACGCTGATCCAATGTGTAATTCAGAGCATCCCCTCCCCGTCACGTGCTAAACGGCTGATGCTGCATCCACTTCCTTTGTGGATTGAACAGAGACAGATTTTAATTGAAAATATAGATTCCATTAAGCCAGCGGCCCAGGGCGGCTCATTAGCATCTCATTAGAGGTGAGTGGAGTTAAGCAGGGGATACTCCTCCATTGTTTTAAAAAGGTGACGATTTATCGTCTGCGGGCTCCACACTGTGACGTCATGCATGTCCGCAGCGGTCTCCTGGCAGATTGTATTCTACGGAAACTTTGCGGAGATGCCGGGTCGTGTGTCAAGTGGGGCGCTGGAGCTCGTATGCACACAGCAGATTGTGTCGTGTGCATTTTTCAAGCGCTGTTGACCTTCTCAGTAATGAGGCAGACAAGGATTTTATTTGGCATGCCTCAGCTGCCCAACCCCTCCCCTTCCCCGCCTGTCCACCCAGAACACAGACGCGCGCACGCACAAACACACACAGCAACAAACATGCACACCTGCAAACCCATGCCGGAGTTCCAGCATTATCCCGGGGAGATGGTGGGAGATCCGTTCCTGAGGCCCTGAGAGGGACAAGCCCACCCTCCCTGATAGCCTGTGGCAGGAGAGGCACAGGCTTGCTAGCCAGTTAACAGCCGTTGTTTACAGCAGGCAGCTGACCAGCTTAGCATCGGTGACGGTTGTGCCACGACCGGGCTGTTGCTGCAGTGTGGCAGAAAAAGCCATCCTGAACAGCCTGTACCTCGTTAATTGAACGTCACCATTACATATGCGGGAATAGAAGTGCGCAGTTTGAAATGTGTATAATTAGGGATTATTTAGTGATGGTTCTGCTGCAGCGTCCCCAGCTACTCTTCAGCTCTGCGAGGTGCGAGTGGCCCGCCTGATGGAGCTGCACTGCTTCCACCCTCTTGACCAGGCAGCAGCGCCCCCTGCTGGGCTGCTTTGGTGTTACTGCTGAAAAGGAGTAACTGGAAAAAAGGCCGGACGCTGCATATTAACCTGTTTTTAGTGCAGGTGTGTGAGTACTGGACAGTTTAATCTCTTTAACATTGGTTTTTAAACTGAGTGAAATTGACAAGTAAGTACTAGATAATTGATAATCGCAACGTGTTTTTCTATTAAATAAAGAATTGCAGCGTGAATTGATTTAAGATAATGATTAGACCCCATTAGACATTAGGCTCCCGCGTACATTGTGCCATTGTGACTAATACAATTAATGTGTTTACTGAGCTATTTTTTTTTTTATCTCCCCGGCTCAAAGATATGAGAACTATTAGAGCTAGAGGTCAGTGAGTAACTGGAGATGACAGTGAATTACCATGAGTGATGTTCGGGAGACGTGCACATGGGTAGCATTACTTGAGCTGGACTCCCCAAATTTTGAGCCGGATGGTTCCGGGTTCTGGAGCTGCCCATGGTGCCCCGGCCGGGGCTCCAGGGGGACTGGGATCAGGTGCAGGCAGCTGCTGCTTTGACAAGCAATTGGCGTCACGCTTGGGAAACAAATTAACCCCTGCGTCAGTGCTTTGGTGGCTCCACCACGTGGGCAGCACATCTTCAATCATCGTGAAAGCGTTTGTTTCCCCTGATGCTCGAATGCAGATTATGCTTTTTTGCCCTTCAAGTACAAGGTCAGAGCGAGATGAATTTGGCTCCCCAGAGCTTTCCATGCTGGAGTCTGTTCAGCTGGTCTGTCAGGCAGTGGGTTATGTGTGGTGTTCCGGGCCTAACCTCAACCTCACCCATTGGCCATTAGGAACCCCGGTAAAGTTTCATCCTACTGATCATAGCTTCATGCTGGTATTGGGGGGGGGAGGAACTCCGTGCGAAGAAAAGTGATCAAATTAGAGGCAATATTTTTTGCCATAAAATTCATGGTATTCTTTGATGCGAGTGCCACTTGTACACACCATAATGACACCGTGGGATTCCTCAAATGGCACCTAAGCGAGACTGAGGTCCCGAGGAGTCCTGCAGTCATTATGTGCTAAACTCAGCTATTTGCAGGTGGCAGGCGGGTCAGCGTTTCTGGAGGAGGAAAGTCTACAGTCGAGGTGGAAAAGCAGGTGCAGCTGGCCTCTCACGCAAAGGCATCTGTCTTTATAGTGTTGAAACTGAGGGGAAATGATGGTGAAGATGCAAGTTTTTCTATCTTTGTGTCTGTTACAAAACCAAATGCACGGCATGTTCAGTTTATATTTCATCCTTGTTAGTGTGCACCATGAGTGTTTGACAGCGGATAATAGTGGTGTAATAAGGGTACCTCGGGTGTGCGCGAGCGTTTGTTTACACCGCTGTGTCTCCTTCACTTAGTCCGCACTCAGACTCCTCTCCCTGTGCCACTGCCTTGCCTCCCTGGTTAGGTGTGTTTGACAGCAGGTGTAAAAAGGGTACATATATGTATATATATATATATATATATATATAAACACCTCATAAATATTTTAATCATGCAATATTATGGGAGCTACTTTACACCCATGTTTCGCCATTCCTTTCGAAGGTCACTTGATGCCATCCTCTCATTCATGAGTAAGTCATCTCGGTCATCTGACATTAGACAGTCACATCCATCTTTTAGCCGGCTGGTTTCAGTTTGTTCCCACTGTCTCCTGCTTCACCTTCTTCTTGTGTACTGCTGTCTTAGAATTTGTTTCTTGAATTGTGTGTGTGTGTGTGTATATATGTATATATATATATATATATATCAATCATATCTCAAGCCAAAATAATATTTTTTAAGCATTTATCTTTTTTTGTAGTACAGTGCTGTAACTATACAGTATGCTTTCACACTTGGTGGGTCAGCCATGTGCTTCATATTGTGAGCTTGTGAGGGGTGTGGGGGGGAGCACATTTTGGAGCAGTGATTAACAGTCATGAAAAATAATATTACTGATAAAACTTCAGTAATAAAAGACTGAATTATATGTATTATATTAGTTATATGTATTATATCCGGGTTTGTTTATGCGATATTTAGGTGAGTCAACCGATATCTGTACATATAGTCGATTTATATTGCATGTGGCGGTGTTGGATGAGAGGGGTCCGTTTGAGTGTGTGTATCTGGCTGTATGTGTGTTCCTCATGGACCTGCATATGTCTGCAGAAATCAGTGCTCTGTAATATGTGTCTCTTTGGTGAACATGCCCCCCACTAGGGGTGGGAAAAAAATCGATTTTGTGATTAATCGTGATCCTGGTTTTGATGATTCAATATTGATTGACAAAAGCCCATGGTCAATCCAGTTAATTCGTGCCTTTTCCCCCTGACTTTGAAAGTAATTTTGCTTATTTTTCTTATATCTGTCCTCTTATCGTGTAGATAGCGTCACTTTATCTCTCAAGGAACGTGTGTATGCAAGCAAGTCAAGTCAAGTAGAGCTCTATTCTCACACCCGTCATATTCAGTACTGTGACACGATGTAAAAATGAATTAAATAAAAGTAAACAATGCCAAGAGAAAACATATTATTGCATGTGACCGGCTGTGAATTATCGGTTTTTCAAAGTTCATGGGTAACACTGAAGCAAATGAAAGCAACCAAAATTATGCAGGTAGAATTTATTTTTTTTGTGAATTACCACATACATACAAGAAAAAAAATTCGGCTTGTTATTATATATTGTTTTTTGTTATCTTATTTTCATCGTGTAATGGTCATTACGTTGCCTTGTTCTGCAGTGTTTACGCTACCATGCTGTGTCTGTTGTCATTGTCTTTGCAACAAATCTGGTTTGATCACATTTTAGTGAATGTGTCTTAAACGTAAACTGAATAAAATTGAAATTGAATCTAAAAATCGGGCACCTGTGAATCAAAATCAAATCGAATTGTGAGGTCAGATCAGATTCCCAGCTCTAAACAATAACCAATGTTCCACAAAAAATTCTAATTTATGTTTTGGCACATCTCTAAGTTAAAGTCTGAAACATGGAATGTGAGTTTTAGACTTGTCCTTTTAAGCTATTCGTTTCAGTTTTAAGTCATTTTTTCGTGCTTTGAAAGGGATACGTTCCTCAAAGTTTGGTATCCAAGCTTTCGGCCTTACTTTAGTGGTTTTCACAGTTTGTTTCCAGTGACTCTGCATTTGTAAATTTGTGTTCCATTTAGAGCTTTTTAAACATCTCTCCAAAGATGAAAGTTGCAATATAGTATTTCATATCTGAATCCTATCCAATTGATATCAAATCAGAATTGAATAGAACCAGGTTGAATGAATTTGTTTCATTCAATTTGAATCCAAATTGAATCGGGGCATCTATGCCAATAGCTAGGCATACCCCGACTCCTGCCTTGAAATGCCCCCTTGTTCAGATGTGATGCAGGGGCTGTGGACCCGCTCTACGCCTTAGTTTCAGTGCACACATGGGGGGCAACATGAGGTACTGTACCCGCCTTCCCCTCATTATCCACGACCCTCTTTTAGTTGCGTTTTTTTTTTTGCCAAATTATCAGCTGACATTTGCTGCCAACAGGGAGGACTTGAGTCAGCCTTTACGGCAGCCCTGACCCCCGCAAAAGGGAACCGCTCAAAGCCCACCTCCACTTTTTTCCGGGCTCTTTGGTACTGGAACAGGCCTTGGGGGTGCTGGGGATTGGCAGAGTAAGTCTGTAGGGGCTGGGCAGCTTGGGTACCTGGATGGGGGGCGGGGCTGGGCAGCCTGTGTACCTGGATGGCAAATGGGGGGAGGAGCTGGGCAGTTCGGGTAGCCAGAAGGTAAATGGAGGGAGGGGCTGGGCGGCTCGGGTACCTGGATGGAAAATGGGGGGAGGGGCTGGGCAGCCCGGGTGCATGGAAGGTAAATGGGGGGAGGGGCTGGGTGGCCCAGGTACATGGAAGGTAAATGAGGGGAGGGGCTGGGCAGCCCGGGTACATGGAAGGTAAATGGGGGGAGGGGCTGGGTGGAGGTGTAACCTTGCCCAGCAGGATGATGACAGTGAGATGCGGCCCCCGCTCGCAACAAGTGGCACCCGTGATAAATGGCTCACCATAAAGACGTGGGCAGCATGGACAGTTTGTACCAAACTCCCCTCTCATGCATCACTCCCAATGACGGGGTGCATCCGTCACACACACGCTGAGAACTCCTGGCTGTGTAGGAAGGAGATCTTACAGCTCCATTCCTGACACCCGGATTAGAAGCAGACTAAGAACAGTGCGGCTCATGGTTGCGCCACGCTAGAGGGACCCGCTAGTGAGTCACGTCTGATTGGTAACCTTTGGATAAGGGATGCAGCCCGCAGGTGTCGGGGGGGTGGGGGGGTGTCTGTGACTCCCTTGGTGTGGGGCCATGCCTCCCTTCATCCTAGGCTGTTACTTCCTTGGCGTATGGTTATGACTCCCTTGATACCGGACTGTGACTCTCTTAGCATGTAGTTGTGACTCCCTTGATACCCAAGCTGTGACTTCCTCAGCTCATGGTCATGACTCCCTTGATAGCCGGGCTGTGACTCCTTTGGTGCATGGTCATGACTCCCTTGATAGCCGGGCTGTGACTCCTTTGGTGCATGGGCATGACTCACTTGATACCAGACTGTGACTCTCTTGACGTGTTGTTGTGACTCCCTTGATACCCAAGCTGTGACTTCCTCGGCGTGTAGGTGTGACTCCCTTGATAGCTGGGCTGTGACTCCTTTGGTGCGTGGGCGTGACTCACTTGATACCCGGGCTGTGACTCCTTCATCGCTAGGTTGTGATGACAAGGTTCCTCTTCTAGGTCATCCCCTTCAAGCCAGGCTGTACGGTCCATGTATTTCTTGGACATCGTCCTTCCCTCTGCCTTGGAGGTGAGGTGTAGCAGATGTTCTGAGCATTTTGCATGTGTGTGGGGGGGATGAGTCTGATCTCTCCCCAAAAGCACACTTGATGAGAGCCACTTACATGTAACCAAGGAATAAATCAGCAGGATCTGCGCTCCAACTTCTGGTGGGATGTGAAGAGTGAGAGAGGGAGGTGTTTAAATGCTGTATGTGTGTGTTCATGTGTGTACCTGCCTGTGTGTGAGCGCCCCTGACATCGACTGTGATCTGCAGCCAGTCTATGAATTTTAATCAGATCAGCGGGACCTTGAGCCCACAGTGTTCACAGGGGGAAGTCAGCCCCCCAACCAGCCCTATGGAAGGTCACTCTGGCCCCCCCTCCCCCCGCAGCTATTGCGGCCTTGCCGGCTGTCTGCACTTTATGTCGCCGCACAGCCGTGCCATGCAGATAGCATACACACACCACCTGTGTTCGTGTGCGTTGGGGGGGGGCGTGTTTGTGCATGCGTGTGCACCCCGTCTGCCATTGGCCCGCCTCCCAGAGCGTCTCCTGGCTCGGGAATGAGGCTGGATTAATTTGGGGCTTTGTGTCCCGGACGGGCCTCCTCTCTCTCCTCCATCCTCTCCTGTTGGCTCTGTGTGCGCTGCACGCTTGGCGGATCCCGTGTGTTATCGGGCCGACCAAGAGTGCGCCGTTATCATTTAAATATTCTCTCTCTGCACGGACACGGACAGGGGGATTAAGGGTGTAATGTGGGATAATCCTGTAGGTAGACTTCCTGACTTCTCCCAAATCAGCACTCCTTCTTGTGAGGGAAGAGATGGAGAAAGGGGAGGTGGGGTGATGGGAGAAGGTGGGGGGTGCAGAAAATGACAAATGCAAATAGAATACAGATGGAGAAGGTGGCAGTGTTCTTCTCTGCGAGGACGACTGGGTTAGTGCAGAGCAGGAGTGCGTCTGCCTCCCGCTGGGCCGGGTGCCTCTTAGCCATGTGGGACAGGGCCTGGTGCGGAACGCCGGCTGCCTATGCAAAGGCTGCTCTAATGGCATAGCAGCCTGCTGTCCTGCCTGTGTTATCTTCATGTTCCTCTGGGATTCCTCTGGCCACTCCAGTGACCTCCTCTAGCCCGAGAGGCGGTCTGCCGATCTTTCTGTGTGTGTCTGTATGTGTGTGTGTGTGTGTGTGCGTGTGTGCCTGTGTGTGTGTGTGGCGTGTGGACCAAATGGCCCCCACAATGTGATTAAAACCTGCAATTTTGCAATTAAAAAACTAAAAATGCCAAAAGTCTCATATTTCATTTGGTTACTCATGGTTAAGGTTAGGGCTGGGTAGGGGTTAAGGTTGTCATGTTGGGATCAGAGTTTTTCCCATAGAAATGAATGGACAGTCCCCACAAAGATAGAATTACAAACCTGTGTGTGTGTGTGTGTGTGTGTGTGTGTGCGCACGCATGCCTGCCTCCGGGGAAAACACCAACAGCACATCTCCAAACAGGCATGGCTCTGCCCATCGATCAGGGCAGAGTGTTCAGGGGAAATAAATCATTGTCGCTCTGTCTCATTAAGGCCCTGTAGTGCCCCCCCTCTCTCCCATTATTCCCACCCCCATACCAGCTCCTATAGTGTTGCGATAGCATCTCTGCTAACGTGCTTGGTGCTTGTTAGCCAATGCCACATCAATAACCCAGGCAGTCTGTGCTAGCGTGGCCCTTAGTGGATGCAGGTCCCTCCATGCTCCCAGGTATGTGCTAGCGTGGCCCTTAGTGGATGCAGGTCCCTCCATGCTCCCAGGTATGAGCTAGCATGGCCCTTAGTGGATGCGGGTCTCTCTGTGCCATCAGGTATGTGCTAGCGTTGCCCTTATTGGATGCGGGTCTCTCTGTACCACCAGGTATGTGCTAGCGTGGCCCTTAGTGGATGCGGGTCTCTCTGTACCACCAGGTATGTGCTAGCATGCTGCCTGCTGCAGGAATGCTAACAGAAGCCCCGTGAGATGAGTCTGGGTCAATTACAGATGAGTGTTCCTCTCCCAGAATTTGTTACGCCACCGTCCCGTGGGACGTGGCTCTGTGTGGTTCTCTCCAGCTCACTCTAATCTAATAACGCTGTCCGGCGCTGGCTGGCCAGCCGCTCCCTGGCAGCTAGTGAGGTCGGCCTGCCGGATGGACGGTCGCTCCGGGCCTGCATTCCCAAAGCTATTGATTCATGTAAATGTCATAGGCCCTTAACTGATGTGACTGTTTAGAGCAAGCATACTGCCTGGTCTCCCTGTGAGTCCGGCCGTTCTTTGGCGTCTCCCCATTTCCAACACGGGCCTTGAGATTTGCAACGGGCTCACAATTAACCGCCAAAATGTCACCTAGGTCCAGGGCATGTGCTGTGACTCATACTGCCCTCTGCTGACATGAGACACTCTTTATGGGTTACCGAAACTCTTATTCCCAGCGGTGCTGTGGAGTCTGTAAGGTTTTTTCTTTGGGGTTAAAGGACCTCTTTATTCTGACCATTCTCCCCATTCCGCTGGGCCTTGTAAACACCCCCCGTCCTGTCCGAAACCTGCGCCGCTGGTCAGGAAGGTGCTTTCATATGTCTGTTGTCAGCTTAGTCCCCCTTTGCAATTTACGGACCCCAGTACCAGTGTCAGCCTCTCCGATCCCTTTCTCTCCCACCTGATTCTGCGTCCACATGTCCACCCTGCTCCACGGACATTAGCCCACACTTATTCTCCATGGCTTTGCAGACGGGCTTAATTACTCAAGTGGTTACGGAGCTGAGAGACAGGCATCCTGATGGCACGGTCGGGTAACGCCGTGGAGAGACAGGCTGGGCAGTTCCGGGGGTGGCGAGGTTACTCCTGTGCATGCACACGCCTGTGGCGCACTCTCCCACGCAGGTCACATAATCACCACAAGCCGCGCTTTGGACCTCCCTTAGCCAGAGCATTGCCGTCCCAAGGACAGAGTGTTTCTTTCCATAATTATTTGCATGTTATTTTTTTAGGTCTGGATTGGAGCCCTCCTTACATAACTACCTTGGAGAATTAAATAAATACATAGTGAAGCGAGCTTGAAAGGGAGAGTTTTGGCATATCCACGCGCCTCTGTAGGCCCGCCTGACCGCTGCTGTCATTTGGAAGTCTGTTTGAAGTCTGTCCCTCACAGACTTCTGGGAGCAGCTCCTCTCCGCGGATGGACAGAGAGGGGGGTCCTGACCACTGACCATTATTGGGGGGTGAAGTGTTTCCTAAATGGCTCCTGCGGGGTTTTTCTCATTTTTTGATGAAATGAAGTAGGGATTGGGCGCTTTTGAGGAGGCTGCACTGGGAAGGTGTGGGAGATGGTGGCATGGGGAGTGGAGATACGTGAGAGTCTGCGACTCGGAACGACCGCCGTTGGGCATCCGGGGGCTTTTGGATGTGCCTCTTTCCTGGGGCCGCCCTTAAGCTCACCATGGCTTCTGCTGCATAAATCTGGATGATAGTGGGCTGTCCCTTACGAGCCTGGTGACACTCAGTGACACTGCGAGGCCCTGCTCTCTCGGTCTGCCCTTATTCCTTTCTTTTATTATTATTTTTGCGCAGGAGCGGCTCAGTTATTTTTATTGTAGTGCTTTGATTAGCACACATGGGAGATGACATCACGCGGGGTAAGTGCGGCTCATTCCGTGAGCGCGCACGCAGAATGGTGGCACGCCGGAGCTGCCTGCGACGGAGGATAATCAGAAGTGTCGCCCTGCACCTTTTTCCCTGCTGCCTCGTTCGTTTAGAATTTACACTTTCAGGAAACATATCTCACAGACTGAAAGTCACGTTTGTGTCTGCTGGGGATGTCGGTTCGGGGGGGGGGATGGAGCCCTCAGCCGCGCCATGGATACATAACGGTTGTCACGGATACAGGAAGGTCAGCGGTGATGCATGGGGTCAGCTCGGGGATGGGCTGGCCATGCTGGGAAGGGTCTGGGAAGGGTTTGTACAGAGGTGCAGAGGTGAGGTGAGAGGGGGTAACACAGCCTTCAGCTGGAATCAAACGCAAGCGAAACGCCAGCGTGATGGAACATCGCGATTCCGCAGCTTTTTGGCACAGCGGGTGTGAGGTGTTTTCTGGTGAGGAACCGTCTCTCAGCTCTTCCTGCTGAGAAACCCGGCCTGGCCACCGTCGGCTTCATCCCTCTCCCGGCAGAATGTTCCTAGGAACCTGACTTACTGCTTTCCATGCTGTTTGTCATCTCCTCCCACAAACAGCCATCTTCCGCTAGCACCTACCCCTGGGACCTTGCAGGCGGAAGTCATTTAAATTCCCGCCGGAGACAGAGGCGGGAAATTAACGTGACTGGATCAGGGGAGGGTGCCTCTCTGTCAGAAATCTCAACTGGAAGCCATCACTGTGGTTGGAAACTCTCTGAGAAAGGTGTAAGAAGGCACGAGTGTCATTAGCGGTAATCCCAGGAATCAGGTGGCAGATTTGACCCAGATTACTCTCCTCGTGTCTTCATTTATGTTACAGTCGATTCCAGGTTTATTTAACCTCAGCTGAGTAACCTCTGAGTCAGCACATTTGAATCAGCACTGTTTATTAAGGAAATCACCTTCCTCACTGCAGTATGGCTGCAAAAATCAACAAAGCAGGGCACTATCCTCGTGCCTTCATGGCTCACAGAAGCTGGTCAGGGTCAAAGTGAGTCCTTGGTGCTTCTGCACCCTGTCTGGTAGGCTAGTTACCATAGTGCACATACATCTGGCAGGTTCTATGGGTGTGGTCGATAGAACACGGCTGTCAGGAGGAGGAACGACCCATGATTGCAAGCTGCTAGGTTAAGCCCTTCACAAGGGCGTTTATTAGCCAAAATACAAGGCTTAGACAGAACGCAGGCAGTAACACGCAGTAACATTTGACAACAAAGACCGACAGGGGAGACTGGACTTGGGAGGACTGAAATAGGGAAGCACATCAAGGGACAAACGAGAGGCAGCTGGTCAGGGGAAACAAGAGGAGCAAATTACACTGGGCAGAGACAATGAGGATCAGGAGTGGCCAATTAAGCCCCGCCAGAGGGCAAAACAGGGGATGAGGCACGAAGGGTGGGGCTGAGCGTAACAATGGCTGTATAAGTCTGGCGTTTTGCTGTAAGTGTGTGGAAAAAGCTCTCACGTTTTTGAAGTCCTTTTTTCATGCTGATTTGCATTTTTTTTTTATTCTCATGTCCATGTGACCCAAGGCCTTGGCGAATGAGCCGCACCTGATGCCTCAGGAAACGAGCTGTGCAAATGAACTAATTTGCTTAGGGGACAGCATGGTGTGCTGGCACTTGGGGGGGCTGAGTAGCAGTGCTGCACGTCCTCTTTAATGTGTTTGTTTAAGCGCACTTCACTGGCAGGTGGTGGGGCACCGTAAACAGGCTGGGGGTGTTTTGAATGCGTATCTGACCTCTGCGGTGAGGAGCAGATTCAGACTTCCCTTACAGCCCGTCGGGAGCAAAGCAAATGAGGGGATCTCGAATCTCCCCATATCTGTGGCCGTGGAGCGGTGTTTTTCCTGGGGGGTTTGCATCTGCGTACCAAATCAGGGAGCCCAGGTGGACAGTGCCAGTCCTGTCCTTTCTAGGCAGGAGAAGTGTATGTCCAGGCAGCCATTAGAATTAGAAAGTGTACGACCGTTTTGGGTTGGGTTTACAAAAACATACACAGCCAATTGGGCGCTTCGACCTGGTTGATATTTTAATGCCTTCTCCAAATCAAACAAATAACATAAAACCAGATCGCAAATTTTTCTTCTTCACATTTTTATGGATTTCAGAGCTTATTCTACTTTTATGGGTACAAACCTGTACATCCTCAGTCATACTAATATGTGTGATGAAAATACAGTATATGAAACTTATTTTAACTTATTATTTTGTGACTTTCCTGGCTATACTGAGAAGGTATCTAACACTAAGATGCACAACTGATACTTGAAATATGAAGTATTGATGGTATCTATAGTGCACTGATATGCCATACAGTACATTGCATATAAAATGCTATAATTTGTTCCTAAATGAGTTGTCTCCTTATTCATGCTACCGTGTGCATGAGGCGATTTTACCACATACTATTTGGACAGGAGCTTTTGGACCGAATATCTCCCCGCATCGGGGTGCCCCCCGCCCCCCCCCCCCACTCTTCTCTGCTTCCAGTGGGGTTTCGCTTCTTCCTTCTCTGCTTAGATTTGAGCGCAGTCCTCTCCAGACAAATTTCCCCCTGTGCTGTGATGTCCCAGTTCCAGCGCTGTGCTGTTCCTCTCGCGGGCCCCTGCATCGCAGCACACGGCTCGTATGTGTGTGACTCTCTATGGGTTTTTCCGGGGGCCTCCATTTACTTGCCTGACTGCAGCTCTATCGGATTGCGGCAAGCTTGCCATAACTCATGGCGCGACTAGCCGGCGTTTACATCAAATGGCTTATTTACTACTGCGCTAAATCAGGTACTTTGCATTTTTCCCGTATTAGACTGCAAAGCCCTGGCACAGGTGGTGTGAGACCACAGGTGCTTTAAATTACTGTGGGGTCACATATTATTTTTACCCTCTTTGAAATGGAAATCGTAATGGAAAATTAATAGCGTGAGGAAATATCCTACTGTTTATTGATAATTGAACTGAATTCGATTATTTTGTTTTCCATATATGTATCGTGCTTGAAGCTTCTGTTTTAGGGCCTGATTGCCTTGTCCCCTAGCCACGTGTGATTGCCCCCCTCCCCCGGTGCCACACACATTGCACTTAACGTTTCAGGCCCGAGCACGCTTTCGTTATCGTTGTGCGGCTTTTTTAGTGTTAGAACACTGGAAGAAAAGTGCTACCGCACAGCACAAAGGAATTAATGATTGATGTCCTTATTTGACAGCTTATTTGGAGTCGTTTTGGGCACAACGACACGCGGCCCTCTTATAGATTTATCAAGTATGCAATGCAATGATTTTATTTAATCGTGCTGCGGATATAAGAAGGTTTTTTTTTACCAAAAATCTCCAGGTTTTGTATGTGGCATCCAGCTGTTCCTGGACACTCTCATCGGCTCCGATTTCTAGCAGGCGGCACCTCTGCCCAGTCTGCTGTAGGCCAAAGCCATGTTTACCGCCACATCTCTTACGTGTTTGTCACCACCTGACCTGTACAGCTGACCCGATCCATTCCTTCCGGGTCAGTTTCATTTAGAGAGTACATGTGCGCATGCGGGTGACAATCGCGTCATTAACGTTATGTCTGTGTTCCGCACTCGGTTAGCAATCACACCAGATGCTGACCGTGCCCGAGTTTGACTAACCATACTTGGGCCCACTCATGCAGACTGCTATTTTGTACTACGTACATAACTTTACGTAACTGTACCGACTTACCACTATGTGATGTTAGATACCTGGCAAAGGCCAACTTTATAAGGAATAATAATAATAATCTTCATCCAAAAAGAAGCAGATTTCCCCAAGGGGCGTGACTGTGGATGGTCTGTCTGCCCGTGGTTGTGCCACCCACCCAGTAGGGCTGGGCAGTACGTACACATTCTCATGGTATAGCAATATATTTTCAAAAAGAGATGTCGGATGACACAAGGGATCAATAACGTGTCATTAAGAGCTAAATCAAAGCCTAAATGGTTAGAAGTGTCTCCTACTGTTTCACACAGATTCTACACACATACGGACGTCGAGGTGATGATTATTGTATGCATTTTAATCTGGGCTCATGTCGCATTAAAAACAGAAAATTTACTTTCTGTACTTTGGGTAGGGTATTGGGTAGCAGTTATAGGGATATTTGGGATTAGGGTTGGAACGGGGCCAGAGCATAGGAAGGGGGCGGAGCATATGATAAGGCAGAGCTGTTGGCAAACAAGGACTCCAGTTCCGCCATGTTACTGGGCTGCCTTCATCCTGAAGGGGACCAATCTGTGAGTGGAGGCAGGGTGTTCAGTGACTGGGAGGAGACGCATCGGGCCTACTAAACATCTGTCTCGCCGAGCAACTATTTAACCCACTTTTTTTGATAGGTACATCTAAATATGCAAATATTCCAAACTAATACAGCTTTCGGAGGTGTGCTGTTAGCGGTATCGTGCCTTTCTGTATGCCGAGGTGCATATGAATACGGGAGCTTTGAGGCGATAGGAAGCCGGCCAAGGTGGCCAGCGTGTTGTCTGTTATTATTATCTATGACAGTGAGCAGTGAGGTCCGGATCGCATATGCTATAATATCAGCAAAAACAATAGGAGGAGGCGGATCACTTCTCAGATGGCACTGGGGGATATATGAATCACTGTATCAGATGTACACATTTTTCTTTCTGAAGTATAAAGCTGACCTACATAACTGGAGACCATATAAAATTCTACTGGCCCAATTCTCCATCTTCCGTTTATTTCCTGGTGTCCCCACAGCAGTGTGGGGGCTGCAGTGCGAGCGCCCGGCGTGGTGTTCGTGATGCTTGGTGGGTCTGGGCGCACAGCACAGGCAGCTAAATGGGCTTGCGGTTGGCGTCTGTCTGAATCCCCTCTGCCCATTTTGACTGGCAGTCACCGCGACATCACTTCCTGTCTGGCCAACGACACCTTTTCCCTGTCTGTCAGCTACAGAAATCCCAAAGGGATGTATGACATGAGATGGTTTGGAAACGATCACCCCCCCCCACCGCACACACTCTTATACACAGGCAGAGAATCACCTGCAATGAGCCTTCCAGCGACTAGTTGTATACGTGTTGCTGTGAGCGCATTTTGAGCAGTTGATGGACACCTGCGGCCACGAACAGTGGGAGCTTTTGCCCATCATCAGCAGGATTAGCAGGGAATATTCTGTGTTCTGAAGCCAGGCCCCAAGGTTCGATTAAAAAAAATGGTCGAAGAGGATGAAGAAATCTTGTCCCTGCTTTGGGCCGGGCGTTCATTCCTGCATTTCACCACATTTTCGAGTTTTACGACGAGCATGTGCCCGTGACATGCTTGTGTCAAAAGTGTCCCTGTGGTGCTGTCGAGCAGCCCATGAGTTATTGGGCAAAGTGAGGGGGGGGGGGACAGGGCCGAAGTGCTTCCTGCCAAACATGGCGAGGGGCGTCTCCGAACCTCGTGGCCAGTGGCAAGCGGTGCGTGTCAGGTGGTGAGCAGCGTGTGACACCCCACCGCACTCCTTCCCCCGCCGCCCCGGGTGGGGGCGGCCGGGGGGGGGGGGGGGGGGGGGGCGGGGGCGGGGGGGGGGGGGGGGGGGGGGGG
>JAODKN010000002.1:14840142-14860812 GCA_026774425.1 Petrocephalus zakoni
ACTTACTTCTTTTTTTAATGCTCTTTTTGGTTAATGCGGGCTGTCAGCAACACCGACGACTGTTTGTTATTGCTGTAAAATGTAGGATTTACTTCTCTTTTAATGCTCTTTTTGGTTAATGCGGGCTGTCAGCAGCACCGACGGCTGTTTGTTATTGCTGTAAAATGTAGGATTTACTTCTTTTTTTTAATGCTCTTTTTGGTTAATGCGGGCTGTCAGCAGCACCGACGGCTATTTGTTATTGCTGTAGAATGTAGGACTTACTTCTTTTTTTAATGCTCTTTTTGGTTAATGCGGGCTGTCAGCAACACCGACGACTGTTTGTTATTGCTGTAGAATGTAGGATTTACTTATTTTTTTAATGCTCTTTTTGGTTAATGCGGGCTGTCAGCAGCACCGACGGCGGTTTGTTATTGCTGTAGAATGTAGGATTTACTTCTTTTTTTAATGCTCTTTTTGGTTAATGCGGGCTGTCAGCAATACCGACGGCTGTTTGTTATTACTGTAAAATGTAGGATTTACTTCTTTTTTTTAATGCTCTTTTTGGTTAATGCGGGCTGTCAGCAGCACCAACGGCTGTTTGTTATTGCTGTAAAATGTAGGATTTACTTCTTTTTTAATGCTCTTTTTGGTTAATGCGGGCTGTCAGCAGCACCGACGGCTATTTGTTATTGCTGTAAAATGTAGGATTTACTTCTTTTTTAATGCTCTTTTTGGTTAATGCGGGCTGTCAGCAACACCGACGGCGGTTTGTTATTGCTGTAGAATGTAGGATCTACTTCTTTTTTTAATGCTCTTTTTGGTTAATGCGGGCTGTCAGAAGCACCGACGGCGGTTTGTTATTGCTGTAGAATGTAGGACTTACTTCTTTTTTTAATGCTCTTTTTGGTTAATGCGGGCTGTCAGCAGCACCGACTGCTGTTTGTTATTGCTGTAGAATGTAGGATTTACTTCTTTTTTAATGCTCTTTTTGGTTAATGCGGGCTGTCAGCAACACCGACGGCGGTTTGTTATTGCTGTAGAATGTAGGATTTACTTCTTTTTTTAATGTTCTTTTTGGTTAATGCAGCTCGCAGCTGCACCGAAGGCTGTTTGTTATTACTGTAGAATGTAGGATTTACTTCTTTTTTAATGCTCTTTTTGGTTAATGCGGGCTGTCAGCAGCACCGACGGCTGTTTGTTATTGCTGTAGAATGTAGGACTTACTTCTTTTTTTAATGCTCTTTTTGGTTAATGCGGGCTGTCAGCAGCACCGACTGCTGTTTGTTATTGCTGTAGAATGTAGGATTTACTTCTTTTTTAATGCTCTTTTTGGTTAATGCGGGCTGTCAGCAACACCGACGGCGGTTTGTTATTGCTGTAGAATGTAGGATTTACTTCTTTTTTTAATACTCTTTTTAGTTAATGCGGGCCGTCAGCAGCACCGACGGCTATTTGTTATTTCTGTAGAATGTAGAATTTACTTCTTTTTTTAATGCTCTTTTTGGTTAATGCGGGCTGTCAGCAGCACCGACGGCTGTTTGTTATTGCTGTAAAATGTAAGATTTACTTCTTTTTTTAATGCTCTTTTTGGTTAATGCGGCTCGCAGCTGCACCGACGGCTGTTTGTTATTGCTGTAAAATGTAGGATTTACTTCATTTTTAATGCTCTTTTTGGTTAATGCGGCTCGTAGCAGCACCGACAGCTGTTTGTTTTTCCCCGACACTTGCAGACTCATGGAGCTGGTTACGCTTAGAGTAAGTCATTAGTGTCTGGGCGTCAAGGTCACTCCGAAGGAGCGGATCGTTACTCGAGGAAAAGGCTCTAATTAAACATTTTTTATTTCCAAAATGGAACGATATGGAGTAATGAATTCGTAATATAATAAATATTTTGTCTTTGAGTATTATTCCAAATGTTTTTGTAAAATATTACGTTGCATTTCCTTAAGCGTGACATGTGCTTCTAAAATAAAGTGGGGTGGATTGTGATGTCAGTGTTTGTTAATACAGACTTACATGATAATAGTAGTTAAAACACTGTGAGAGAGAGGCAGTGATTTGTACAGAAAATCAATGTTTGTCTGCTCTTAACCAGACTGTCACACCTCAGAGTACTATACTGTATTCTCACAAATTGTTCTGGTTTGGCAGTTTAACTGCAGGTATTGTTCTTTAAATATAGTTGCTGTACATGATTAATGCATGATTCTGACAAATTTATACACTAGCTTGTATAATAATAATAATTATTATTATTATTAGTAGTAGTAGTAGTATCATTGTTACTATTAATATATTATTATTATTATTATTATTATTATTATTATTATTATTATTATTGGTGTTAGTAGAAGTAGTAAATTAATATTACATAGTAATTGTTATAATTAGTAATAAAATGTAAATGCCATTAATGTTTTTGTAATAGTAATGATAGTTGTTTTGTTAGGTGTGAATTTGCATATTTTATTGTAATTATATTTATTATTATGATTAATAATAATAATGATGATGTTTTATTTATATAGTGCCTTTTCAAAGTTCAAGGTTGTATTTAACACCAAACCAAGGAAATATATTGAAAACAAAATTAAGCAAATTAAAAATGAACATTTTTAAGAAACCGTAGCAAACTGAAATTAAGAAAATTTAATGCAAACAACACAAACATTATGAAGTGGCTGCTTGATTGAATTATAGTTAGACTTTTGGAAAAGGTGTGTTCTGATGTCAGCTTTGAAGGTGGAGAGAGAAGCGATATTGCGGAGAAACTGTGTAAGAGTTCAGAAGTTTGGCTGCACTGACACTAGATGGCCTATCATCTACAGCTTAGAGACAAAATTTGGGCACTGTTGTATCTGTGTGCCGTTTTAACTAAGTCCATGTTTTTTAAAAAGCAAAAATCAGGTCAGGAATTAAACTCATTCATTGAAATTTAACCCTGTGTGGGCTTTGCTGGGATTTCCTGCAGTATGCAGTATTCGGCCCTCTTAATTCCTTGTGTGTCGTGTGGAGGTAGCATGTGGCCGTATCACACATTCCCACTATATCTGCACCTTGCTGGTGAGTGCACTGTGGGATCCAGTGGGGAGGCCTGCTCAGTGGCCGTGCAGACGTACTCACTGTATTTGCACCTTGCTGGTGAGTGCACTGTGGGATCCAGTGGGGAGGACTGCGCAGTGGCCGTGCAGACGTGCTCACTGTATTTGCACCTTGCTGGTGAGTGCAGTGTGGGATCCAGTGGGGAGGCCTGCGCAGTGGCCGTGCAGACGTACTCACTGTATTTGCACCTTGCTGGTGACTGCACTGTGGGATCCAGGTCCCAGTAACTCTGAGCTGGACTCCTTTCCCCTCTCTGCTGTGGGGGTGGCCAATGCCTCAGGTCAGGGCAACTGACAGGGTCCAGCACTCTACCCACACCAGGCTTTTAGTTTGTCCCAGAGGCAGTCGAGAGCCCCTTGGCTGGCCAGCTGCCTTGGATCCATCCCCGTCCCCATGCCCACCCCCGGATGTTAAATGTCGTAGTCGGCCCACTTTTGGAGCCATTGAGGAACGCCCACAGAGCGGCCGACGGGAACCGCGGGCTGATTTGCTGTTGGAGAGCGCGGGCCTCGATGCCGCCGCCGTCAATGTATTATTCATCTCCTCCGCTGCCATTCTCGGCGTCTGCGTGAGCAGCGTTCTCCTGCGAGGGGAAGTCGCCAGAAGTCGCTCACGTCAAAAATGTTTAACCGTGGCTTTTGTTAAACCAACATCCTGCAAAGCTGGCTCCTTTTTGAGCCAGAACCTTGGAGCCCTCGCCTTGCTCGTGATGTGGGTCTGTACCCGAGTCTTTGGGGTATTCCCGGATGGGCCTGTCTACAAGCTGAACACGAGGACTCATTGTGGGGGTAGATATGCTTTCCTGATTGCAGAAGGTGGCTCCTCCGTGGGCGTTTAAACCTTGCTTTAGCCCTGGTATCAATGCAGTGCTCCTCTCCCCGTAAAGCACTGCTGTGCTAGATTTTAATTAAGTCTCTGGCAAAGAAAAGATCAAGGGGACAGAGTTAAGTAGCACGTCCTTTTGTCACTTTATATTTTATGTAGTTAGGAGACGGGGCTGAGTGTGTGTGGGGGGACATTGAGGACGTCACTTGCAGCTGAGCGCGGTCTTGGTCTGGCTCTTACTGGTTAGTGAGCAGCCCCCTCCTCTCATGGTGAGCATCAGAAATGTCGATAGATGGTTCGCTCGGGTGATGCAAGGCCTGCTGCTTTTGCCATCTCGCTGCTCATTTGGGGCCCATCTTCAAAAGCAGGCCAAGTCACCAACGCATCACTGCTCTCGTGATGAAATGAATCTCCTTGATGATTAATGAATTTCCACCCCCACAACAAAATAGGGACCATGTAGCCATAAAGTGTGCACCGCCCAGCAGTCGTTTGGGCCTTTAGTGATGGGCCTTGTTGGCTGTGAGTCAGCCTGACTATCGAAGTGAGCTCGCGTACATCGCTCTGATGGTGCCCTCTCTTCCCCTCACAGTGTGTTTTTTGTGTAACTGCCGTGGCTCGCATTCTTGGCTGAAATTTAATAGATGGTGAAGCATTGCTTATCAGCTGGAGGGTGCAGTGAAGCACTGTTGCACAATTGTGAAACACTGAGACTCTTTGGGACCGAATGAGGCACTTTCTGTTGACTCTGTGGACTGTGAGACATTGACTTCTGGCTGTTTTAGGCCTTGTAACTAACTATTAGGGGTTTGGCTGTGAAATATTCTGACTATTATTTGTTTGAGAATGTGAGAGATGATCTGTTGGCTTTTTGAGGCTGTGAGAATGCAGTAGTTTAGGACTGTGAAAACATGTGGCTGTGTCACTGCAGCTGTGAGATGTGACTTACCGGTCTGGCGTGTGGAGCTCTGTCTGTTTGAACTTTGTGAGACTCAAACTATTAGATGTTTGAGGCTGTAAGACTTACTATTGGCTGTTTGGCCTGTGAGACTTTGTTAGTATTGACTATTTGGCTCTGTGTCAGTATAAATATTAGAGTTTTAAGTCTGACTGTTGGCTGCTTTGGCTGTGGGAGTTTGTGACTATTGGCTGTTCAGCCATGAGGCATTTTAGGAACAGATCACTGGTGTAGCAGGCAGCTACAATGAAATCAGAGAAATCATATTTTGTAGACGAGAGGCTAGTTCACATAGACGCTCTCTGTGTGCTCCTGTCACATCTCTGGTGGAGATTTTGATATCCACCAGACAGCAGAAAATGATATTATTCATCAAGGCTGTTATCTAATGACCACACTTCATTTATCTTTAAGCAGCCTGGAGCCGTAGTAAAATCACCGTCTGTTAACTGCCGCCATCTCGGGCTTCTCCCCTTACGTTATGGTTGTGTCTTATATTGTTTCAAACTGACGTCTGTGCTTTTGCTCGTATCGTTTCCTGAAGATCTCTTTGCTCCGGCCTAGCAGTCTATCTGAATCTGTGCTGTGGGCCCCACCAGCCACAGTCACGCTGTGCTGGACTGCCCTGCGGCACAGTCACTGTTATCCTCTTTACTGTGCCTTGCGACATGCTTTTCACTGGTATTGTTGGCGGTATTTTATTATAATGTGTTTGTTTGTTTTTACATGTTATATCATTATTATTACTTTATGTGGGGGGAAAGCCACCATGTGAGGACTGTTCATTCGCCTGAGAAGAGTGTGACTTTCTCCACTTTCACTCTGCTACCTTGCAGTAGCACTTTGTCAGGCGGGGGGGGAGGATAAGTGGGAGTGATTTCCGGGCTCTTCCGCCATTTTGTGAACTGCCTCTGAGCCCGATCGCAAACCCACACCGGACCGGGGTGGGCTTTCAAGCCAGACAGGGTGCCTTCCCGCCTGTATCTGAAGTCGCGCCACAGTGTATTTTTACATCAGGTTCCTGGGGAGGGAAAATAAATAAATAAAACTCGGCTCCCTACCAAAAAAGTTTGATAGATCTTTTGGAGGAACTGGAGTTGTTTTTTTTTTTCTCTTCTTCTTCACCCCCAGAGGCCGAGTGGGAGGAACTGACGGAGTTTGGGGGGGGGGGGAATTTGGTAGTCACACGGATGGCATAACTTCACAGCAATTTCACATGCACCGATTCGCAGACAGGAAGACGATGATGCAACCGGCGGATGGCTTTTAAGCGGAGTGTGTGCGGAACTGAGACATTATTTATGCCTGTTCTCTCTGTCTGTCCTCAAAGACATGATCTGAGAAGTCGTGTCTCAGCCTCTGAAACAGCAGTCACTGACGTCAGAATAACCTAGTTATGGTTAACGCCGTCCCGGTAATCAACAGAAAACCAAAAATAATTCTGTGATGTGTCACTCAGTGATACAGTGACTGTCCAGGCCAGTTTGAACGTAAAATAATTCAACTAACGATTTTGGATGAAAGCGTTAAATACTAGAACTTATATGGCAATAAAAATGTTTTATTATATAACTGATTGTCTCAGATTTTAATGGAGAGTGCAGTTAGGCTGAATCATTTTCATTATGTCATTTTCAGCTAATGGTGCAATCTGATTCAGTCGCAGAAATGGATAACAAATCAGGAGTGAGGAGGGTCTTTTTTCCCCCACAGTAGAATCTTCACCCAGCTATTTAGGTTTACTGCTGGGTTATAATTAAGCATTAACTTGTGTAATCTGCTGCCAATCTTCTGTAACTCGATAAAGATAGAGAAGGCGGTGTTTTATATGTATTTAGACTACAAGGGTGCATGTGTCGTGCTTCCCAGAGCCCCGTCAGCGGAGTTATTATTAGCCACCGCTCTTGTCAGGGCCCATATGCCGAGCACAGTGAGGGCCAAGCAGCAGCCCACCCCGCACCGCCAACCCATACACTTCAGCCCAAAACGCATCCATGGTTATCAGTCCAGGTCACTTTTTTCCCATAATGCAGTGTCATCTTTGTAGTTGTACCACAAACTCTGTTCCTGTCAAACCTTGTAGTCGCATAGCTGTCATTGTACCCAACATATCTCACTGATCTGTCATTGCAATCATTGATATATTTATTTATGTAGTTATTATAATATCCAGAGGATTAGGGGGGTGTTTCATCATCAGAAATGTAAATTAGATTTTTCAGCAAAATAAAATTGCAAATTTAATGAAGCTTCAATGCTGTTACACACATCATGAACACCAGGTTTAATGTGCATTTATTTTGTTTTTTTAATTTATTTTTACTTCGCCTTTGGTATCCATGTGCCATGCAAGACACAGCATTTCTCAAGTTCTGCTCTTCACTCAAGTGTTTTAATGTTTGACATGCACCTATACCTTTGTGTAATATGACTTTTTCTCTGAAAGCCTACTGCTTATTTCTGTAGTCTTTGTCTTCTGGATCTTACAACCGGTTCAGCACTTTAACGTCTGCAGGCTGTTTATAACATTACCGTTGATGAAGGTCAGCATAGTGACCTGTTTTCACAGCCCACACCCTTACAAAGCGGCTTAGCGTGGTGTGTTGGGCCGTGAGACGTGAGGTGTATAACAGCAAACGTATGTATATTATGTAACGTATATTACGTATATTATAAACTTATATTATTGTGATTTAAAAAATATATATTAATTAATCCACAAATAAAAACAATGGGAAATTGTACTTTATGTAATGCAATAAAACAGGACATTATTTTAAGAGCAAATTGTCTGAACAAATTAAAGTTATATTTAGAATTATGTTTGAAGGATTGTTATTGGTTACAGAAGCTTAAAACCTCTTTTTTTAACAATGACGTTGTAATTAAATTGTATTATGTGAATTTTCTTTATTAATTAAAAATGTTCACATTTTTAAAATATGATTTTATTTATCACGTTTTGTTTACTAAAACCAGTTTTTGATCTTTCATTCCCGAATTTGTGTATCCATGTCCTCTCTATATCGCATTCAGCCGTGCCAGTCTCCTCAGGTCCCAGGTCTTTATCACTGTGTCACGGATGGTTCTGGTGATTATTTTTAAAATCCAGATTTTCCTTTTAATCAGTTGGATCTCTGAGCATCTGAAGCAAATATCAGCAGCCCCGGATTCCAGAGGTGGCCTGGGACACGCGTGTGCGTGTACGCATGCTTGTACTGCCCGGTACCCCATCCTCACTGGGGGAGGGGCCTTTCCCACAGCAACAGCTGCATGGTGTTACCCTGACGACTGAACAGTGCGGGTTCCGGCCCGTCCTCTCCTTTTCTTTTGTTTCCCATCCTCGCCAAGAAGGGGGAGATCTTAATGGGAAGAGCACTCTTTTACATTCTCTTCTGCATGGGGAGAGAGGCAGGCAGACGCAGGCATTTATTTTAGAGCAGAGGATTGCCTTGAAATCTCATTGTGCCTTCCTGTGTTTTCCGAGGAATTGAGTCATTTTACGTTAATATGATTCTTGCAACCCGGCAGCCTCTTCGGCGCAGTTTAAGTGCAGAGTCGATTGGAGTCACCTGATACCAGCAACCCTAAAACGAGTCCTGCACCCACCCCTTCCCCCTCCCCCTCCCAGCTGCTGTGAGAGCTTATGCTGAGTGTGTACAGCACGGGGCTGGCCACGGCGGCTCGCTAATTACCGCGCACCTCGCCATGCGAAGCGTCTGTTTTGATGTTTAGTACTGACTTGTGTGATAAGCTGCCGTTGACGTTGGCATAATTTACTTACATGAGACGGGGTTGCTTTCAGGATGACACTGTTAAGGTTCCTTTCATCCCAAAATACAGAAGCAGAACAAATACCAACGTGTGGCATGAAACAGCCAATCAGGAGGTTGCATTTCACAACACCCCTGTCCTCTTTCAGGTCCCACTAACCACCACAGCCAATCCACGCTGCGGCCGCCGCTGCCGCCACCCCACAACCACCAGACACTTTCGCACCACCAGTCCTCGGCCAACTCGCTGAACCGCAACACGGGAGGCACCCGCCGCAACCCCGCGCACGCCCCCACTATCGCCTCCGGCGACGGGCCCACCACGCCGGAGTCGGTGCAGCTTCAGGACAGCTGGGTCCTCAACAGCAACGTACCCCTGGAGACCAGGTGAGGCGTCCTGCACATGCACTACACAAGCCCGTCCATCCATGTGACACAGAGGGGGGTGGGTATGCCTGGGCTGGGCAGCTTCACTCTCTTTGTCCCAAAGACTGCCTGCTAATACTCCTCCGCACCCCAAAATGCCACCGTGACCTCCGACCCCCCGACCCCCTGCCCTTCCTAACCCTGACTCCCTTTTCGTCCACTATGTCCTGAACTCCAAATTCAATCCAGTTTATTTTTATACAGCGTCTTTCACAAAAGAGGTGCCCCAAGGTGCTTTGGATTCCTACATCATTTGTACACAATAATTCAAAAGCAGGAGAAAGGGGGAGAGAGAGAGAGAGAGAGAAAGAGATGACAGTGGAGGAGAGGAACCAAAAACTCCCAAGTGGGCAGGATAAAAACCATTGGGGGTCCAAGGTCAAACTCAAAGCCCATTTTACATCCACAATGTCACCCCTCCATGGGACTGAACCAGGACTCCAGCTCAGATGGTGCCCATCCCAGGTGTGCTTTCTACCAGAAGTCCTATAAAAATCATATGTACTCAACTAATATTCACTGGCAATGCAATTCTTGTGCACCTCCCTCATTTTTAACAGGGGTATATTGTGAAATCAGAAAAATAAATAAATAAGTCGTGGAAAAAATTACCACATTGTCTCACGCATTTCTCAATTTATGGTTATGCATCTGTGTAGAATATACATTTTTTGCAAAATGAAGCCTGGTTTGTCTCTGTTTCTCTTTAATTAAGGGCTTCTTCCTTGCTTTATGGGACTTCAGTCCTGCTTCTAGGAGCCTGATACTAACTGTCCTAGTTGTGCATGTCACAGCACTTAATGTTTCCCACTGCTTACGAAGGTCATGCCATCCCCCTATTCATGAAGCAGTGCTGGATAAGTTGACGGCCGTCTCTGGCATTAGAAAGTCACTTCCGCCCATTACCTGGCTGGTTTCTGCTCATTCCCAGTGTGTCCTGCTTGTGTAGGCTACTGCTGTCTTAGAAACATTGAACCTGGAAGCAACCTGCTGCTCAGTGTAGCTTTCTGCCAGCAAAGCCAGGATTAAACCAGGATTTAAAAATGCAGATTTTTTTAAAATTGTGCTGTGGTCTCTTATTTTTTTTCTGGAGCTGTATTTACAGTAAAGATATATAGAATCACATTCTTCAGTTGAAGAGAATAATCTTACATTCCAGTGTGGAATTTTTGTTTGTTGAACGTTTCTGCCGATCGCCAGGGGAACATTCTGGCGTACAACAGTAATTACACAACAGCAATACAAGGTTAAACTTTTTTTTCTTTAACATTTTAAGAGAGAAATTAACACATACAGCTAAAGTTATGTATAGGTTTAGGGGTTTGAGAGAAACCTCCGCATGACACTGACAGGGGCGAAAGGTGAGCTCTCAGCCCGCTACCTGCTATGCGGTAGCTTAGTCGACTACAGAATGGAGCAATCATGTTTAAATAATTTGTAAATGAAATGACTAGTTAGTGCAAGTCCTGTATTTCAAGCAGAATGTGCATTTATATCTAGTGGCTATCCACAATGATATGAATTGGTTTGCAGAGTTGATGTCAGTCATGGAGTCAGTTATAGCAGTCTCACCTACTGTATACCAGAGCATGATTTAGTTTCTCAGTGACTGGAAATGTCGTAGTTTGTCGGGAGCACACCACTCGGAGCCTCCAAACAACAGAACTTCAGTTTTCTCTACATTTAGCAACAAAAAGTTTAACTTCATTAAAGCAATTAGCTAAAGGAACAATAGATGAGGTACCATTAGGCATAGCTGAAATGTATATTTGGGTATCGTCAACACAGGAGGGTTAATTAACATTATGTTTTCTCATTATGTTACCTAATGGCAGCATGTAGAGTGAGAACAATATGGGACTAAGGACTGATCTCTGCGGTACTCCATATTTTACCAGTGACATTGACGACAGAGTGCAGTCACTGGACACGTGAACATATTGCTATCGATCAGTCCAATAGGATTTAAATGGTTGCCCTTCCTCTCAGCTGCTGCTCTGTTCCTCCCTCTGGCCGCCCAATCATGTGCTCATATCCATGACACAAACCCAAACTGTCTGGGGCCCTCTCAAACCAACTTCTTCTGTAAGGTCCTCCCCCCGATTTACAGCTGCGTTATGAACTTATCACAGTGCTCTTTTCATGCTGGCCTGCGATTGGCTGGTCGCAGCTTTAGTCTTCAGGGAAGGGGGGGGGGCATCGGAAAAGGCTGACAGCTGCGCAAGGCAGGGGCTGCTGCACGCATCAGCACATAGGGGGCTATGTGGGAACCCCCGCCATACCCCACCCACCCCCACGAGTGCTTTCAGGCTGCTGCTTTGACTCTCTGACTAGGGGGAGGAGGGGAAAAAATAAATACAGTTAGACCTGTTTCATGGTTTCAGCACCTTGGACAGATCTGTGTGCCATAATACTGCTCTCCCCCATTTCTTACTGATTTTATTAATTGGGCGTCTATCAATAGCTAGTACAGGTAGATCTTTTGTTACATGGGATCTCCTCACCACACAGATACACCCCAAAACTCTGTCACGGTAGCTTATTGAGAGAAACGGGCCAGCCCCCCCACAACACTCAGGCAAAATAATCAGCAGCACCATCAATCCAACATGCCCCCAAGCCCAGGTGTCCCCCAGAGAGTGCCCTGGCACTCTTACTACAAGCCGATCTCCATCCCCAATACCCGGCAGGATAGGAGGGTTGCAGAGGACATAGTGAGAGTCTAGAAAAGCAGTACAGCATTTTGGTGAATCATTGTCAGGTCATATACCCTTGTCTGGGTGACAGTATGCAACCTTCTGTCTGGGCGTGTGTTGTTTTGTGTGTGTCTTGTTGTGATGTTCTGATGACTCTCTGGTCACAGGAGGACTGACAGCTGAGCTCACCACCCTCTACTGGCTGGGTTGTGTTTGTGGGAGCAGGGTAGAGAGGTGGGAGTGAGGTAAGGAGGAGGGAGCAGGATGGAGAAGTGGGAGAAAGGTGGAGAGGCGGGAGCCTGGAAGTGGGGTATGAAGGGAAGAGCGAGGCAGGAGAAAAGCAGAGAGGTGGGAGCGAGGCAGGAAAGCAGGAGCAAAGCCGTGAGGCGGGAGCAAGGCAGGGAGGTGAGAGCGAGGCAGGGAGGTGGGAGCAAGGCAGGGAGGTGAGAGCGAGGCAGGGAAGCAGGAGCGAGGCAGGGAGGTGGGAGCAAAGCAGGGAGGCAGGAGCGAGGCAGAACAGACAGAACAGTGGGAAAGCAGGGTCACTGTTAAAGGCTAAAGATGGCTGGTGTTGCTCAGGTCCGAAAAGCCTAATTTGCAGTCACACCAGAGGGCATTTTTAGCAGCTGATGCCAGCTCCAATTCTACTGAGGGCAGCACTCAGAGCCCCCCCCCCCAGCAGCCTATTCCTATTTGGCTGGATGGTGACACTTTAGCAGAGGAAACATTTGGAGAACCAGTACATCTGGAAATTGGTGGCACCTTCCCAGCACTCATGATATTAACACCCTGAGTATGTGTGTCTGTGTGGGGGGGTGCCATCTGTTTTGAACCGCGAGCCTGTTTGAGGAGCATGCTGTTGCGAGCCTCCGGAGGGGCGAGGCTGAGATGACAGGCACCATAAATCACCAAATCTCTGGACCCGCTGCCCCGGCTGACCTGCTGGTTTCTGGGCCCAGGCAACACCGGCACCAGGGAACTCCCAGAATGCCACCCGCCGTAGCTACCTGCTACAGCCGGAGGCTGGCGATGGCTGTCGCTGCCGGCCCGCGCACGGGACACCTGGGTGCAGGTGTGCCTGCGGGCACAAGGAAGCCACTCTCATCTGCAAGCTGCTGGCATTCCCTGGTCAGTGGAGCTTTATATAGACACCTTCCTTTTATCCTTCCTCTTGAAGAGGAGAAGGCAGAGGACAGCCAATGAAATTCCCTCTCCCATCCAATCCTTCCAATCCAACAACAGCTTGTAAAAAATGACCACCCCCCCTCAAGTTTATTTCATCATGGCCCTCCAATCCTACACCGTCTTAAAGGTGGACGGTATCTCTGCATGTGATTGGCTGATGGGCACTCCCGGTGACCTTGGTTGCTTTAATAGTTTAAGTGGGTCTTTGTTTATAGAGCGGGCCGCACAGTGAGAATAACGCTTAGTGCTCATTGAATTTCCAGTTAATTATCTGAAAAAACCTCTGTTCCACCGTTAATTGTCTGGGTTCTCAGCATCGTCGCTGGGGAGTGGAGGAGAGGATGCTTTGGAAACGACTCCCCCTCCCTCTCTCTCTCTCTCTCTCACTCTTCCTGCACAGCCACTTGGTTTTTGGTCATCCTTCCATCAGACTGGTTGCCAGGGCCTTGCCGTGGGATGGAGTCACGGTACAAGCTACTCCGCGGCCAGTTTGTTAACCTAACAGGAGCGAATCGCTGCCTGGGAGTCCGTCGGCCCGCGGGCTATATGGGAGCGGTTTCGTCCATCCCTCTGCATGAGGAATGCCCGGTGCAGATTTGCCCATAGCACCGTTCACTAATGAGCGCACCGTGTCGGTAACGGAGTGCAGAGTGAGTCTGGAGAGCTGCCGTGGCAGAAGGGAGAGTATGCTGGGAAATAGATGTTTCCGAGACGCCACCCGGACATCGCCCTCATAGACGCTTGTGGGTGTAATTGGGATCCTTGACTTTTTAAGTGTTGGTTTATGGTGCTGCCTGGACTTGCTCTGTGCTAATGAGCCGTGACTTTTCTGGAACGTTGGTGTGAGAGATCACTGTGAGGGACGTAGAGGTGCAATAAGCCTCTCCATGCCAGCAGCATGTAGGTAGCTGTAAATACCCCGAATCACGTAGGGTAGGGCTGAGTTTACTCATCTTGCTGGAGGGCACACACGGACAAGAGGCCAGTCTCCACCTGACCACAGAGCGCGTGATGGATGCATGTCTAGCGCACTCGACAGGAAGCATAATATGGTTTGAGCACGCTCACATGGGGGGTTTCAGACTGAGGGACAGGCACTGTTTGAGCACGCTCACATGGGGGGTTTTAGAGTCAGGGACAGGCGCAGTCTGAGCACGCTCACATAGGGGGTTTTAGAGTCAGGGACAGGCGCAGTCTGAGCACGCTCACATAGGGGGTTTTAGTTGTGTAGGAGGGGGTGTGTGTATCTGTATGTGTGATGGCCCACTTTGGGGGCCCACTTTGAGGGTTGCTGAGCCAGAGGGCCGCGCTTGGTCCCCAGCTATCAGTCTGAGGAAGGCACAGCAGAATCAGCCCCCGGGGACCCGAAATAGCAGCCCCATTCATAAAACATGGATGGGCAAATTCATGAATTGATAAACAAATCGATGTCAGGCTGAATGCAGCGGACCAGGGCTGTGAGGAGGTGCTCACTTGCTGTCTCCTGCCTCCCGCGTGCCGTTAATGAGGGACTTCCTTTGAAGGGTGGCCTTAACGAGCCCGGGCCTCCGTGCCTGTCAGTGCCCGACAGGTAATTAATCAGGCCCGGCCGTCCGGCACCCTGACCCACAGACTGCCTCCGTTAGTGTGCAGATGAGCCCCCCACCCTGATTTGGCAGGCCCCGCCTTTGCTGGGGACCCCCTCCGCTCCCCTGTCATCTGCTCTACATCACCTCACCCCCCACACACCCTAACCACTCAATCACTCGCTTTATCCTGGCCACAGCCATTCAGCCGGATGGTCAGCAGGTGTGAAGCCATCACTTCCACTCAGCACGCCATGTAAATCGATGTTGATTTACTCCAACAAAGGAGGGGAGGGCGGGCACTTTTAATTCTTTTTCCTATTTAGGCTGTTCTTACTGTTTATCTGCTTTGTAAGGAAAGCTAGGTGTAGCACCAAGATAAGAGAGCGGTGAGGGGGGCATGCAGCCTTTGAGACCACTTCAGTTAATTCCAGTCAGCGGCCGCTGCCGGTAAAGGGGAGAGCCAGCCTGAAGGGATGGAATGTTCTGGAGTCTGAGGAAGACACTCTGCTGGCAAGTTTTGTAAACAAGAATAGGCTCCCATCCTTACCTTTTCCCATCTTTGCTTTGTTGTGGCACATAATTGGGTGTTTTCCTGAAAAAGCTCCCTGTTCTGGGATAGACAGATGTCGGCTCCTTTCAAAGGCATAACTAGGGGCTGAATTATTTAAGAAGGAAACCAGCTTGTCCAAGTCGCATCAGTGGTTAATGCTCTCACCGGCGTTTATGAGGCATGTGATGCAGAGACGAAAAATCAGTCACGTCTCAGAAGTCTGGAGTCTGATTGTATACCGGCTGGTGCTGGAGGGAGCGACGTGATTGAGTGGCCCTCAAGTAGGGACACGGGTGTGCGTTCTCTGGTCAGCTCCCGTTGGACGTGTCCATCTCCCAATCCCCCAGCCAGGAGTCCTTGTTGGTGTATTTCAGGCCAAAGGGGTTTCGGGATGCCCCGGCCTAGCCACGTAGAGTGAGTGTGCCCTTCGAGTGTCCTGGAAAGCCATGCTGACGCCATTCAATCCTGTAACCCAGTCAGAGGGCAGGTCTCTCAGTCTCAGGCACACTGTGGGGATCTGCCACCTAGCAGCACCCTAACCCATCCTCAGCGTGTCCGTTAATTTTATGTTTTTGTCTCTCTGACATTCCTCTCCCCCTTTACACAGACACTTCCTGTTTAAAACATCATCAGGGACCACGCCTCTCTTCAGCAGCTCGTCCCCCGGCTACCCGCTGACCTCCGGGACTGTTTACTCGCCACCACCCCGCCTGCTTCCCAGGAACACTTTCTCCCGGAGCGCCTTCAAGCTCAAGAAGCCGTCGAAATACTGCAGCTGGAAATGTGCAGCTGTGTCTGCGATGACCGCCGCCGGCCTGCTGGCCATCCTGCTCTCCTACTTCATTGGTGAGGCCCTGTTTCTCAGCATTAGTCCCTTGCTTACACATTCTCTACTCTCCTATCACCCTTCTTGCCCTTCATTCTTATTGGGTTAGGGTTAGGGCTCAAACTGCATTTGTCCCTTGTGACGAGCCTGTGTGCTGACTATGCCTCTGATTGGATCTTGCCTGTGAGCTGACTATGCCTGTGATTGAATCATGCCTATCGGCTGACTATGCCTGTGATTGAATCCTGCCTATTGGCTGACTATACCTGTGATTGAATCCTGCCTATTGGCTGACTGAGCTTCTGAGCTGACTTTGCCTCTGATTGGATCATGTCTGTTGGCTGACTATGCCTGTGATTTGACCATGCCTATCAGCTGAATATCTCTGTGATTTGACTGTGAGTGAGCAGGCACCAGGCTGATTTATGGTTCTACTTTCACCTTGGTATGCTGGGGTTTTCTGTAAACTAGCCACATTTTTTTTCCAGTACAGCCGAGAGGGCCCCCCCCCCCTCTCTGAGTGTAATGGTCTGGTGGGGGCCCCTCTCTCTGAGTGTGATGGTCTGGTGGGGGCCCCTATCTCTGAGTATGATGGTCTGGTGGGGGCCCCTCTCTCAGAGTGTGATGGTCTGGTGGGGGCCCCTATCTCTGAGTATGATGGTCTGGTGGGGGCCCCTCTCTCTGAGTGTGATGGTCTGGTCGGTGTTATAGCCTTAGAGGTAGGAAGACAGGAAAACCCTTCACTGGCAAGGATCTTAACTGTAGCAGCTCAAACCGAGATGATTCCTGGTGGCTCTGCAGCTACTTTATTAAAAATGGGGTGCTTATGTACAAATGGATGCCGATGGTGACTAACTGCAAAATGGAACAAATTGTTATTCCAGTTTGTGTCAAATTGTAATTCCAGAAATCTCTAAAAGGGTGTTGGCTGTAGCTCATAATAAGCTGTGAGCAGGTCATTTAGGAGTTACAAAAAGACTTCTTTTGGCCTGGATAAAATGACGTTGACCATTATTGTTGTACCTGCTCTGTGTGTCAGTCCACAGGAAAGTCCAGCCATGTCATCCTGGACGAGCCCGCAGTAATTACGCCTCAGCGGTCCGGCAGTAGGAAATCAGGACTGCAACAATAAGGTCACATGAAGCAGTGCCTTATAATGAGATATTCACACCATATATACAGGTTATAAGCTAAGAGTACTGTACCTCACCGCATGATGAACCCAGGAGAGTAAAACAAACAAAAAAGCATATACTTGCCTCCCTGACTAACAAACAGGGGACGACCATGGAGAGCAAAAATGGCAGTTCACCCCTACAAAGTGCTCAATAAGCAAAAGGTACAGACACAGTCAGTACACACCAAGTCCAACAAGGATCTGAGCGGCCCGTGCCACCACAGGCTGAAGCTGGTCCAGACTTCATAAGATGGTCTTCATAAGAAGATTATCATTGGATTTGTTTGTGGCCAGACCAAGGCATGATGGGAAGGCCATGTCAGAAGCCAAAAGCCCATGATATCCACACCCCTCTAGTGGCAGGAGTGGCAGGACCCTTTTCTCTGTGTGATGGTCTGGTGAGGGCCCCATTTCTGTGTGGTGCTCTGGTGGGGGTCCCTCTCTCTGAATGTGATGGTTTGGTGGGGACCCTTTTGTGATGTACTGGTGGAGGGCAGCAGTTCAGGGCTTTGTTGTGCATTTGTTTTCAAACTGATTCCCCCCCCCAAATAAAAAATCCAGGACAGATGTGTCCCTGACCCCTTTCAGTCACACACGCCTATCCCAGTGGGTCAGACAAAAAATCTGCTCAGACCTGAAAAAGACGGAATCAGCAGAATGCCTGTTGTTTCATTTGCTTCCACCATTCCTGAGGTTGTTTATCGGTTGTCCTTGTGATGATGTGTCCTTATCCTGTTGGTTTCACAATGAACTTTGATCCTAGAAAGCCTCCGTCTACCCCATTGAGTGAATCCATTGAGTAAATGCCCCTCAGGACCACAGCCTTTCAGTTTTTTGGGGTTAAACCACTGGGTAAAGCAGTGTTTCCTGTGCATGTCTGGCTTCCAGGATCCATTCAAAATGTTGAGGGCCAGGTTGGTTTTTTTGGGGCGCACCCACAGGACTGGGCAAGGAGGGGCTACTCAGCTGTTACATTATAGATACATATACTTTATGTTACATCTCCTTTCATGTCGAGTTATACCGTATTATCCAGCGAACTATTGATCATAATGAACAAAAGCTAAAAGGTTATGAAATAAAACAAAGACTAAAACCAACTTACCGGTTAAATTTCACTTAAAATCTGGCATCCCAGGCAAACAGTAACCTGAAGAGAAATGACCGCATCCATCCACGTCAGACACCGTAAAAAAGATCCAGCAAGGAAGACCAATCCGGAAGCCCCTTATCCTCCGGTGTATTCCTCTCCATTTTTCCTTGCTGGTGATGCTGTTCCCTTAATAAAAGAACAGTCACCTGCATCCATTCTGCCACTGCGTTGTGTTCCTATCTGTGTCACCCACGGGATCAGCGACACTAGTTGATGTCAAGCTGAAAACGCCATTGTGGTGCAGTAAAGTCGACCAGCCTGTGCAACCCCTCGCAGAGAGCCCTGTCTACTGCACGGCTGCTGTGATACCACGATTGGGTCGGGAGGGAGCAGGGAGGGAGAACAGATCTCAGCATGCTGTGGCCGTCCCACTCCTGCTCTTGGCCACGATGGAGATGGGAGCGTGGTCTGGCCACTGTGGACGGCGTCGCGCCCTCGGACCCAGAGCTCTCACTTGTGTCACCTCTGGGGCGGGGACCGGGGACAGTCGTACATCACAGGGTGACGGCCCATGTGGTGGCTGTCAGAGTCCGCCAGGAGACAAATGCCCTTCAGCTGCACCAGCGTGCTCACTTTCCTCGTGATATTTTTATCCTGCCATTAGGTCCCATTGCCCGGAACTGACTCATTTTTCCAAGCGTTTTGAGAGCCTGACCTTCATGTCAGTAAGTGATTTTTTTTCCCTGTTTATTTTTTTGTATAATTTAATTATATTAAGCAATCAAGGCCAGTAATCTCTGTATAATTAATTTGCTCATCAGGATAAATTCTGCTAATGGAGAGCCCTCCACAGAACCTAGGGTCCTGGGCAGTCACTCATGTGGGCCTCACAGAGTTATCGGCCGTTAGGGGCTGGAAGCAAGGAAAACAATCGGTGGCGTTTCCTGGGAGACGGGCTGTCGCGGGTCCTGTCCCCCCCCCCCCCACACCCTCCCAAAAGCCCTTCGAGACATCAGGTTTCGAAATATCGAGGCTGCTCTCGAGATCACACGAGTCAAGGCAGCTGTATTTCCAGGCTTATGAGAAAACGTCCTGGGCATTTACGGGAAATTTATATTGGCTGTGGTGGGGCTGTTAGCAAGGCCAGCTCCAGGGATCCAGGGACCCGTCACGGGGGCCGGCTCCCAGGGTCATCCTTACCCATCAGGGGGTCATCCTTACCCATCAGGGGGTCATCCTTACCTGTCACGAGGGGGCGGCTTCCGGGGTCGTCCTTACCCATCAGGGGGTCATCCTTAACTGTCACGGGGGGCCGTCTTCTGGGGTCATCCTTACCCGTCAGGGGGTCATCCTTATCCGTCACGGGGCGCGCTCCCGGGGTCATCCTTACCCATCAGGGGGTCATCCTTGCACATTACGGGGGGACGGCTCCCGGGGTCGTCCTTATCCATCAGGGTGTCATCCTTACACATCACAGGGGGCCAGCTCCTGGGGTCGTCCTTACTCATCAGGGGGTCATCCTTATCCGTCACGGTGGGGGCAGCTCCGGAACCATTGTCTTTGGGAGAATTTTTCCAGCCTTTTAGATTTATGATAGGCACAAGATAAATATCCAACAGAATTAAAGAGCGAGCTTGCGTGAGGAGGCTTTTAATACGTGCTTCTGCTTAAATAGAAAGAGGGAGAATGAAAGATTCATCTTTATAAGATTTTAATAGCCATTTAAAAAGCTGTCCTGTTTTATTAATTTTCAGCGAGCCCCGGAGAAGGAGCGGACCGCACGCGGAGGGTGGTGGGGAGGGGGGCGGGAGTGAGTGTTAAACTCGGGTCCTCGGGCCGCAGCTGGTCCTTCAGCATAGCTTCTGATGGCCTCCAAGGCCGTGTCAGTATTTCCTGCCCTGTGAGATGGGCACGTGTGCGCATACGTGCTGAAGCGTTTTCCCCAAAGACAATGGTTACTATGGCAGCTCAGTAGCTATCGCTGTACATACAGGCCGCCTCCCCACGAGTGCCCGTCACATAAGGCATCTTCAGTGCCCCCCGAAATCCCTCCCCGGACGAGCATGGGTGTCTGCTCCTCCGCTTGGCCATATGCAGAAAGCCCGCTGCCATTGTGTGTGCCTGTGAAGAGGACCACGGGCGGCCCGAGCCCAGCTCTGTGCATGTTCCCCTCCACTGCTGAACAGTAACGTTAACAGAGCAAGAAAACATTAACATTTTAAAAAGGAAAGAGATCATTCATTGTTTTGTTATTAATACATGAGCCTTTTTGATGGTATTAAATTGATTAATTTTATTTCCGTCTGCTATTTCTTTGGCTGTGACTGATATATGAAATGGGATTTAGGTCAGTTTCTCTCTGATGTGTGCAATCAATTAAATCCCATATGGAGAATTCGATGGCTGCAAGGAGGGCAGCTGACGCAGGTTAACTGCCAGGGGGGGGGGGGGGGGGGGGGGGGGGGGGGGGGGGGGGGGGGGGGGGGGGGGGGGGGGGGGGGGGGGGGGG
>JAODKN010000002.1:14866495-14878317 GCA_026774425.1 Petrocephalus zakoni
GGGGGGGTGCCCCCCCACCCCCCTAAATCCGGGCTGTGGTATACGCCCCCCCAAATAAACCTCCCCTTGTTTTTTTGCCCCTTGGGGTGGAACCCCCCCCCCCCCCCCCGGCCGTGGCAGGGAAGCGGCAGAAGACACGGGTGTTTGCTTAACGCGCCACTTCCTGGGCGCGTGCCTGACGAGAATAATACCGAAGGGAGGGATGCGGTTGCTGGTCTTCGGCCCCCGTCGTGGGACCAGGGAGGGGAATCGCATGAGTGTGCGATAGCTGGAAGGAGAAGCCTGCCGTTGCCAAGGTAACCGGTCACCTGCAAGAGCACACGTTCCGGGCCTGAGGCTTTGGCCGGACTCCGCTCTCCAGGGTAAACCGCAGCCTGCCTGGTAATGCTGACATCCGACAGCGGCCCGGATACCTGACACCTGTCACGCCTGCCCACAGGCCTCATTTGCCCATGCTGCCGTCCATTTAAACCTGTACACAATCGTGACAACTTAAAAATATTTTGTAACATGTTGGTGAAGCATTGTGAAGTCATCACATTTTTTGTTGACCTAATGGCTACTCCTGGCATGTCCTAACTACACTAGAGGGCACCCCATATTTAATCCCTTGCAGGTTATACAGTATAGCCCAGTGCCAGTTCGTTCCACTTCTTTGACCAGTATGATTCTTCCTCCTCTTCTGTCCCTCAGCCATGAACTTGCTTGGACTTAATTGGCAGCTCCAGCCGGCTGACAGTCACATGATTAACAACGGGATCAGCCCAGGTCTGCCGGGGAACAGTGACGGAGCAGCGGTGCCCCCTGCAGGCAAAGGTAAGAATGGGTTTGTGCTGACAAATGCCAACAATCAATCAGGTGACCCCAATCCTTTATAAGAAGTAGATCATTCCTCACTGCAAACCTTCAATGCCTGAACAAAGAAGTAACTTCAACCTCAAAGCAACTTCAGGTCGTTGGTGTAATGAGACCCCCCACCATGTTCAAAAGGCTGTTACCATCATGCTCCTCTTATTACAGACTTACTCCCCTGAATCACCCTATTAGACTCCTGCTCGCAGTATCAGACTGTCTTTGAAATCCATGTGACTCACCTGAACCAAGATGGATTAACATCATGAAGTGTCAAAAAACAGCCTGACATGCACGTTTGCACACAAAGACACTCACGGCCGCAGAAATGGATGCAGTGTTTGGGGGATCTCTGATTCCTGTTTGCGGAAGCTTCCCCACATCCTATGACACCACCAACATGATCTTTAGGGTAAGATCATCACCATAAAATTTATTAATCATTTTACAAGGGATTGACTCGGCCAATTCTCCCAAACACACCTAAGTGAGGCGTATGTACTCCCACGCCTCCCTGTGTGTCCAGTGCTTCCTGCGTGATGCTTTTGCGGGGGTGTCACAGCCAAAAAGATGTGTGTACAGAAGGAGTGTTAGGAATCGTTCAGCTGGTTCAGGCCTCCCCAGCTGAAGGCGCTTTCAGCAGCTGAGGCCAGCTTCCCTCGCTGGGGGTCGCACACTGCCGAGGAATGGCTGCATTGTGGGGGGGTTTTCACCCTCTGTCTCCTGACCCGTCGAATTTGGCCTGTGTCGCGAAACAGATGTATGACTGTGAAAGGTCATCCACCACGGGGATGCCCCGTAAAAGGGAGCAGCGCGGTAGGCAATAAAAACAGAATATGTCCACAGGAGGGGTGGGTCCCTCAGTTTCTCTATGAAAGTTGTGAGGGGGGGGACCCACCGTTGAGCGGTCTAGCAGGATCCATGGGTAAATTATGAAAACAGAGTTTGCTTCTGTTAGTTGTTGGCCCAGCCTGGATGAGGAGGCATTCGGCCTCGTCAGCGATGTACCTGGGCTGATGACCCACACCGTGATATCAGGTATACCCGCTTCGGAATCCACAATGCAGTCCTGCAGCTTCCTGTGGCCCGCTTCAGCTTGGTCCAGATGGGAGAACCTGGGTTAGGAAGTGGCTTTGGCCCTGGGCCTTGGGGGGGTGATGCGAGAGCTTGCGTGAAGCCCGTGCAGAGTGGCCTGGATGGCAGTGTCCTGTCCAGCTGGTCGCTGGTTTGAATCCCCCCAGTGGCCGTCGCAACATTCCCAGCCTTTAAAAGCATGCGGGTTTGCAGGGTGGGGTGAGGGGCTGTGGGAACAATGTGAGCAGTGCCCCGCAGACTAGCTCTCTCTTCAGCCGCACCGCGCAGCCGGCCTCCTCCCGCTGCCCCGCGGACTAGCTCTCTCTTCAGCCGCGCCATGCAGCCGGCCTCCTCCCGCTGCCCCGCGGACCAGCTCTCTCTTCAGCCGCGCCGCGCAGCCGGCCTCCTCCAGCGCGCTTCCTGGCCTCGTTTGATATTAACGAGCGGGGCCGTGCCGCCCCCTGGTGCGGGCGCTGTGCTGTCCCGCCTCTCCCCTCCTGTTTATTTCCTTCACCATTTGTCACAGATTTTCCTTGTCACAGCGGCTGGCCTCCAGCACGGATCTGACCCGATTGTAGGTGAATGGCGCAGCTGTCTCCAGGGCTGCTCGTTTGTACACTGAAAGCCGGCCTCTCCAGGGGGTTTGCTGGAAATGTGTCACTGCACCACAGGGGGACCAAAGTCATGATGCGAGTGAAGCATTTCCACACAGTATCGAAGCATGTTTTTGTCTAGGTCTCAGCCAATCGTAACTCGGACAGCTGTTTGCTGAGGAGACTTAGGACCAATCGGAGCACAGGGAAAAGGTCAGATGGCAGTTCCAACCAGTAGGAGAAAGTCAGATCCTAACTCAACGACCTAAGAACATCAAACTCAATGACCATTTGAATGCGACAGTGCCCCCTCTGGCACCCTGGGGGAATGGCAGTTAGTCCTTTTGACAGTTCTAGGAATGTGCCAAGCAACGATGCTCTGCACGTGGCAGGTGAACCTGCTCTAACATGTGGTAACTGCTGTCTAGACGCTCTTCCACCCATTGAGGGTCAAAATGGCCTCCCGCCCATCTTTTCCAGGCTCCTGGCCAATCCAGAACAGCAGCATCGACACTGGTGACCTGGAGGTGGGCCAGCGGGTGACCCAGGAAGTGGCCCCGGGTGTCTTCTGGAGGTCTCTGCTGCGTCTCACTCAGCCACAGTTCCTGAAGTTCAACATCTCCTTGGGGAGGGATGCACTCTTCGGGGTCTACATCCGCAAGGGCCTGCCCCCCTCTCACGCGCAGGTGTGTGCTCACTGCCTCCATGCCCCGCCCACCCACCGTCTGCTGGAGGCCCAGCCTCCCTTTCCGGAATCCATCCCCCATACGTCCTCCCTCGCTCCCTCCCCTCTCCAGCCCACTCATTCTCCCTCATTACACATCCCTTCACCTTGTTCTTGTGACTGTGACTGGCACTCAGACTGACCTGTACTCCAGAGGGACGGGTGGGGGCAGCTTTAGTTACAGGGCAGAGTAACCATAGTATTATCAGTAGTAATGGCTCTTTACGTGGAACATTCTCTGTAGCCGTGTGTTTTTGGGTTTGCATGGATCGCATTTGGGGACCAACTTCCTTACTTGTGGGGACATTTTTTCAGGTCCCCATTTGGATGACCTTAGTTTTATAAAACTATGAATGCAATCAAAAAAGTAAAAATGCCAGAAGTCTTGTATTTGGGTTGGTTACTTAAGGTTAGGGCTGGGTAGGCGTTAAGGGTTTCATGATTGGGGTTAGGGTTTCTCCAATAGAAATAAATGGACGGTCCCCATTTACACGGGTCTGTGTGTGTGTGTGTGTCTGTCTGTCTGTGTTTCGCTGTGCTGGCATTTTCCTGTCACATCCCACTTCCAACCTCTCCTTAGGGTGCTTTTCCACCACACCAAGTACCTAACTTTACCTTTCCAATGATTTCCCTTAAAATACCCTTTTTCCCCCAAAAAAAAAAAAAAAAAAAAAAAAAAAAAAAAGAAAACGCCCTTTCCGAACTGAGTATTAGACTGATGGTATTCATAGCCTGGGTTTTATATTTTATATTGAGCTAGTATCGGGAAAGGTTTATTGTAGAGTCATAAAGCACTTATGCAAGTCGCTCTGGCTAAGGGCGTCTGCCAAATGCTGTAAGTGTAAGTGTAAGTACAAGTACCAAAAGTGACAAACCAGTTGGGGTACCTCTTTGGTGCTTCGGTACTTTGGGACGGAACTCGAAACGCTTCCATTGTCGATTGGTTCAGCAAATAGCCCGATTCTGAAACACAATACAGTCACAGATTCGGAAAAAAAAAAACATTGTAATCTTGTCAGAAGAACAGATACACCAAGATCTGAATGGCATAACAAGAAATTTAAAAAGTATTTTATTTAATATACTAAGGCAGCACTGTATTGGAGAATTTTCAAATATAGCAATATGATTTTGTTGTAATGAATATTGGGGTATTTATAAGGCAAAAATCAGTGAACGTAAATTTCTCGCAAACCTGTCTAGGAGTGATTTAAACAGCAAATGTGAGAATGATTATGATCGTCTCGGAGAATGCATGCAGCGCTCATGTGAAAGTAAACTTTAGATTGATTTAAAAACATATATTGGATAATCTCTAAAAGGAATAATCATTAAAATTACAAAGCTAGCTACGTTTTTTCCCTATGCCAGAGTAAAAATGTTTTAGCAAAACTTTAACCCCTGTGCTTTAATGTCTGTACAGTATAAATGTATGAAAATGCCTGATCTCAGTCTAGCTGACTAGCGATGTAAGAACTGCATGTGCATAACCTGTGATGTTAGATTTAATATGCAGCATCATCCAGCTGGTACAAAATACCCGCCTCATGCTGTGCTTTTGTTCAGTGCCTGTGTTCTGATGAACCATGCTGCCTGTTTTGACAAGGCAGCACAACTCGTCAGAAGACCGGTACCAGTTTTTACGCCAGTGGCAAACCAACACCTTGAAGTGCCTGGTGCAGTGGAAAAGCCTTTAGTCTAATTGTTAATTATGAGCTAATTAGCGGGGCCACATCAGAAGGACCTGAGTTAATAAGGAGAAGCTGGGGCTCCATGATTCGGGAAGTGTGAGCTAGCGGAGTGTAATGGGAGGGGGGGGTTGCGGTCTCACCGGGCTGAGCCAGGTTGGGCAGGGCTGAGCCGGGCTGAGCTGGGCTGGGCAGGTCTGGGCAGGGCTGAGCCGGGCTGGGCTGGTTGCCCCGTCTGATGGGCTGATCTCCTTCATCACACTCCTGATGTGGACAGTACGACTACATGGAACGCCTGGACGGGAAGCAGAAGTGGAGCGTGGTGGAGTCGCCGCGGCAACGCCGCAGCGTGCAGACGGTGCTGCTGAACGAGGCCGTCTTCGTGCAGTACCTGGAGCCCGGCAGCTGGCACCTGGCCTTCTACAACGATGGCAGGGAGCGGGAGGCCGTCTCATTCAGCACGGCTGTCCTCGGTCAGTCCACGTCTTATTCGCACTCTCACCGCTGCCCTCCGATTCGGGGCTGGGATCAGGGCCTTCTGACTATTTCTGTAGCAGGACGGAAGGTGAGCTGGGATTTGACATGCCTTATAGGATTAGCACCACCCCCCAGAAACCCCCGTAATGCGGGATATAGCACCTAAGTCTAAGATGTCATGTACATTTTGTGCGTGTGGTGCATTATGGGATATGACACGTATCTGGGCATGAGGATGTACGTGAGCTCCCCAAAGCCAGGCTTGTTGGGCCGGGGGGGGGCAACTGTGATGGAGTGGGAGTATGGCAGATGTCGGACAGAACAGTCACGGATAAAGAGCTACCGTGCCCCGAGGTACGCTCTGCAATATCTCCCCCTCTGCAGGCCACCCCCCCCTTGCAACTGGGTTAACAAGCACTTAGGATAGAGAGCAGTGTGGGAGGATGTGGGGGGGCAGGTGGAGGGGGGCGCACACACATGCACCCCGCTAAAATATTGATGACCTTGGAGGCGATGAGCTCCCACATGCACGAGCTCTGCTGTAAACAAGGCGAGCAGGAAGCTGGGAGGGGCCTGGGTGCAGTCCGGAAGCCCCAAAGAAAGCCAGGCTGGACCTTCGGAGTCTGTCTGGGGAGTCTGCACTGAGGTGACATGGAAAGCAGCTTTCCTGCCAGTTTCCTTGGACAGACCCCCTATTAGTACCCATATCCCATGACGCCAAATTCCCTTAAAGGGAGAAATCAATGGTCACCATTTCCCCTTTGTGGTCATTATGGGAATAACTGGATGGATCGTGTGACAGTCATACGGTCGCTGTTGTCACATGACTGCTTAGGCCCCAGGAAACGGTGCCATTGTCATGTGATATGTGTGTCACCTTGCCAGTTAACCTCGTGCAGATCGATCGGGAGGGCCCTTCCTTTCACACATTTAGTGGCTCATTTGTCTAATTGGTGTTGCAGGGCAATCTCAGTTTAATATAATGGTAATTGCTCAAGAGGGCAGGTACCTCCTGTACAGAGAACCAAGGAAAGAATAAAAAAAGAGATGGGCACTAAGCAGGAAGCACATCTGATACGGCAGGGCGGAGCAGCCCCCAGAAGGGGCGGAGTCTGAGACTAGGACCTATGACATCTTGGCCAATGGTTGCGTCCCTTGCTGGGAACATTGTTGTTATTATTATTATTATTATAACTATAATTATTATGATCCTCTTCCTCTTACACTTCCCCAGGTACAGGTTGTGGGCCATGTGGGGTCCCGGGGCTCAGGGTTCGAGGGAGGGCCACACCCTGGATGGGAATAATACAGATGATCATGATTATAATGCTAGTAATAATGATATCGCTATTGAGGTTATTTTCTATTGTCTTTTACTTTCATCTCAAAATAGTCTTGCTTTCCTCAACAGATTCGGTGCAAGAGTGTCCCCGGAATTGCCATAGCAACGGCGAATGTGTGTCCGGCGCGTGCCACTGCTTCCCCGGATACCACGGCATGGACTGTTCCAAAGGTATGGCATGTGGGGGGGGGGCTGGCTGACTGGCACCCTGTGACCGGCCTGGGCTGGCCCGTCTAGCCCCCACCTCACCCCTGCCTCGTCGGCACGCCGTCCCCCAGAACATCCGCTGCGGTCCCCCGCTGCCACCCGGGCTGCGCGGCATTGAGTCATGCCCAGCCGTGCTGCCAGTTCTGGGCCGCAGTGTGAGAAGGTTGGAGTGCAGGTGCTGGAACAGCTCACCTCCACCAGAGGAGGTTCACACACAAGCTCCCACACTGTGCTCCCGGTGGGATCTGACGTAGGTCAAGCTGAACCAGGAGCCTTCCATTACTGGGCCAGACTGCATTTGCCATGTGCCATGTGGTGGAACGTAGTCCCTACCGGGAACATAGTAAAATACCATGTCAAGTGGACCGAACCAAACTGATATTCTTTACTGGACAATGTGACATTGCCTGGGCATGGGGGGGGGGCATGGCAGCACTGTGAAACAGAATTGGTAAGCGGAGGACTGAGGGCATCGTAGACCTAATTTCCGCTGGAAAATTGGATCAATAACTGATACAGTTTGTCTAATATCGCGGGTGTCGGCAGCGAAACAGCTTATTAGAGGAATAACTTTGCGTAATTTTTTTTATTCTGTGGAAAACTAAAGATCGATCTGCTGGTCAGATTTATTAATAAATTATAAACATGTCACCGGTCGAATAAATAAAAGTGGTGTAGCGATCAAGAGGCGAATATCAAAGTTACATTTTTAGCAGAGTCTTTTATTGTGTGATCCATAAGAGGACAGCGGTGAGACAGCGGACAGGGATAGCTGAGAACTTACAGGGGAGACAGAAAGACACAGCATGGATACAGGCAATAGAGGCAGGGTGCATTGAGTCATACTCGGAATCTATGAGACTTAAAGGCTTATTTTTTTATTTGGCAGCTTGTACAAACTTAAAATCCGAAGCAGATCAAGATGAATCCAAAAACGGAATTCATTCATTCGGAATTAATTCTTTACTTTACTCTGACTACCACCTGCGTAACGTTTTCGTTCCATTCTTTTTTTAAACCGGTGGAAAGGCAGGTTCTCAAAAGGCACCGAGCAAGAACCGGCACCAGCGCCGGTTCCGTTTTGGTTGAGAAGAGGTTATAGTGTCCCAGGATCACAGTGGGGTGACCAGATACGCCACCCCCCCATTTCGGGCCCGGCGGGGTTCATTACAAGACAGCAGGGAAGATGGATGGCAATCCGTATGAGCCCCCGTCCTCCACCGCTACCCTTGGGACCAAGTGATGAATATTTCAGTTTGCCTCGCTGATGAATTGCACTTCATTACTTGACATGGCAGATGTTTACCTGGTTGGTCTGAACTATACAGTCCTGTGTATGTGTATGTATTTGTAATTATTACATTGTGGGAACCAAATGTCCCCAAAGTGTGGTAAAAACCAGTTAGTTTGACCTTGTAGGGGCCCATTTTCATAAATTAAATTTGCAATCAAATAGCTAAAAATGCCAAAAGTCTTGTATTTTGTTTGCTCACTTAAGCTTAAGGTTAGGGCTTGTAAGGGTTAACGTTATCATACTTAGGATTAGGGTTATGCTCATAGAAATTATTGGAGAGTCCAAATAAAGCTATGACTATAAAGATGTGTGACTGCGTGTGTCTGAGCGTGTGTGGGTGTGTGTGTCAGGACACCGTGACGTTGGCCGCAGGATGAATGTGTTTCGGTGTCAGAAGACAGTGGTGAGCAATGATTTTCTTCATAGGGGTGGGGGTCCCCAGGGGACCCCAGGATCCAACCAAAGGGGTGTAATCAGGCATCAGGTTTGACTGGTTCATATAAATATAGAGAAAATGTAAATACCCCGTTGCCGTCGACAACAGCCTCCAGCATCCCCAGGCCAAAGCAGCATGGCGCCTGGCGCTGCTTCTGTGCTTTTATTGTTATTGATTCCTGAAAGAGTCTTAAAAAATCCTGCCCAACCCCAGCTGTCAGAGCTTATTAATAAAAACAGAGCTTCCCGTGGCCGGGCTCCATGGTGACGCTTTGCTGCTCGCCAGCCCCTGTGCCATCCGCCCCAAAGCTCTTATTCCTCTCGCCTCTCGCTCCCCGGCACCGCCTGAGCCTTCCCAAGCCCGGTCTGACGGAGCCGTCAGCTTGGCTTCCCGATGGTGCAGGGCGGCGATGGAGGGCAGGCAGGCTCCCGTCACACTGTGCTCCTGACCACGGGGGGAATGAACATACACCTCCTGGGTTTAATTACGGTAATTCTAGATATGAAGTCCTAATTGTAGCTGTGCTGTGGTCAGCGGGTGGGTGCCCGGGCTTCTGTAAATGGAATTTGTGGTATTCGGGGAATAAGTCAGAGCAAAGCACGGATGAACCTGACTGCCGGAAGCCCGCCTTTCTGAACATCTCGTTTGCCGTTCCCGCCGCATCCCCCTCGCAGTTATGCCGGCAGACATGGATCACCTGGCCCCCCCCCGCGTGACGCAGCACCTGGAATCCCATTGCTGTATTAGCATGGCCAGGATTCTCAGTCACCGGCTGTGTGTCTCCATGTGATAACGTGAGCGCGTGTGCCCGTCTCCCCCAGTGGCCTGCCCGGTGCTGTGCAGTGGAAACGGCCAGTACGACAAAGGAGTCTGTGTCTGCTACAGCGGCTGGAAGGGCCCCGAGTGTGACGTCCCCAGCAGCCAGTGCCTGGACCCGCACTGCGGCGGGCACGGCACCTGTACAGCTGGCAGCTGCATCTGCTCGCTGGGCTTCAAGGGCCAGAGCTGCATGGAGGGTAAGCTGGGGGTGGGGCCAGGGCGTGGTGACCGCAGTGGTTGCCGAGCTGTGGGAGGGACTGCAATTCTGATTGGTCCTGGCCTGGAGGCGTGGCTGTGGGTGGTGCTAGGGTTCTGAGGGGTATGAGTAGGTCTGGGTACACGCAGGAATGGCACTTTAGGGAGGCATCGCTGCTCAGCTGCCAGGCGGGGTCTTGTGTGGATGGGTAGCACCACTGGTCAGAACCTCTGTTAAGACGCATCAGAAACCGGTTGGGCTGTTAACCCTGACCCAAAGCTGCGGGGGGGTCAGACCTTTGTGCTCCCAGGAGTTCCCCCCTCCCATACTTTCATATTTTTGCCGACGTGATATTCATCAGAGCCGGCCTCCTCCGGCACTCCACCACGATCGATATTTGCGATTCGCAATTCCTGCAGCATAAACAGAAGTGCTGTCTCTGATGGGGGGGTTATTCTGTTACGACAGAAAAGCGTCAGACGAGGGGCCGCCGAGGCTCGGGGGCGGAGGCCGGTGGAGAGAGGGTGTACTTGACTAATGATTTTTGCGGCACGCAGCAGGAGGGGGGTGGTGGAGCTCGCGGTGCCCAGGCCCGTCAGCTCACCAGCCCGCACACGTGCATTTTCCTGCAGTGGACTGCCTGGACCCCAGCTGCTCCGGTAATGGGATCTGTGTGAACGGCGAGTGCCACTGCAAGCCGGGCTGGGGAGGCGCCCACTGCCAGCTGGCCCGCACCCTCTGCCCCGACCAGTGCCACGGCCACGGCACCTTCCTGCCCGACACCGGCGTCTGCAGCTGCGACCCCAGCTGGATGGGCCCGGACTGCTCTGTGGGTCAGTACCCCATACCCCCAGCTGTCCCACTAGGCTGTCCCCACCAGCTGTCTAAAATGTTTGTCACTTGCTCCCCGGTCTTGACTTCCTCCCCCCCACAGAGGTGTGCTCGGTGGACTGCGGCACCCACGGCGTGTGCATGAGTGGGGCCTGCCGCTGTGAGGAGGGCTGGACGGGCGCGGCCTGTGACCAGCGCGTCTGTAACCCCCAGTGCGTGAAGCACGGCACCTGCAAGGACGGAAAGTGCGAGTGCCAGCGGGGCTGGAACGGCGAGCATTGCACCATCGGTAGGCACACGCCTAGTCACCACACCCGGCACTTACCTTTAATACTGGCCTTTGACCCCGCCCACAGGGAGGGGCCTGCCTGACAGCCTGCCAATGCCATGCTTTTCTTTGTAGCCCTGCCTTAGAATATAGCCTCAGGCATGCCATACATCCTGCTGAACTAGTTGTGTGGAATTTAATTAAATGAGCCTCAAATTAACTAATGGGGCTCCTTTTGGTGGGTTGAGTCTCAGGCCTTTTTCTGTCGCCTGGTTATTCTGGGGACCGCTCCGGGGGGGGTGGTGGCATGGCAGGGGCACCGTGGGCAGGAGCGTGGCCCTAGCCTGGCACGGCTGGGCTCTCCCTTGGAGCAAAGGTGTGTGGGTGGGAGGGAGAATGGGCAGGAAGGCAAGAGAGACACCTATAATAGAGGCCAGGAGGATTATGGGAGCAGGAAGCATAGGATGGGGGTGGGATGGTGGGGTAGAGACAGAGCAGGGTGCATGGCAGTGAGGGGGGAAGTAGGACACTTCCAGAAAACCTGAACACCCCCGTTATCAATAATGCATGGGAGGTCCAGTGTGGCCCCCACCCCCACGCCTGATCCAGCCGGAGAGGTCACACCTCCGAGTCACGGCAGGGTGGCCCGGCCTTTCCCATTACTGTTCAGTCACCGCTTCTCGCTGACCAGAGGGGGCGCCTCCACTCTTCACCCATTTTTATTTACCCTCAAAGAACATTCATTAAAACCAGCTTGGACCCCCATCCTAGAGCCCCACGTCTGCCGAGCCTATCATGTGCTGTTCCATTCATTCTCCATGCCTTCAGAGCATCATGATATATTCACAGAGATTCCCTTTCTTATGGCTGCATGTTTAGACATTTTCATGTTTTGTTTTAATGCAGACTTTTTGGATGAGACTGACAAAGGTATTGTATCTCCTAACCCTACTTTTGCATTCTGTTGTATTTTTGTGTTCACACGGGTAGAGAGATCTCTATGTTATATGAGGGTGGCGGG
>JAODKN010000002.1:14893804-14907622 GCA_026774425.1 Petrocephalus zakoni
TGTCCAGTACAGGCTGTGGTCAGTGCACTCCCAGTAAGCTGACAGTGCCATGTCCAGTACAGGCTGTGGTCAGTGCATTCTCGGTAAGCTGACATTTCTCTGTCTAGTACAGGCTGTAGTCAGCGCATTCCCAGTAAGTGCCATGTCCAGTATAAGCTGGACTCATCCAACTTGGAACCTCCCATCATCCCATGCTGATGTGATACAGGAGACTGTCTAGACTGCATGTCAATGGTCTGTCTGCTTGTCACTTTACTGACATTCCTTTGTTTGTTATCGCTCTTTTTTTCCCTGCAAGAAACAAAGACTTTCGGCACAGGTAAGACCCCCCCCTCCCGCCGCACATTCTGTGACAGTCCCATCAGAACTGCACGTCGCCACAGCCCTGAATTCCACCCCACCTCTCCCTTGCATTTTCTCTCTTCTACTGCAAGGAAGGACAGACACGTCGCATCAGTCCGCTGGGAGTGGAGCTAGACTCTCTCGGTGGGGCTGTAAATACACGCATGAGACACAGAAACAGAGATTCTGAGCTGGCGAATTTGGTGTGCCTCTTCCCCTGCAGCAACAACCCTACACACAAGTACTTTCTGGCGGTGGACCCAGTGACTGGCGCCCTCTACATCTCCGACACAAACTCGCGCCGGATCTACCGCGCGCGCTCGCTAAGCGGAGGCCGGCTGCTGGCAGACAATGCCGAGGTGGTGGCAGGGACCGGGGAGCAGTGTCTGCCCTTCGACGAGCGCTGCGGCGATGGGGGCAAGGCTGTGGATGCCACCCTCATGAGCCCAAAGGGTGAGCTATGGCTACAGCCTTGTGCTGTTGGAGAGGAAGAGGCATGTTTCTGAGTGGGGCCTAACCGACTATCAGAGAGGAGACTCATGGCTTAATATGTGAACGTGCAGCTGGATTGAGAAGTTAGGCTGAGCTTCTAGCTGTATTTTGAGCATTTCTTCCACTAGGAGCACGGGAGCATGGGGGATGTTCAATGACACCCTCTCCGGGTCGGTTCAAGCCCTCACCTTCTCAACTAACAAGTCTTTGTTGTGCAGGCAACACCCGGATTGCTCTGGAAAACTCCTTCATAGACAGTCAGACCTCACAATCAAAGAGAACATTCAACCCTTAAGCTGTTAATTAATTTACTGGCTGAGTGTGGGGAATCAAAGTCCCTGGTGTCAGTTGGAGTTTTCTTTGTTCTTTCTCTCCTTCTCCGGGAAGACAGTAAGTAATGAGAGCAGCCTTCAGCAGGTGCTGTGGGCGGAGTTAACTGCAGCGAAGCATAGCCTGGTTGTGCCGTCGATCGACGCTGCACTTTCAATAAAACGAGCCTCACCCGCCGATGTCCCAAGCAATAGTCCAACAGTCACTTGGTTATATTAAGCCCACTGTTTTATTTGTTCTTTGCATTCAAGTAACTTAACAAACGAGTAAAAAATGCTGAGAAACAAGAGCAAGACACGACTGGGGGAGGGGAAGGTAGAATAATTAGCCAGCTGATCGAGTCGTGGCCTGGAAAAGTGTCTTCTGTTCTGACACCAAACTGTCAAGGATGTCACCGTCAAATTTATTCTCTCCGACGCGGCATTTTTCCTGAACGACAAGCTGCCCTGTCAGACTGAAGACGACTCACTCCAAAGTTCTTGATGGGTTTGCAAAGTCAAGCACAAGTCAGCCAACTTCCATCTGATGTGGCTCACCTAGCCTGAGCATTCTCCTCAGGGAGCATGTCTGCGAGAATTCCTCACATCTCTCAGAAGTGGTTTCTCCCTGGTGCCGATCTGAGGCTACAAGTCATGTCAAGTCAAGCCAAGTGGGCTTTATTGTCATGCCAGCCATACACAAGTATACAGTGGTACAAGACGTCGTTTCCCCAGGATGCTGGTGCAACATAAGGCACATGGGAGGCTGTATGTACACAATTATAGTGCAGATTAAGTACACAAGTGCAAACATGGGGTTAGACATGGACCACACATAGATACAAAGTATATATGTGAATAGGGTGAATGGAATGATGTATGTAGACCGTACAAAAGTTACACAGTTAGCTTTGTAGGAGATAATGAACAGGGTGATCAATGAGCGTTGTGTCTTGCCTACTGACAAGCCTATCTCTCCTTTCCAGGGATTGCTGTCGATAAGAACGGCCTGATGTTCTTTGTAGACGCCACCACAATCCGCAAGGTGGACCAGAACGGCATCATCTCCACGCTGCTAGGCGCCAACGACCTTACCGCTGTGCGACCACTCAGCTGCGACACCAGCATGGACGTCAGCCAGGTTAGGCATCAGGGATTTCTGGGATATCCTGCTTTCCTGCTGCATCAGATCAACTGTATCAGTAACAACAAGGACCGGCTACAGAGTGACATGAGGCACTCCAGGTATCGGGCAGCTCACCTAGCCCAGACCGAGCTTTAGTAACTGACCACCTGTGCAACTTTTGTTAGACCTGATATCAGGAATTGCAGGCAGAGCTACTCATGTTGGCTGGGATGTCTTTGCATTTGTAGACAGGGTCATAAGCACCCCTCTTAGATATCTGCGGTCAGAGATCCCTCTGACTTCAAATAACAGTCCCTATCTTGCATGCTGCCACGTTACTCTGTGCAAAACATGTCCTCCACCTTCCCAGGCTGTCTGATCTGAGGAATTTCCACCCCTTAGATTGACCTTGTTTGAGATGCAAGATGAATCAGAGAGTCGTGGCTGACAGCTGATTGTTTCCTGGTTTAAAATATTCCACCGGGGAAGAAGGTATATGAAAAGAGACATAACAACAACTTTTTGGTCCCACCTCCAGGTTCGTCTTGAGTGGCCCACCGATCTGGCAGTGAACCCCATGGACAACTCGCTGTACGTGCTGGAGAACAACGTCATCCTTCGCATCACAGAGAACCACCAAGTCAGCATCATCGCCGGGAGACCCATGCACTGCCAGGTGCCCGGCATCGACTACTCCCTCAGCAAGCTGGCCATCCACTCGGCGCTGGAGAGCGCCACAGCCATCGCCATCTCGCACACAGGAGTGCTTTACATCGCCGAGACGGACGAGAAGAAGATCAACCGTGTGCGGCAGGTCAGCACCAATGGCGAGATCTCCCTGCTCGCTGGGGCCACCTCGGACTGCGACTGCAAGAACGACGTCAACTGCAACTGCTTCGCAGGTGATGATGGCTATGCCACCGATGCCAGCCTCAACACGCCTGCATCGCTGGCTGTGTCACCTGACGGCACACTCTTCATTGCCGACCTCAACAACATCCGCATCAGGGCTGTTCGTGGTAACCGGCCGGGCCCAACGCCAATGGGGCTGTTCGAGGTGGCCTCACCGCAGGAGCAGGAGCTGTACATCTTTAATGGAGAGGGGCAACACCAGCAGACCATCAGTTTAATCACTGGAGAGCCACTCTACAACTTCTCCTATGGGCCTGATGGAGAGCTGGCCACTGTCGTCGACAATTGCAACAACACTGTACGTGTTCGGCGGGAGGGGGCGGGGCAGGGTAGCAGTGGGCTCCTGAGGCTCATCCTGCTACCAGACAACCAGATGGTGACACTAGGACTGGACCCATCTGGTAGCCTTCGCTCCGTCTCTGCTCTCAACCAGGAGGTAGCGCTGTTGGGTTATGATGGGAACACCGGTCTCTTGACCACCAAGGCTGATGAGACAGGCTGGACTACTTTCAATGAGTAAGTGTGTTTGGTGTGCAGGCTTTCTGTGTGAGGCGAGTTGTGAGCATGCTAAACATTATCCATTGTTTTCTCAAAGGGAAATTAAAAACAATAATGGCCTTAGTGCATATGTAATGCAAACATATTCCATTAGTCGACAGTGCTGAGTGGCATGTTGTTTTTATGGCTGTTTATGCACGTAAACGTGGGTCAAAGCCCTGCCTCAAGCAAGCCAAACAGCCCACAGGCAGAGACAAAGAAATGCAGACTGTAGCTTGTAATCTTACATTTCTGCTCTTGGAATGCATAAACATGGAGCTCAAGCATAGTTGGGATATTTTAACTGCCTTTGCAGTTCACTACCTCCACCTAGTGTCTTCACTTGCTCGGTGAAGCCTCTGCACAGCTTTCTTAAAATGGACTGCATAAAGATCTGTGAATCTTGCAGTAGTGACACAATTTCAGTGCCCTTGAACACAGCACGATGCTTGCTGGAAGGCACCTGCATACTTATTGAATAAGTCTCAGTGAGGGTCACTTCTGATTGCAAGCAAAGGAAATATTCTTGCATCTGTGCTCCCTGCAGATATGACAGCGAGGGCCGCCTGACCAACGTCACCTACCCAACAGGCATGGTCACCAGCCTGCACAGAGAGATCGAGCGCTCCATCAACATCGACATCGAAAGTTCCAACCGAGATGATGATGTCACTGTCATCACAAACCTCTCGTCAGTGGAAGCGTCCTACACCGTAGTCCAAGGTAAGTCTGAACAAAGAAAGACATATGGAAGGTGCTGAAGGTTGCATGCCCGGATAACAAAATTAACCTAATATGCACACAAACAGCTGTACTCTTTCATATTCCAAATGTACTTTTTGTGTATAAGTAAGGTACACAGTCAAAGACATCAATGCTGGATCAATGTGCTTGTGTCTGTATCTCCATGCCCATGGATGTGTGTGTGTGTGTCTGTGGACATGTTTATATTACGTTTTGGGGAACCAATGTCCCCACAGTCTGATAAAAAACAGTTATTTTCTACCTTGTGGGGACTTTTGTTTTGGTCCCCATAAGGATAACCTCAGTTTTATAAAACTCTGTGTCTGCAATCAAAACTAAAAATGCCACAAGTCTCATATCTTGTTTGGTTACTTATGGTTAAGGTTAGGGCTTGGTAGGGGTTAAGGGTGTCATAGCTGCGATCAGGGTTATGCCCATAGGAATGAATGGAGTGTCCCCATAAAGATAGGAATACATGGTATAGATATATGTGTGTGTGTGTGTGTGTGTGAATGGGCACACCAAGTCTATATCCCTGTGTGCTCATATGATGAACGTTGTTGTGTAAAAATTCATTACCTGCAATTCAGTAAATGCTAATCTGTCTTCCTGTGCCACAGTTTATTCTGCCCGTTTTTTGGACAGAAAAGGCAAAAGAATGATTGTATCCCCTCCTCCCCAGCCCTGACCCTCAGGGAGGCATGACAGAAAAAATAAATTCTGAGTTCCATATGTCTGGAACTTAACAGAGCTACTTAGCAAAGTAAAAAGTTTTGAGATTTATTTGAAATTCCGCCCTAGGGGCTAGTATAGGGTAAGAGCTATTTGGCTATGTTAAACTGATCTAATTCTGTAATTCCACACAGCCCTCCATGCAATAAATCTGTTTTTAAAAGCTTGCAAAGCTCATCCCTTGTGCTATAGGAGAATAATTTTATTTAAAAAAAATGCACCTGAGCGTCCTTCTAAAATCACTGTTTGAGTCATCTGAGAATGCACTCTGTCTCACTGGCTTGGCTGAAATGTACCGAAAATTTCACAGCATATTTGCTTTACAGAAAGATTCCAGTTTATAATGGGCTTCTTTTGAAAGCCGCATATGATCTTGTTACTTGGTGTAAATGAAATAAAAGGCATTCAGTGAGCTTGCTGCGAGAGAAGCTCATATATTGGGTGTATTACTTGAAAGGGCGGCTCCTGTACTGGGCTGTTAGAGCAACTGAGAGGATCCGTGGAAGACAAAGCTGATTTCCTTTTGCCTCAGGCGCAGTGAGATGAAGCATTTATTTTTGTGACTGGACTTTAAAAATGAGGCGGCGCACAGTTGTTCTCTTTGACTCTCTTCACATTTCCCCTGGTTCCCTCTCCCCTGTGAACACCTCGTCATTCCCCACAGATCAAGTGAGGAACAGCTACCAGCTGTGTAACAATGGCACCCTCCGGGTGATGTATGCTAACGGAATGGGTATTAGCTTCCATACGGAACCACACATATTAGCCGGATCCGTCAGCCCCACAGTCGGTCGCCGCAACATCACCCTGCCCACAGATAATGGCCTTAATTCCATCGAATGGCGACTACGTAAAGAACAGACAAAGGGCAAGATCACCGTCTTCGGCAGGAAGCTGCGGGTGAGTGCGGCTAGTGCCCTATCACTTTGTCCGTGTCAGCTCGGGTGTCTTGTTGCTGTAATTATCCAGGTATTTTAATAAATGCAGGTGTAGTTTGTGACCTGCCTCTTGCCTCTGACTGTTTAAGGCACATGGCAGGAACCTTCTCTCCATCGACTTCGACCGGAACACTCGGACGGAAAAGATATACGATGACCACCGAAAGTTCACACTGCGCATCATGTACGACGCCCAGGGCCGGCCGGCCATGTGGCTGCCCAGCAGTAGCTTGGCTGTGGTCAACGTGTCTTATTCCAGCACCGGGCAGCTGGTCGGCCTGCAACGGGGCAGCATGAGCGAGAGGACAGAGTTTGACCCCTTCGGACGCATCCTGTCGCGTTCTTTTGTCGACGGCAAGGTTTGGAGCTACAGCTACCTGGACAAGGTGAGTAGCCAGAATATCCTGAAGCCCTAAACTATAAACCTGAATATGGTACATTAGCATCATGGTCAGAAATCAACATGCAATGAGAATAACAAAAGTAGTGCTGATGTATATTCTTTTTTCCGGCAGTCCATGGTCCTACTGTTGCAGAGTCAGAGACAATACATCTTTGAGTTTGACACCTCAGGGCGTGTTACGGCCGTCACCATGCCCAGTGTTGCCCGTCACACCATGTCCACCCACGTGTCCATCGGATACATTCGCAATATGTACAGCCCCCCTGAGAGCAATGCCTCGGTTATCCATGACTTCAGCGAGGATGGCCACCCTCAGGCCACATTCTTCCTGGGCACAGGAAGGCGGGTCCTCTACAAGTATGGCAAGTTAGCTAAGCTGTCAGAAGTTCTGTATGACAGCACGGCTGTTACGTTTGGCTATGACGAGACCACAGGCATCCTGAAAATGGTCAGCCTGCAGAGTGGCGGGTTCTCCTGCACGATACGCTACCGCAAGATGGGCCCACTTGTGGACAAACAGATCTACCGCTTCTCTGAGGAAGGTATGGTCAACGCCCGATTCGACTACACCTACCACGACAACAGCTTCCGCATTGCCAGCATGAAGCCCGTCATCAGCGAGACGCCACTACCCGTTGACCTGTACCGCTATGACGAGATATCTGGCAAAGTCGAGCACTTTGGAAAGTTCGGAGTCATCTACTATGACATCAACCAGATCATTACCACAGCTGTGATGACCCTCAGCAAGCACTTCGACACCCATGGACGCATCAAGGAGGTGCAGTACGAGATCTTCCGCTCCCTCATGTACTGGATGACGGTGCAGTATGACAGCATGGGACGTGTCATCAAGCGGGAGCTGAAAATTGGGCCGTACGCCAATACCACACAGTATCGCTACGAGTATGATGGCGATGGGCAGCTAAGCGGCGTCAAGGTGAATGACTGGTCTGCCTGGCGCTACAGTTATGACTTGAATGGCAACCTGCACCTGCTAAATCCAGGTAACAGTGCCCGCCTGCTGCCGTTGCGCTACGACCTTCGCGATCGAATAACCCGACTGGGCGATGTGCAGTACCGCCTAGATGAGGATGGGTTCCTGAGCCAGCGTGGCTCTGACGTCTTTGACTACAACTCCAAAGGTCTGCTGTTGCGGGCCTACAGTCGGACGCCCGGAGGCTGGAGTGTGCAGTACCGTTACGACGGTTTGGGCCGACGGGTCTCCAGCAAGACAAGCCTGGGCCAACACCTGCAGTTCTTCTACGCCGACCTGAACAACCCAGCCCGTGTCACCCACGTGTTCAACCACTCCAGCTCGGAGATCACCTCGCTGTACTATGACCTGCAGGGCCATCTGTTCGCCATGGAGGTGAGCAGCGGGGAGGAGTACTACATCGCCTCAGACAACACCGGCACACCCCTCGCCGTCTTCAGCAGCAACGGGCAGATGATTAAGCAAGTGCAGTACACGGCGTACGGTGAGGTCTACCATGACTCCAACCCTGAGTTCCAGTTGGTGGTTGGCTTTCATGGAGGACTGTATGACCCGCTCACCAAGCTGGTGCACTTCACCCAGCGGGACTATGACGTCCTCGCGGGCAGGTGGACCACCCCTGACTACTCGCTTTGGCAGAAGATTGGCAAGGACCCGGCCCCCTTCAACCTGTACATGTTTAAGAACAACAATCCCCTCAGTGATATGCTGGACATCAAGAATTATGTCACAGGTATGGAGAGTGTTAATGGGGAGAACTCACTTGATTTAAATCACTTGATAAAAATAAACTGAATTGAATTGAATTAACTAACAGGAGGATGAGCTTAGTTATGTTCTCAGGCAACAGGTGCTCCTAAATTGTTGTACAACAGGGATACACCATTGCTGTATATCTTGGGAGATTAACAACAATTGCAAGTTATTTTACTTCTATAGATAATGGGCATATAATTAGCAATCGAAAATGTTTTTTGAAGACGTTTTTTATTAATCTAGAGGGAAATTTTTTGAAGTCCTAAAACTATGGTCCTTAAACTTGCATGAGTTTTTCTGTGTGTTCTGCAAATTACCTTATCTGAAACACATCCTGATCCAACACTTGGGCTCACGGCTGCAGGCCAGTGGGCAGATGGCAGCTACCTCATTCTCCTATCCTTCTCTCTTCCAGATGTTAAGAGCTGGTTGGTGATGTTTGGCTTCCAGCTCAGTAACATCATCCCTGGCTTCCCCAAACAGACAATGTATTTTGTGGAGCCACCCTATGAGCTGCTCACCACCCAGGACTGTGAGAATGGGCAGGTGAGTTCCTATAGCAACAAACTGAGGATTGTGGATGTTACTGCTTGTGTGGCAACACTCAGTTTGAAGAGAGATACCCTGTCACCAAAATGCTTTGGGGCACGTGCGCAATGTAAGGAATTCCACTCACAGAGTCTCGTTTCGGCAAAAACGGTGGTTTATTGTAACAGCAAAAATAATATGATGTTATACAGTGTAGATATACACTGGATATTGAAGGGCAGCTCAAATACAAATGATGGAGAGTTCCTTACCCCCCTTTATACCCCAAAAGACCCTCCCCAACAGGGTATTGTGTGTAGGTGTTCTGAGGGAATTTGCATTTATGGTTTGACCTCCTGGAGTGTGAGGATCCTGGGGCAGGACGAAGCAGGACAGGACGGGGACTTGGGAGCCCAATCACTCCTTTGATCTTATCACCCGGGGGATGCCAAATGGAACCCCCATTCTCCCTCTGGCTTCCTTATCAGGAATTGCTAACACTGTATAGGTATAGGTATTACATTAAGTGTCCTCGCCGTCACTGGGATCCTAATGATCTTCTGTCATGTCCATGTAGCTGATTACAGGTGTACAGCAGGCTGCAGAACGACACAACCAGGCCTTCATGGCCCTGGAGGGGCGATTGCTCAACAAAGGCCATCGGACCAAGCAGGATAAGCCCGGCTACTGGTTTGGGACCAATACCCCCATTATCGGGAGGGGTGTAATGTTGGCTGTGAAGGAGGGCCGCGTGGTGACCGCCGTATCGGGCATGGCCAGTGAGGACAGTCGCAAGGTGGCCTTGGTGCTGAACAACGCCATGTACCTGGAGGGGACGCACTACACGCAGGATGGACGCGACTGCCACTTTTTTGTCAAGGTGGGCTCGGTGGATGGAGACCTGCAGGCGCTGGGGTTGGCCAACGGGCGCAAGGTGATGGAGAGTGGGGTGAACGTGACAGTGAGTGGCCGATCGCGGCGCGGGGCCACCGTGGAGTTCCGCGCCGGCTCGCTCCTGCTGAGCGTGCGTTACGGCCTGGGTGCCGACGTGCTGGACGAGGAGCGCGCCCGGCTGTTGGAGCTCGCCCGCCAGAGGGCGTTGTGGGGTGCCTGGGCACGGGAGCAGCAGCGGGTGCGGGACGGCAGAGAGAGCAGCCGGCTGTGGACTGACGGGGAGCGGCAGCAGCTTCTCACCACAGGGAAGGTGCAGGGCTATGACGGGTACTATGTGCTGGCCGCTGAGCACTACCCCGAGCTGGCAGATAGCAGCACCAACATTCAGTTCCTAAGACAGAATGAGATGGGCAGGAGGTAACAGACCACAGCATCCCAAAGACTCTCCTTCTCTCTGCCCCTTCCTCCTCCAGCTTTCCTCTCCTACGGAGAATAAATGAACAAATGGGATAACACACTGAACGCTGCAGGGACATTTCAAATGACAAAAAAAAACAATTATCTGCCACAGGCAAAAAAATGAATAAATAAAAGTGGACCTTTTTGACACCAGGACAAGAAAACCAAGAAGACGTTGTTCTTGCTTCAAAAAAGCATCCCCTTTTTAAAAAAGAATATTTTCGCCCATATTTTTTGGGTTGTGTAGTTCAGAGGACATGAAGGACATGTGGTGAGACCCAGTGGCGATCGCAGGCCCTACTGGGACAGGAAGTGGGCCGTGATGACCGTGGGGTTAGAGAAAAAACAACAGTCACACCGTCTCAGGCATTATGTCCAACAGAATCGAGCCGTGGTTCAGCAGGCTCTGCCAACATTTACTGACTTTGAATTCCTTTAAAAGAAACAAAAAGTCAAAATACAAAATACATTTTTAAAAAGTAAACAGAAAAAAACACCATGGCTATATTTGCGGCAAATAACGTCTTACATTGTTTTATTTAAGAATGGGATAAAAATTCTGCATTGTGTCAGCAACACATGTTCAGGGTGTAGCTTAGATGCGGTAGTTTTGTACGTTCCCGTTGCAGTAGAATCGTAAGACCTTCACCAGGGCACTCTGTATAGGATGGTCAGAAAAAAACACTCTCACAGAATAAAGAAAATTAGTATCTAAATTATTTTTTATTTTGTGCTTTTTTAATTTATTCTTTTTTTCTTAGAACTATATGACAATCATGCAAGTGTCACTAGTTTTATTGAAGAAATGAGAATCGATCTATTAAGTTATTTTATTTTTTGTAAAAAATGTAATAATTATTCATTAAGTTTTTTATATTCATTTTAATTTGCCTCTGAGCAAATGATAGTCACGGACTAAAAAATTTATGTAAAGTGTTTTAAAATGGTTTATACTTTAAATAAAGTCTTTAAAACTGTGAAACCTGTTTTTAAAAATATATCTGTATGTACAGTGTATAGATCAACCTTTATGCAGCACAGTAGAATATTGTTGAAATATCAAGTTTTATATTTCTAACAGGAAGTGGCTTGTTATGTGCAAACATATAGCTGGCATTATTACTCTAGAATTTTGTGACACTCAGATATCTCAGATCTCAGCTATCCACACTTTGTTGTTTTTTAACTGCTTGTTTAATATTTGTCTTGGTTTAAGTTTGTTTTTACCCAAAATTGCTGTTCTAGGACCCTACCACACAGGAAAGGGTTCCTCACTCGAAATGAGCCTCTGTATGGATGTCATGACCAACCAGATGAGTAATGAGAAGTTATTCTTATGTTTACTTGGTTGGTTCTCCTGAAACCTTATAAATAAAAATTAATAAACATTTGTTTACTTAATGTGGTCATGTGATTTGGGGCCTTTGGGATACTCCGTGCAGGTTGGTATTCTTTGAGAACAAATGCTGTCATCATCTTCAGCATTATTTGTTACTTCTGTCTAAGGGTACAGCATGATTCCTGTGTGAATGATCCCTAGTATCATTTTTCCATGGTAGCTTGACATTTTTAAAATGTAAAATGTTTTCTGTTGTTTAAAAAGAAAAAAAAAGCTTCAAGATCATCACTCAGGGACGGTACATGCCACAGTCTGTCTCCGTCACTCAGGGACAGTACATGCCACACTCCATCTCCATCACTCAGGGACGGTACATGCCACAGTCTGTCTCCGTCACTCAGGGACGGTACACGCCACACTCCATCTCCATCACTCAGGGACGGTACATGCCACATTCCGTCTCCGTCACTCAGGGATGGTACATGCCACAATCCGTCTCCATCACTCAGGGACGGTACACGCCACACTCCATCTCCGTCACTCAGGGACGGTACACGCCACACTCCATCTCCGTCACTCAGGGACGGTACATGCCACATTCCGTCTCCGTCACTCAGGGACGGTACATGCCACATTCCGTCTCCATCACTCATGGACAGTACACGCCACATTCCATCTCAGTCACTCAGGGATGGTACTTGCCACATTTAGTCTCCACTGCTCAGGGACAGTACAGGCAACATTCTGTCTCCTTCACTCAGAGGACAGTACACACCACATTCTATCACCATAAATTTTCTACCCACTAGGGGGATGGGTTTCAGACCCTCAACCCTGGAGGTGTGTGGTCACCATACCACTCCATTTGCATTCTATTTTCTGATTAAATTGTTATTGCTTGAATGCTTGTGAACTGATGACCCCTCTCCCACCTCGGAATGAAAACAATTAATTAAAAATTGTACAACCTGAGTGCCCAGTTACATGAGGTCATGGGGTTCCAACAGGACAGCCAGTCATTTTTCATTATAATTCCACATAGGTGGATTGCCTGCTTTCAAAGGGCAATTCCTCGGTCCTAATGCAAACCATATTCAAAATCAGAAAATAAGGCTGAATCTGGACAGCATTTATTGCTACAAAACAGTGCAGTGCTTCTATATTTATTAGAATATTTCTAAACCAATTTCAGCACATATTTGCCCTGAGAAATATATAGTCGGTGGATATAAGGTTGTCAGAATTTTCTGACCACCATGATTGCGTAACTTAGTACCTCGAATACATGAGCACAGTTAAATGTCATTTCATATGGCAAAGGAAAACTGAATATAACACTCTCTCTAAATCAATAACATCTCTGCAATGGAAAAAATACTGCTTAAAGTCATGCATCCTAAATACAGAAATAAGGGCCCAAAAAAATACATCCATGTAGATGAAACAAAAATTATGACTGATGCAGAGTAATTTAACATACCTGTAATAAAAGGTTCAACTGAACTTTACATCACTACGTTCCGTTCTGCAATACACACAGTTGGACAGCAGGTGGCATAGCGACTTCCCTTCATAACTGCCGGAGCTGTTCTCGAGATCCGGTGTTGGTCTCGAGACCGCTCAACCTGTTCTCAGTCTCCTCTCGGTCTTGAGCACATTTTGTCTTAATCTTGACTATAAATCCCGGAATATTACAAAATATATGATCTGAATCGACAAGTAAATATACTTATTTTCCCTCGCGCAGAAATTAATTTTCCTGTTCTGTCCTCTTTTAGCGGCACTACTTAAAATGTAATCTCCCAGCTGCCCCGGTATAACACAACGTCAGATGGGTAAAAGCAGGAACGCAGAGAAAAGGTAGTTACTGTCGGTCGTGTTGCCAAATTAGCGACTTTTCAGACCCCTTTACCGACTTTTTTTCGCTTTGAAAAGCGCCTAGCGATAAATCCAGCGACATTTCTGACAAACCTCAGCTACTTTCTGTACAACGTTGTCATCAATATGGAAGTGAGCCGAGCTCCCTGCTATTTTGCTGCCTCGTCGAAATATGCTACCGTAGCGCGAACCGACGGTTATGTCACTGCTACCTTATGGAACAAAGCTTCTATACAGCTGCGCTCGCTCGCCCTGACCGGGTGAAAATACGCGCATTAGTACCTTTTATCAGAATGTGAGACAGCGTTTAAATATCGGAGTTAGATAATGAAACTACGAAGCAGAACTGCCGTTTTTTAAAAACATTTATTTCTTCGAAAGTTGTCTTTACATACACAGTAGAAATGTAATGTGGAGATAATCTCAAATAAAT
>JAODKN010000002.1:14907722-14928492 GCA_026774425.1 Petrocephalus zakoni
AGACTAAGGTGTCTGAAATTATTGGTGTTCCAGAGTTGGTGAACTGCATAATATATTTTAGTGAAAAAGAAAATAAACCGTATACGAATTTTGGCACCATGGCATGCAAAACAATGCGAATCGTCGGTAACTTTACCGTTATTCATTTATAACAGTAGTTTTTCGCTTAACATAATTTCATGTGCTTTGACAAATGACATCCTACCGACAGTCAGCACAAAGATATAAACTACATGCGTATTTGCTTTGCGGCCGCTTAATAAGGTTCACAAAGCCTCATATTCTGAGCGGCCTTGTCCCCACTCACTTCATGACGTCAGAGAGCGTTTGCGGCGTTCGCTGGTATTGAGTGCAGCGCTGATGCTCTCGCCGCCCCCGGTATGAACACATGGTTAGGGTGACCAGATAATCCATGTCATCCCGGACACTTTGAGCTATAGGACAGGATTTGCCAACTACCATTTCAATCAAAAGGACTTGGATGTAAATGCGAAACGGCTGGATGAGTCTTTAAGTCAAGGAAACAAACCAGTCAAAGCACAAGAACTGAACTATTTAGCCAAGCACAGGAGCCTTTCAGGTTTAAAGTAGTTTGTAAAACCTAAAGTAGCTCAAAGCGTCCGGGATGACATGGATTATCTGGTCACCCTGCACATGGTAAAACTAAGACACGGGGGATCAATGTCCCCATTAAACAGCGATTTGAAAACCGTAAAAAGTTTTCCAGAGACAAGGAAAAGGCTAAAGCCACAAATGACAAAGAAATGGAATTTATAGTTCTTGATTAACAGCCTTTTTCCGTGCTACAGGATTTAGGTTTTTGTGGGGTATTAGCGTATTTGGAGCCACGTTACACCTTCCCAAGCCACCGCTTATACGATATGGTCACCAAACACATTCATAATTTGATCGGCAAGAACGGACTAAACACACTTTTTCCAAGGTCGAGAAATGTTAATGCATTTAATTTGAGTATTTGAAAAACATTTAACTTAAAACGTCTATATAAATACCCCATCCTCATGCGCTAAAGGCTGAATAGATACATTTCTTTATTGCACACAAAATACTCGTATATGAATGTTATGTCCAGATAAACCCATCATAGTTCTGGTGAACCCTTTTCTTGACGGTTGTGTGATTTGACGTGTCAGTGCATTTACTGATTTCATGTGTAAGATGTTTGGGTTATGAGTATCTTTTACTGCTGTTTTTTAAGTATAGCAGCTGACCATAGGACTTGAAATAAAATTTTTGTAAAGCCTAATATACTGCTACTAAGTCCATAAAAATAGAGTTCAATGTACCGTGTTAATATGAAGGAATTTTCCGTATAATTTGAATTTCGCGTTGCATTATGGGAGCAAGTACACCCGCTAATGTCTGTAAATTTTGTAAAAAAATCTGTAAGAAAACGGCAGAAAATTATCAGTACATTATACGTTTTTTTACAGATTTTTTTTTTGTGTAGTCTCCTGTTGCACAAACTGCAGATTATATGAAAATAAGATAAGAAAAACTTTATTTATCCCAAGGGAAATTCTTTTTGCCATACACATGCTCAGTGCAGTAAGAGAGACAGAGATATACATACAATATAAGAAATAAGAATATATATAAATATATATATATAAGAAATAAGAAATACAATGTATACAATGATAATGTTAGTTTACAATAATAAATAATAAACAATTAATAAAAAATTATAGTAGATATAAAAATATGAATGTACCAGTTATCGGTATCGGCAATGACAATGACTTAATTATCGGTATCGGTTAAAATTTTTCATATCGTGCATCCCTAAATTTTTGTGTATTTTATATAGACCGCATCATGAATGCGAGTATGAGACAGTGAAACTGCAGTAGCACTCTTTTGCCAGTGGATGCCTCCAGTTTACAGAATCGAGCAGAAACTTGCGTGCGCATTGTCTGGGGTTGCCGTGAAAACATGCGTACGCCAAGTTTAGTTTTTATACATCTCGATGTGCGTGCGCACAGTTTATACATGAGGCCCAGGTGAATCAACGGGTCTTCTAGTTCAGCGAATCGTTCTGAACTGCAATAACACTTCAAGGTCAGTGGGGGCGGTCACATTGTGCTGGTCATTGTAGTCACTGATCTCAGGTCAGTGGAACTGCACAGTCAGTGGGAGGTGCTTGGTGAACTTAAGCGTGGCTGCTATTGGCTGGATGTCGTCACGGCTGGGTTTCCCATGCCGACAGACTGCCTCCTGAATTGCTTACATGGACTGACGCAAACGTTAGCAATCCGCGCATGTGTATACGGTGATTCAAGTCCTTTTTGGCCAGCGAATCGGTTTGTTCAGTTCACTTTAAATATCCGTTCATGATTCGCACATCACTAGTAGGAAATAGTTGGCAACATTGTAAAGTTTGCAAAGCGCAGAACAGCCGAAAAACGGGGAAACTGCAGCAATGTGGGCTTAGTCTGCCGTCATCGAATTCGGATAGATGTTGCAACCTCAGCTCCTGTTAAACGTGTTTTCAGCAGTGGGGTCTTATTTTGAAACCACAGTGTGGGAGCCAAAATGTTAACGGATTTAGTGTTCATTAAGTGCTCTTTTTAAAAATGCATTACTACTTATTTACAGTACTACTTACATTACTTACATGTAGACTGATGTTTTAAAAGCATTCAGTAGATTATTTTTTCTTCGATGCAACTGTTGTACTTAAATGTTATTGAGAAACTGAATAAGATGTTAAACAGGCAAAAAGTATAATAAAAAATTAACCAAGAAAAAAAAACATTTCATATAAATTGCTATAAAGTGCATTATTGTTTGTATGTCAATTATTTTTCAATGATAGGGTCTTTTGGAATTACATAAAGAAATATATAGTCCCATTATGGGTGCACTCTACCAAAAAAAAGAATCTAAATTCTGATTCTGAATTTTCAAGTCTTGGTCTTGATTAAAAGTCTTGATCTTGTCTTGGATGAGTCTTGATCTCAAAACAAATGGTCTTGAACACATCACTGGTAAAGGGTAGACTGTGAGGCATGAATTAACATAATCGTTAAGGTTTAAGGCAAAATTCCTCAACCAAGTCTTTGGAAACACCCAGACTTTCCACATTTTTGCTCCCTCCCAGCTCCCTATACACCAGGACCAGATATTTAGTGCTGATTGGCTGATTATTTGGCTGAGGTGTGCTGGGAGTTAGGCCTTATCTTCTAATAGTTCAGCTCAATTGATACTCTTGGAATGCATTAACATTATCCATATCCCATTTCTGTCCTGAATGTGGAAATTGATCCCCATGTCAATATATTTTATAACCATTAATGAACGGCCTTCCTTTTACCCTTTACTTTTTAAACTCTTGTCCTTCCAAATACCAGTTATATCAAAAATGTCCTGTTTGGCATGAGTAAAATCATCAAAAAGCGTTACATAAACGAATTGTATTGAAAGGATTTTTGATTTACTTATACACAAAAATATACATCGACACTGTTTTGAGTTTAACTGCAATGTTTAATGTTTAATTTTAGCCACTAGAGGGAGCCTGTTGTTCAAAGTGAAAAGGGGAAGATTGACTCCATTACTGGCAGTCTGCAGCTCCACAGCACTAGCCATCAGCAAGAAGCCGTTTATGAGCTAGAACAGGGGTGGGGAACCCTGATCCATGGAGGGCCGGTGTGGGTGAGAGGTCATCCCAAAAACCTGGAATCAGCCAATAACAGTGGGTCCCCCAGGACTGGAATTGAGAACTACTGCATTATTAACCCATGTGACATCATGACGCAGCAGGGGGCAGCTACGTGAGCGCCCGGGGAGCAGTGCTTAGGGACCTCAGCGGTACTTGTGGGCCGGGGACTCGAACCGGCAATCTTTCGATTACACAGTTGCATCCCTAACCACTACACCACCTGCTTGCCCCCATTACTAGCTAATTGAGAGGTCATCCCAAAAACCTGCACCCACACTGACCCACAGATTCCCCACCCCTGAGCTAGAAGATTCACAACAGAGCATGCCTGAAGCAAACTGACTTTTTGAATGAAAGAGCCGCCTGTTAAAAGAGCCCAGTTCTGTATCTGCCCTGGGTAACTAGTGGTGGGGCACCAGATGCACTGGCCTTTACAGCTTCACTATTAATACTCACTAGAGGCGGAGAGTTGGGTTTCCATCTCCGTACACTGCCAACCCAGAATGGCCAGTTCAACTGGCTACCATGTGGATAAACAAGACATACAGAGGAAGCCTGTCTAAATGATTTCTTATTTGAAAAACAGCAATACAGCAAAAGAAGTTTAAAAATAAGTTAAAAAAGCAGTGAGCTCCCATTGGCACCTGGACTGGCATACACCCTTTCACACAACACCTGGGAACGCATGTTCGTTACAGGGACACTGTCGTGGTCCACACCAAAGAAACTGAGTATGGATGGGCATGGGGGTGGTGAAGGCGCATTCAAAGCAAGGCCCTGGCTTTGAAAGAACCATGAGGAAGCACACGCGTGGCCCTAGCCTTCCGGGCACACGTCTTCTGTTCAAGCTTGACTCGTGACACTTGGGAATATCAGGCCAGTAATATAATACCAAGGTCCTTTGACAAGTGCAAATAAGAAGGTGCTCTGTAAAAAGACATTACATACAGAAACTCAAACACACACACGCACACTACAATGGGGATTTGGCAGCAAAACTTTAAGGACACCCCTCAATACATATGGACATTTAAGAAAAAAAAGAGGGAAAAAAAAAAAAAACCGTTCATTAGCAAGAGTACTTATTATAAAAAGCATTTTACCTGATGGGGAAGTCCAGCATGAACACCATCATGAATAATTTAAGAGACTCATTTCATAGTTTTACAAATAATTTATTCTTTGTGAAACTCTCACATTGAGCATAAGCAAACTATTTCCATTTACAGTTTAAGTTAGACAGTTTATGCCATTTAATAAAGTTGCTCTCTAGGAATGTATTAAAAAGAAGACTTCCTGTTTAAAACATTTATTTAACAGAAAAATGAAAAAAAAATCCAAACAAGGAAAAAAAAAATCATTTAGGAAAAGCCATTAATATAATATATTTTCATTCTGAGAGGTGTGACTTTAAATCAGTGTCCAAGCAGATTCCAGCACCCACCGCTGTCATGCAAAATAGATATTCGGGACCTTGCAGTGAGTTAGCAGATTTGAAACACTGTAGTTATAGGGGCTGAGGTTCAAGGAGATATGATCTGGGGGGTACGGCTGGCCACGAAAAGGGAGGGAAAGCCTACCACGGCATTTCCCTCAGACCCAGAAAGCTGAGAGTGGCTTCTGGGGTTTAGGTTAGCATGTCCCAAAGGCAGCAGCAGCAGAGGGCCGTCCAGCAGGCAGTCAGGCAGGTGTCCGCAGAGTCGTCTCGCCTTCGCTCTTCCACCACATACACTGAGACGGGCAGAGAACAAGAGAGGCAGATGCGTCAGAGCTGATTTTACACCAACCCCAAGTGCGGCATGGCGGGTCGCCAGAGGGTCACTTCCCAGAAAAAAAAGTGGCTAACGTGAGGCTGGGCGCCCGCTCCACACAAAGGCAGAGTTACAGGCCTGGGGGCGCGGGAGTAAGGCGCCACGTTCTCTCATTACAGTCAGTCACAGATACTCTCGTTAGTTATCAAAAGGTACACACAAACCCACTTCAAACAATGCTTTCCTCCCAACAAGTCATGGAGATACCTGGTCACATGTCTCTGTTGCCAAGAAACCACAGAACCTCACCGGAAAAATAAGTGCTCTACCTACAAGCCTGGGAGGAGGGCGGCTGGGTGTAATTCTGTTGTCATGGCTGACAACGGAAAGGGTAGTGCACTCACACAGCTTAAGGAAGGCTTGGTGAATGTTCAAACACTCAAAAAACACACTTCACTTATGAGCAGAAGGGCAGGTGGTGGACCATGGACTTGTCAACAACACCTGCAGGCACATGGACATCATCTAGTTAGGTGTGGCGGGAACATTGGCCTTTTATTTGAGATCCAATTTAGTTTTCAGGGTTTTCCCCTTTCATATTTTAAAGACATTTATAATTTAGCTTTTGTGTACTAGTGTGAGTTTTAGTAAATTTTATTTCAAGTTTTGTTTTGTGCATCTGATCTTTAGAGAGAAACCATTAACTTTAGTGAAACGGCATAAAAATAACTAGTATTTGACATTTCTTTTATTTCAGCATGTTTTGGATGCAATATTTATTTAGTTTTCGTTTCGTTGGTTTTTGTACCTCATTTTTATTTCAGTCTAAGGAAATGTTTTCTTGAACTCCTAGTTATAGTTTTTGTTAAGGGTAAAAACTGTCATCAGCTAAAATCAGCCAAAAGGGGTCTTGTAAAACCAAGCTGGGTCTATAACCGCCAGTGAATTCCTAGAAGTGCCGCTCCCTAAATAGAGGATGCCGTTTCCTAGAAGTGGCGTTGGTTGGCTGTTCCTTCCTCTACATCAGGGGAGGGCAATCTGATCTGCAAAGGGCCAGTGTGGAGTTTTTAAAATTTAAGAAGTTTCTAAACTGTACTGGGAAGATAACTGCATGATACAGTTCCTTTGAATATTATATTATTACCTATAATAACCATCTAAAGCCATTCTTGGTACTAAGATGTTGACACCCATTTTTATTCACCCTGCAACCCTTGTTGCCAGTAGGGTTATTAACAAGAGAATCCTTGCACTACATACTGCTGTACACAGAAACAAAAAGGGACAAATATGAATGAGCAAGGAAGAAAATGGAAAGATGACGCCATCAGGTAGAATTAGCTTTGTTAATTAAAATTCAGCATGTGTAGTTCAGCAGGTTAGACCCCTGTGCCTGGAATAGCCACACCGCTGCTGAGCAAGGCCGTAAATCAGGAGTGCCCAGTGCGTCGATCGCGATTGACCAGATGATCACAAATGTAGCCCAGGTATATCGCGCGACGTTCAGATTTTAGATGCCGGCCTGTCATCCATCCTCCCCTCGATTGTCGTAAGGAGCGGCCAGTCTGCTGTCGCTTAGAACGGCGTTACATTACGTTACAATAACCACTTAGATCCCTTCTCTTCTAACGTATCTTGAAGATCACATGGGTCATATTTCGCATTTTTAGTGTAGGTAGATCATTTTGACCTGGTCATTTTCAAAGTAGCTCGCAAGCCGAAAAAGTGTGGGCACCTCTGCCGTAAGCCCTGCAATGATGCCCCAGGAGCACCAGAGCAAAGGCCTGACCCCGTGCTTAGACCTGAAGCCTCGCACTCAGCTCAATACATACATACATACAGCTGAGAGTGAAGAATGTGATCCAAGCATTCCAATGTACTTCTGCAAATAGCAAATTAAGCAGCATTTCATAAACTGCACTAATAAACATGAAAATACACAAAAAGAAACTGCTTGCTTCCGTTTCTCATAGGATGTTTAGATGTGGCAGCCTTCAGTTGACAGGATAAATGGCTTATACCAGGGCTCTCTGAGAAATACAGTTTTAGAGAGGCTCTCAGGCACCACACAAAGCAATGGCAAAATGCAAACTAGGGCTGCACAATTTTGAAAAATGTGTAAAGTGTTATTTTAGATCATTATAGTAGTGGGCTTTTAACAGTACATGAACAGTATGATGCGTTTAATATACAGTTACTTTTTTTAGCTTTTCATGAAAACTTAGGAGGTGACAGTAGGGAGCAATGCTTCTCATGCTACTATATTCAGTGCCCTTTGTTGGTCTGTTGTCTTTTTGTCAGTTTCTGTTGCTTTGCTGCAAAACCAATCACCCTCTGGGGACAGTAAAGTTGAAAAACAGTTAAAAAAAAAATTACCCAAATCAAGTTGTATTTGGCTATAGGTTTCTTCATCTACCAACACTTCTCGCTTTCTGTTACCCCATTGACACCGTCTATCCAAAACCCTTAAAAATCTGAGTAAATAATAAATCAGAGGGGCTTCTCTTGTAGTCATGGAGAATAAGAACTGTGCGAATTTAGTATCAAGCAACAAAAAGATGTAGTATGATGCGTTTGATTTGTCTTGACATCGGACATCCTGTGATGTGATTAATATACATGTGCACAACGCGATGATGCTGCTGAAGTGATATAACCTTCAGCCCCAATACAAACTACAAATACTTCGCCCAGATGACGGCTTGCACAAAAGTACCTGGTCATGTAATCAATGGCGAATTAATAGGCATTCCCTCAAAAAAATCGACCTTAGCAAAGAGGACCACTGGCTTCTGACCAAAGATCTGAGTATCAGACTTAGTTTGTGTCCAGTAAAATCAGCTTATATCATTGTTCAAAACAATTAATTGAGCGCATAACCAAAATGTACACATTAGACCTCAATGAAAGGTTGTCACCCTTCACCTCACCAAGATGGTTATTCCTTTTTAAGATTGATAGAATCCAAGTGAAAGTCTTCACTTATCCTTTTAACGTAAAAAAAAAAAAAAAACCTAAATTTTAACAGATAATCTTTTTATGGAAGAAGCACATGGCCCAGTAATTCCACACAAATACAGCCACAGAACCACAGGCCTATAAGATGCCCTTAAGAAGAACACTCGACAGTGAGGATATTCAAATGGTACCTATGCATTCGTCCAGCTTAAAGCTCCCAGGGGAAATCTTTTCATATTAGTGTTTGTCTGCCATTGCAATACAAAAAAAAAAAAAAAAAAAAACCACACACACACACACACACACACACACACACACTTTAAATCCAGTTAGCGGAGCACACCACATGCAACCGTTTTCGTATACCATGGAAGCGATAAGCAAGTCGCGGTGGAGAAAGGAACAGCTCAGCAGCCACAACATCTTTTAAACAACATAAAAAGATGCTGGTGCTGTAGTGGTACTTTATGCAGAAGCATTTTAGAAATAAGTAATTTCAATAAAACAAAGTAGTGTCCACTATAATTATAGATATAGACTCATTTTCAGCGTAGACGTCATGAACTACGTCGACTAACTGCAGCAGCCCCAATACATTTACAATTACCAGCACTGCATGGCTATAAAGCAGGTATAAATTCCCACTCCCGACTCACCTGTGTTTTTCGGAGGCTCACCACAAACGGGCGGGGGAACATTCTGCCAATCATACGGGCCCTGGGGGGGAACAGGGTATCCCTGGTATCCTGGCTGCCCGGGAGCAGGGTAGGGCCCTCCTGGGCCAGGTGGATAGTTGGGGTAGCCAGGGTTCTGCATAGGGTAGCCAGGGTTCTGCATAGGGTAGCCAGGGTTCTGCATAGGGTAGCCAGGGTTGGGCGGCCCCATGTTCACAGGATACCCTGGGGCACCTGGACCCGGGTATGGGGGGGGCTGTTCAAAATTCATTTAGACGCAGCAGTAGCACCTGTTAGACGGGAAAAATTAAACACAGAAAACACAGAATGGCACAGATCAGACAAACCATACTCACAGTCAATGTCATCTCACTTTTGCAATGGGAGCAGACCTCAGCAACAGGAAATTGCTTCGTCAAGGTAAAAGATTCCTCTCTCTCGTATAATACATGTACTAGATACATACTTACCAATGCCCGCTAACCTCACACTGTCCATTAACCGGTGTCCCTATAAGGCAGTAATACAGTGGAATATGGAGGAAATTGATGAGGTAGGGCTCCTGCTGGCTCCTTACCAAACGAGAGAATAAAAGGGCAAAACCACTTTTCAGGCACACATTTCAGGTGCACGATACGATAAGCACGTTCTGAGCACAGAACCTGACAGATCATCATCATAATAATAAGCATAATAAGCTGCTCTTCAATGTTGCAAGAAATGTAATAATACTTCCTGATGGCTTCCGCAATAGTCAAACGTGTACATTAATTGCATAAAACGAATGATTTTCAGAGATAACCATAACAGATCAAACAACAGGTGGCTAGTCGTAAAGACTAGGGGGTGGGCTCTTCCAATTTTCAAGCTAGCCAACAGGCATCATCAGCAAGCCCCTCTTCAATTCATCATACTTTAACATGAATTTCACTTCAGACTGCCCAAGTCCAGATACATAAACACATTAAGTTCTCATTCAGGTTTGATTCTTTTATCCTTCCTGAAATGTACATTTTACCTGCACGGACAGAAGCAATTGAGAGGTTGACTATTAGTGATGGATTGCCCTGGGTCTTTGTTAGGAAGCTATAAAAAAAGAAAAATCAAAGTCAAAGCAGGGCTCTTAATCCAAGCTTGAGTCCAACAAATGGCTCACTGTGCACACATCTGTAACAATGCGCATGTCTGTTTTAATGGCCCTTTTAATCCCAACTTGTCATACGAGAATCACCAAGACCTCTGCCATTCTACCAGCTCAGTATACAGGTAACTAAAAAATTATAACATTGCGGAACAAAGCAGTGTAAACAAGTGATGTGACTGTTTTAAATGTTTTTACAACAAATCTGGTTTGATCACACATGAATGGGAATGTCTTAAAACAAACTGTAAAATTGAAATTGAATCTAAAAAAATTAAAATAAATTGGGCACTTGGGAATCAAAATCAAGTTGAATTGTGAGATCGCAGTGGGGAAATTCTCTTTTTGCCTACCCTACTCTCTTCTTCTCCATGACAGACACAAATAAAGGTGAGAGCAAACTCTGCTTGAAGGGCAGGCACTCATTGCAGACCAGATGTGATTATTCTGCTCAGGCTGGGCTTGAACCAGCAACCTTCTGATTAGAAGTACAAATGCTTAGCAGACTGAGCCACACAAAAAACAACCAAAACCTTTCCACCCATTGTATTCCTTGGTAAATCAGTAGCTCAAGGCAATATCTGAAGCACAAAGGTTATTTAGCCCATAATGACTCAAGCAGAGTACACAGACTCCATATTAGGCAGAATCCCCAGTGTTGGGTCACAAAGCTAGGAGCACTAGCTCACAAACACAGGCGATGACATAACAGTGGGTCCCGCTGGAGCAAATTAAAACAAACTCTTCAGACTTCCACACCCTAAACCTACAGAAAGCAGATCTCTGAATTTTTCCCTACTGCTAGGATATGCAGATGTACAGGCAAATCCCTTCACCTCTAAAGGAGTTAAGCCAATGTATTAATACTAATTGTAAAAGGGAAAAAAAAATAAAAAATCACAGCATTATAACCATACCCATCAAGATTGGAAAATCCATGAAAATTACTAGTTAGACTAAGTATCCTCAACAAGAATCAAGTATCTGAGCAACACTCAGATTATGAAGCAAGAACAAGAAGCGGTGCTGATTATTCAAGGGATTGTTCCATCAAGTCCTACAAGCTGTAATGATAAACTGGGCAACCAGTGACTGCTGTGAAAGTCTAGCTGACAACAAGGGAAAGTCCTTGTAACAGCATGGAAAGACAGCGGACTGGATGGAAAAAACCCCAACGGAACAGACATGGGCTGGTTACCCCTGGACAGTGGGCTCCGTCGCTTGGGTGACTCCGCTTCATTTCTCCATTGTGGCTACGAAAAACCCAAAGAGGAAAACATCCCTAGAGTCTGCGAGAGTGAGGGCGGAAGACTCATTGACGGATAACACTGTTACGAACCCAGGCGAAGCAACGACGAGGGAAAAGAATATCAGCAGGATGACTACTTCAGCTGCAGGTCAAGAACTTCATAAATGCATCTGCGGATGGAATAAAGTTACATCTAAGTTAGGCCTAAGAATACATCAAGGGTGCATGAAGTGTTTGAAGGAGTCAAGGTCAGGACATCACATTGACCACTATCTACTGAGAGAAAAGGTCAAGTAAGGCGAGTGAAGCTCAGTGGCAGGATGCAACCCACAGTTCACCATGCATCAATATCCCAGTGGGTGAGAGACTCAAGCACGTCATACGACAACCCAGGACCTAGCCAGCCACAGTCTCTGTTGGAGAAGACCCCACCCAAGTCCAGAAGACAGCGAGAGATCGAGCGACTTGTCAAGGAAAGAGGACAGCTGAGGAAGCAATGGAAACAACCTCAGCAGAAGAGAGAACAGCCCTTGACCTCTGGCATGCAGATCTTAACGATCGCCTAACAAGCCTGCCTGTCAGAGGGAAACTCATAGACCAGAGATTCCACATCGGCGACACTCCCATTCCCATGGTGTCAGAGCAGCCAGTCAAGAGTCTGAGACTTTGATTGTACCATGGTGCCAAAGACTCAGACCAGTGTAATCAACAGAGAGGAAACCATCAAAGGCCTTATCACCATAGACGAGACCCCGCTTCCTGGCAAGCTGAAACTGTGGCGTTGGCAGTTTGGACTTCTCCCCAGTCTAATGTGGCCCCCAACGGTCTATGAGATCCCAAATCACCAAAGTCGAGAAACTGGAGAGGACCGTCAATTCCTACATTAAGAAATGGCTTTCACTCCCGCGGTGACTATCAGCTTGTATGGACGTGGTGCTCTGGAACTTCCCGTTTCCAGCCTCACTGAAGAATATAAGTGCACTAAAGTGAGGCTGGACATGACTCTGTCCGAGTCTCATGATGCAGCAATACGGGCAACTGCACCCAGACTAGTAACTGGGTGGAAATGGACTCCATCAGTTGCTGTGCACCAAGCAAAACCTGCTCTCAGGCATGTAGACAGAGCAGGTGCAACAGGGAAGAGTGGCACTTTGATTTGGCGCAAGGCTAAACGGGGACAGTGGACCAGGTGGGAAAACCTAGAACATCAAAAGTTCACCTGAAGAGATCTTTGGGAAATGGAAGGAAGCAGAGTCAGTTTCATCAGAGCTACTTATGATGTTCTCCCAACTCCCAAAAACCTACACTAATGGAGAGGATAAGACCCTACATGTGCGCTCTGCCAAACACCAGCAACATTGAGGCACATCATGACTGGTTGCAAAACCAGCTTGTCCCAAGGCCGTTACACCTGGAGGCACAACCAGGTCCTGTGCCAGCTGACTAGCATCATAGAGGAAAGGAGAAATACCACCAATGCCCTCCCTTTTCTGATGTATGGACTTCCAAGTACCACCCTTTTTGAGAGACTAGGTGAACGTCTGCTGAAAACACTGACAAGAGCTAACACTTCCCTCCGTGACCCGGCCTGGGACTGGAAAATACAGGTCGACAGGTGTGATTTTTATACACACCCCTATTCAGAAGATTGCAGATGCAATCCATTTCAGAAACAAGGAGATGGGACTTTTCTATGACAACAGACCCTGAACTGCACAGAGTATTGGAGAAACACAGAAGAATGAGATTAAATCTCAGTTTCCCTTAACAAAACTTTAAACACATTACCATCAAGAGTCAATATGCGATCCCAGGTTAAGTAAGCAGCCATGCAGTATGCAGTGAATGTTGCAACCTAAGGATTCTCCAGCACCAGACTAATCATGACTGCAACAAACTCAGTTCATGATTAATTCAGAGTAGGGATGTAAAGTAGGGTTGGGCTTACACACGTATGCATGTAGTACCAAGCCAGGAGGTAAATTTTATTCAGCTGGGAAAAACTGTGAAAATGCTCTTAACAACCAGCATTAAAACTTGTCGGCAGGGGTGGGGTAAAAATGCTGATCATCCTTTCTAGTCTCTGTGGAGAACAATCAATCAATGGCACTTAAAACACATGAGGCCATCTAAAGAGGTTCAGTTTTTTTTAAACCATGCACCGCCCCAAAGCATTACGCTCTCCACATGCCACCATTATGACCTACGTTCACACTGGATGTTTGTAATGTGCCATTTGCCTCACCTGCAAGTCACTTTGGACAAAAAGAGTCTGCCAAACACATAAGCATTAAATGTAAAGGATACAAAGCATGCATCCTATGAGTTAAAAAAAAATGCAATGTGTTTTTTTTTTTTTTTTTAACTGCATCAGAAAGTCTACTTCCATGACTAAGAAGATAATTGCCAGTCAGTCACTGTCAAATACTGATATGTCTTCAAATCACATAGGCCTAAAGAAGCATTGATGTATCATGATGAATCAATTATTAAGCTAGCAATTCAATTTTGGGCACAAAATCCTCCTTAAAAAGATAAAGATTCTTCCATTTCCCGGTTGAGTTCTCGGATTCACGTGCTGCAGGTAAGTGTGCAAGGAAGGCAAGTGCACCATTACATTAAGGCAATAGTGGGTGGAAAATGTTTTTTTCAAAGAAACTCACTTTATGAATAAGTTGAAAATTAAAAATACACACACAAATAGCCCATTTTATTGGCTTCATTGAGTCAATGAAGTTAAAACACCCAGGTCATGAACCAACCTCTGACAAAACCGAACATGGAGACTGGGAGCCCCCCCCCCCCCAATCTTCATTAAAAGCCTGGGTGACCCAAATGGGCTTTAGGAAACTCATTGATCAACAAAAGTAATCCAGTACAAAAAAAAAGCAGTTGTGTATTTTAGCAAAGTAACATTCAATTTCCAAAACAAAATGTACGTCACTTTTTAGCACGCAGTCTGCTAACTCCATACATACACTGCAACTGTATACACCATATTAGGCATATCAAATCACTGTCACAACCCTCTAATGGTAAAGGTAGAGTGTGGAAAGATCAATACTATTAGACCAGAAATTGCACAGTACTGACGAGACCCCGTGGAAATTATTTTTACATGTAGGTGTCGTAGCTCCAGCTACTCCAACAAGCACTTAAAACTAGGAACTAATGTAGAGGACAAGCTTACATCCTAATATATTTAAAATGAGGAACAAACTGGACATCAGTTGTGCCACGTCACACTAGACTTTTCAATGTGAATAATGTATAGGTATAATCACTATGTTCCCAAGATTGGAGATCTTGTATTCAATACTTGCGGCAGACAACGAAACCTGACGACATAAAACGGTACCATTAGTCAGTAACAAGTAAGTGCTAGGAGTAACAGCTGTACACCAGGGAGAAGACTGATATGGAGACAGTTTCACAAAACCTGTACTTAGTTTTGAATTCAGCGTGACCTGAATGGTGGCATTTCTAAGTTCATGTCACCATAAGACTGATAGACCTTCACAGATCCATTAAATTACATAGGGGTGGGTGATCTGAAGATTTTGAAGACTGCAGAAGATCTACTTCTTTACTGCAGTACTTCTCTGCTTCACCTGAATCAGATATCATGACCTTATACGTCCTCCCACTAATGGTTCCCAAACTTCACATAACATTTCCATTGCCAGCAAAAACGTGGATTTGTGCTATGTTCACAAACCATCAGAATGCCTTCCTACTAGCTGGCTGTGCTGACTGGCCAAATTATATCACATGTTCCCATCACAGTACAGGCGTGATGTATTTGAAAACCAATTCAATGTCAGCCATTGGCAAGGCTGTAATTAATGCAATATTATGTTTGAAATGGTGCCAATAGATACGTCCTTATGCTCGTTTGACTCTAGATATTCTTGACTGTACATTTCTAAATCCATACACCCATAAAATGGGTATACCTAAAGCAGGAGTGGGCAACCTTATCTGCAATGGGTCAGTGTGTATGCAGGTTTTCGGATAGCCTTTAGATCAGCTGTTCAAACCCAGGTGTGAGGACTTTTTGACTAGTCCTCTGATTAGTAACCTAATAAGGGAGTTGCAGTGAAAACCCACACACACACGGCCTTTTCTGCACATGCCTGACCTAAAGTGTATGCAATTTGTAAGTCGATATTTGGCTACAGTTTGCCTTATGAACATTAATATCTGACATGAGAAGCAGCCTTTTCTGGACTACTCCTTTATAATTAGTACAGGACATTGGCATCTCCACCTATCAAACTTCTAACCACTTACCCTGGTCAGGATCACCTGGGGCCTGTACTACGAAGGGGGTTTAATCAAATCAGATTTAACCCGGAGTTAATTTGCAAATGCGGGGTTGACAAAACCAGGTTGTCTCAAATCGGTGCTAATCAATTTCAACATCATATGAAATTTAAAGGGGACGTGGGCAATCACAAATTTGTGTAAATTTTACGGAGAATTTTTAGGGGGGCTGAATGCAAATGTTAGGGGGGCTAAAGCCCCCCTAAAAATGGCCTAGCGACGCCCATGTTGTACCACCTGGTATTAAGCTGCAATACGGATAAAGCCTGACATTCACCGTTTGCAGATTATGAAAACCAGACGGGTGCATGATACAGTTTAGGCAGACTATACAGAAATGTAAAGTATTAGTGACAACAGTGGCAAACTGACATCCAAGATTCGAAGTATGATTGTCAACCTTAATCATCTTGAAAAACCCAGACTGTTTTAACAAAATATGGAAATGACATTACTGCTTCAAATAACCTTTGATGCTGAGGTTGAACTCTTTAAATAGAATAAAAATGCAGTGTTTTGTTACAGAAATACTTTGATAATTTTTACATAGCATTATAAATCTGAACCAAGAATCAATAAGAACCAGATTCGATGAGCAGAATTGGAATCAGATTTGAATCGATAAACTGTAAACGATACCTGGCCATATTGGTGTGTGTGTGTGTGTGTGTGTGTAAGGGGGGTAGAGAGTGATTAATAAGTAGAGCTAGTGAGAGTGTCATCATAACGCGGATTGGGGACAATTCTGTGCAGGATGACATGCGTGTCCAGTCCAGAAGTACTCTCACTTTCGCTTGACCCTTTGGTGACAACGAAAGGAACTTCATGTTTGTTTGTTTTCTCACCGCCTTCTTCGCAATACCGGTTTCTGCTCAGATAGTAACGTGTTAATTTAAGTTGAAGGTTTGCAACTTCTATTTGCAACAGTTTATATTTTTGTAATGTGACTATCATCTCAGGGCTGTATTTCCTATCAGACTGATGGAAAATAAAATAATGGACGTTTTGAATCGAATCACGAGCCTAAGAATCGAAATCAAATTGAATCGTGAAGTTTTCTGAATCGTGCACCCCTACAATTTACCCTGTTCTTCGTTAAGTCGAGGTTTCTGCATAACCTAGCCCTACATACGCACCGCCCCTCCAGCTACAATTTCTCGGAGACAATGCCGGCGTACCCGGATGAACCGTACGACACTGGCACGCGAATCGTGTGGCGCTCTCTCCGCAGGGCGAGGGTTTTTAGAGACCGCCAGAATCTGCTGTCATACACGGACGATATTTTCCATGAAAGGTACAGGTTCTCAGCCAAGGGAATTTGTTACCTTTGACAGCTGATCGGTTCGGAGATCTCCAATGCCACTCGCCATAGAAATGCCCTCACAATTGAGCGGACAGTATGCCTTGCACTGCGATGTTTCGCCAGTGGCCAATTTATGTATTCCATCGGTGAATACATAATACTATTAGCTGTGCGATTCGTAAAGTGATGCTTGCTCTATCTAACCCAGGGGTGCCCACACATTTTTGGCTTCGAGCGATCTACCTACATTAAAAATGATATACATGAAGAAGGGATAGTAACCTAATGTATCAAAAATTTAATGTTGTGCGATCTACCCACACTACTTTTGCGATCTACTGGTCGATCGCGATCAACGTATTGGGCACCCCTGATCCAACTATACTATTAAATGCATTAGTGGTTTTCCCTGGTCATTTAAGTGCTCTGCAGAATAAAGAAGGGTTTTATGCAATCGCAGCATTAAAATAGTCTATTTTCATAGGGAAATTGCTTTTACTGAACAATTTCTCATAGGATTCCCAAGGATCATAGGACTCATCGATTGCACATACATCCCAATTTGTGCACCCCTGGGAGAGCATGAGGGCAATTATGTGAATCGCACACCTTTTCACAGCATCAATGTAGGCCTACAGGTTCTCTTCTAATATGCTATTAGATCTGATAAATGGGCTAGTGACTACACGTCTACCTTAGGTTCACCTTCTCTTCACTTATTGGAGTCACATAAGGTGGCGATTTGGAATTTGTTAGCTTCTTCTTTAACATATTTATGACTGATTTACCATTTTGATAGAATTTCACTTTAAGGAAAAATGACAGGTTCCTAGTCGTTTTCTCACTGCATATATGCCTCCGTTTTGACCTGATGTTCATTTGTTAAACACTGGCTCAACTTCTATTAAGTATTATATGAACATGCATAATTAGCGTGCAGTCTTCCTCTGTGAAATATGTAGATCACGGCATGAGTCAAATGGTGATGTGCGCTGCTAAACGTGCTCCATTTACGTGAACGCACACAAACTAAGTTAACACCGATTCAACATATCAACTTCTTAACTGGCTTCTTAGTATTGATTAACACTGAGACAGCCTGATTTTGTCAACCCTGCGTTGGCAAATTAACTCCCGAGTTAAATGTGATTTGCTTAAACCCCCTTCGTAGTACAGAGGCCTGGTCAATCAAGCAGAGCACTCAGTAAACAATGCTAAATCATTTCCTGAAAAAAAAAAAAAACACGATAAAATTAAAATACAATTGCCATTTTTCCATTTGGTTTTCAAAGTTTACGTGCAAAAATTGCCACAAAAATTAAACAAAATTAAATGAGAGCATTTGCATTTTTATTACATTTCCTACTTTCCGTTTTCATTTGCGTGTCGCCCAAACTAATGGCAAGATCACACGTGCCTAAAGTTACTTATTTGCAGCTTTCGATTAATTTATCTTCATATTCATGGTCTGATTTCACAGCTTCACTAGAGGAAAGCGTTTGTGGCGGCACATGATGCACAGTTTGTAGATGAGACATTTTGAAAATACAAAATAATGTAGTAACATTAGCAACAACATTAGTTTGAACATTTAATTAGTGTAAAAACTTGCGCGCATGCGCGCTCGCTCAACCAGAAACCCCATCCTCTCCACGCTCTCGCGCCTGCAAAGCGCTCGCTTCCTGGCTCGCTCTCTCGGCCCTCCTTACGCACTCGCATCTGCACAACACGCTCGCTCTAAAGCTTTAAATTTTGAGACTTTGGAGGGAGGAACAGTGGCTAATGCTCCTTTGATTGGTCCTTTTGAATACTGACTATGATTGGCTGTTTGCTTTGGCAGTGGTTTTTATGCGTGCGAGTTTTCACACTAGTTAAATGCCATAGACAACCATGTACAAGGAGCACAAAATCCACAAGCGCAGCGCAGATTAATAGCCACGCCCACTCCCTACATGCCCCGCCTACTGTCAATAGCCCCACCCACTGCCCGCTCCAATTTACATTTTTGCATGTTGGGAAAATGAAAAAGCAAAGTAGGAAATTATGTGAAATTCAATAATGAAGACAAAACGGTGTTTACATTTTTTTCCTTTTAACCTTTCATAGTAAACTCCAACAGTTTTGAAAGGACATCCCGAAATTGTATGCATTTTGCCGAATGCGCTTTTCGGGCTAACTTGCGACATTCGTAGCTCCTTAGATATGGCACGAACAGCTACAGACACCGACCTAATATTGAGATTTCTCCATAATCTTGGTATAGAAGCACCTGTGAGCTTTTTCAGGGGTACCTGAGAATGACCTGGGACCCTTCGGTTAATATGATGTGGAATAACCTTTAACTTAGGATTCAACGTCTATCTAAGTCACAGGTACACACCAGGCCCAAGTCGATTCCCATTACGACCTATAATCATCGAACAGATCTGCAAATGCAGAAAATCTCTAACAGAAAGAGGACAATCCCTACCGGGCAGCCTGGGAAACCGGCCCCGGCGTCGCAACAATTACAAGGGAAGAAGCCCGCCGTACGTTTCCGCCTTTACCACAAAACACAGCTAAAGTTACCACAATTTCGACTGGATGCCGCATCATTTATGAGCCTGAAATTGTGACTGCGGGAAAACAGAAAAAAATACGCAACTCTCCTATTAATTAGGTGAAAGCTTCGCATTTATTAATAGGTCTCCTAAGGTGCCGTAACTATAGGAATAGCGGAGCGGGGTTTGGCAGAGAGACCAGAGACCGGCTCCGCGGGATCCCCCACGCACCCACCCCCCACCGCTGGCTGCGACGGCTAGGGGGGGGGGGGATACTAACAAAATAAATAAAGCAAAACACAGGACGAGCTATTCACAAACAACCATAAACGTGACTTCGCTCCCGAAAGCCAAAATGTGCCCTGTCAGCGCACCTCTGAGACCTTAGAAGTTATTCTAACGTTGAGAATTTATTTCTATTTCTGCCGGACGGAGACATGCAAAAATAAACACTTACCGCAGGTATGTTTTAAGGGAAGTAACCGCTATACAGGGCGAAGCGCTCCGGTCACTTAACCGCGTAGATACGCCGGCTTGCCCGGACCTCCGCACACAAACTGGACGGCTCTGACGTCGCTCTTGAATGCTTGGGCAAAAAGGTTAAATTACACCGGCGGTCAACGTTTCGCTCTGATTGGTCCGTGATCGTCATCAGTGGGGCATTTAGCCAATCGTGTTCGAGGTCGGTGGATTTTGTAACGAAGCGCTGCCGAGCGCCGTTTCATTGGCACTTGTGACTTGAAAATCACCTGACTCCCCTCGCCCCCCTTTATTACGCTACGTCATCGTAGGGCCGCACGTATCAAAAACTGGACACGCTGAAACGCAACCAGCCACCTCTAAACCGGCTTTGGTTCCCATTGATTGCGTGCAGTTACTTCTACTGGTTGTTGTCTCGTCTTTATCGCTTGCGTTTCAACAGAACATTTGCAAACGATGGTTATGTTAAAACTTACAATTTTAGTAGCACAAAATGAGTTACGGATCTTCCGCATGAAGTCAGACGCTTGCGTGTTTTTTCTTGTCCTGCCGTACTGAAAACAGGGGTGGAGTTACGTGGTCTGAAGTGTGGGGGGGGGGGGGGCGGGGGGGGGGGGGGGGGGGGGGGGGGGGGGGGGGGGGGGGGGGGGGGGGGGGGGGGGG
>JAODKN010000002.1:14950770-14967491 GCA_026774425.1 Petrocephalus zakoni
CACTAAACTGCAGTCGAAACGCAAACCGAGCCGAACTGAGCCAAACCAAAGTGAGCTGTACTGAACCGTGTCGTACCATACTATGCAGTGGAAAAGCGCCATATGTGAGCAAATCCTCTGCCTGTGACCAAAGAGTCACCAGAATAGTCATGTCTGTGGGCCCTTAACCCCCAGCTCCATGGGCTTAGCTACGGGTGGCTGCCCTTTATGCCGAGCCTGGTCTCACTTGTGTGTGTGTGTGTGTCATGGAGAGAAAGACAGGGGTAGGTGAAGAGAGAATTTCCCCACCAGCAGCCCTCTGCAACAACCCAATACACATAAAACACTAGCAATGAGAGGGAGAACATCAAAAACAGCCCTATGCAGTGAAACGGAGAAGAAACTCAGTTTGCTGTTCCTGACGACCAAACACAAAGTAATGGTGGTATGTGGAGAGTGTCCCTTGAGGTGGTATGCGGTGTAAAAAAAATGTGTTAAGCACAGCTTTAGACTGTACTAGACTGCCTGTGACATGGTTTTGAATCATCACTAAATCCGGCCAGCGATCCGTCGTTTTTCACAGAGACTAAAAAATGAGAATCAGCACCTCGAATTAGTTTTAACACCAGCTGTTTAGCGGATTATCCATTCTTTCACGTTTTTTGGCTAACAAAAAAAAAAAATGAAGTGTCCCTTTGGTACTGTGTGCATATATGTGTGCATTTCCTAGAATGTGTGTAAATGTTCATGTTAGGGAATTTGTGGCAGAGTACTTTCAATGGCAACAGTGAAGTTGATGCTGTTGAGCAGGATGCCATTCGGTAATAAATGTTGGTCTGTCGTGACTCCAGCAGGAGCAGGAATGTGGCTCCAACTTTGCCCTCAAAGTCACCTTTGGTGATTTCCCCTTTAAATGTGAGCACAGTGTACCGACATACGTGACAGCTCGCCCCGCTCCTCCACCTTCCCCCACCCACCGGACGCACTGCCGACGCCAAAAGACCAGATGCCCCCTTGGCCGACGGGCGCGGTGTAGCTGGTGGTGAGCAGGGCCGGGTTGATGGAGCCCGTCTGGCGGATGCGGGCCAGGCGCTCGGTGCCAATGGGTGGGGGCACCTTGCGGTCCTGCTGGCTGGAGGCGCTGGGCTTGGCCTGCACTATGGGGGCCGCCGTCGTGGATGCCGAGAGAGGGGAGGAGGTGCCTGAGGAGGCGGAGGGCGCCGGGGACTCGCCTGCGGTGCAGAGCGGGCAAAGTCGTAAGCAGGAGGCAGAAAGCAGGCAGACACCCTCTGAATGCACAGGGATGCCTTTGCAACACTGATGAGACCTTCAGGTTTTACGTCACCTGCAGCACCACGTGCACCTGACAAGTTCAAAATTATACATTTAGCCTCAGTTATTAAAGTACACTGTGGTACGAGGTGACCTCCAGCACCAAGGTTACGTACATGAGGTGGAGGCACTCCATGGGTGGGGGGAGAAGTGGTGGCGGCTGAGGGAGGGCGTGCACACGGAGGCTGGGCCCTGCAGGAACACGGGACTGGCTGATAGGCTCGTCGCAAAGCTGGTCAGCGCTGCAGAGGACGAGGAGACACAGGATGGTCCCAAGGAGTCCACCGATTTGACAGCTGGGAGGCGAATCACAGACCACCAGGAGATAGCGTTCAAACTACAGTCTGGGGTTTTAGGGATTGAACTGAGGCCACACCTATCTGTCACCTGATAAATGTGAGCAATTCTACATTTTCATGTGTATTTCTGACTCCTAGATTATCGGATTCTCTACTACAAAGTCAGGTGGAAAGCATCTCACCTATAGGACTGGAGACGATCCTGTGTGAAGTGGAGCGGTAGCCAGGGGCCTTAGAGCCATCAGGCAGGGGCGCCGTACTTTCGGGTTGGCCGACACCCCCCACGTAGGCGGGGGGGACGCCATAGGCCTGCTCAGATGGGCTACGGGCCGGCAGGTGGCAGGCCCCCCACACCTGGCCGCTGCCCACCTGGCCACTGTCAAACATGCTGCTGAAGTGCGTGAGGAGCGCGGCAGTGCCGAAGCCGGCGTGCAGCTGGGCCTTGGCACCGTGGATGTGCACCTGGGAGCCGTTCATTACGCCGACAGCAGAGGTCACCTGTGGTAGGCCGGGGGCCGTGCTGGGCTGCGGCAGCCTGGAGAGCTCCTGGGGCGCGCTCAGGGGCACAAGCATGGATGGCTGCTCAGCAAGGGGGAAGAACGATCCCGCCGACTGCATCCGGGACGTGCGGGGAGCCGCAGCTGGCTGAGCTAAGGTGTTACTGGTAACTGTGATGGTGCTGGGGACAGGGCAGGGCGAGGGGAGGGTAGAGCCAGGCTGGGCCCCAGTGGACACTGGATCCACATTGGGGGGGAACGTGGGCTGCTGCCGGGACTCCAGCTGCAGGGTCAGGGCCGAGGGGGGGGTAGGAAAGGGCAGGGAGCCGGTTGAGACAACGCTGCTGGAGACACCTCCAGCCACGGTAGGTGCAGGTGGGTTATCCAGGAAGGGCCTCTCCTTGCTGGGGGTGGCTGTGGAGGGGCATGGCTCAGGCCGTGGGCCCAAGAGTTGCTGCTGTGCAGGTGGTGCAATAGGAGGGGGTGGGGGGGGGCTGGAAGGCGTGGCAGGAGCAGCACCTTGCGGCTGGCTGGCAGACCCCATGGCTCTCGCGCTGCATGCACCGTTAGTGCCAGGGGGGATGACACTCCCCGTTTTGGGCTCAGAGGCGAACAGCTGTTTCCTCACTGATGAAGGCGTGGGTGCACAGGGCTGTACCGGCGTGGTACCAGAGCATGGCGCGGACGTGGTGGGCGCGGTGGCGTTGCTGCCGGGGGCTGCATACTCGGAGTGGGGGGCACCAGCCCTCGGGGCAGGATTCCCTTTGTGTTTAGGAGAGCTGCTGGCACTGCCCGGGCTGACGGGTCGCACCGGAAAGGGGCCCCAGGTGCTGGGTGCCGGAGGAAAGGAGCCACCGAACTGGGGCATGGGCAGACGTGGGTGTCGGATCTGGTGCATAGTCTGAGCAGCCAGTAGGGCGAGCTGCGGGTGAGCGTAGGCCAGGGGGAGCGAGACGGGGAATGGGGGCCTCACCCCCGACGACAAGCCCTTCCCGAGCTTCCCATTGGGCTGTGATGCAGATGACGAGGAAGGCGGGAACGACGTGGCCGTCGGCGAGCCCACGGACGCGAGGCTTTTGGGGATGGATGTAGTGGTGCCGGGCGTCCCGATGGAGCCACTGAAGCCAGAGCCAACCTTGCTGTTGGTTCCCGGGGCTCGGATATGGTTACGGGGGATCAGGTCTTCCAGCTCCTTAGCGGGGTCCTGGATCAGGGCATTGATGAGCTGCACAGCATGGCGCGTAGACTCGGTCCCGCCCCTATAACACAACACAATGTCAAATCAGCTCGCGTGGTCCAAAGGAGCCACAGAGGCCTAGGGAAGAGGGCGGAGGTCATGCCTTATGGTGATCATCCTCTCTCCATTCTTGTCCTTCTGCTTGTCCACGTCGATGTGGGCCCCCGTCACGTCCTGGATGGCAGTTATGTTGCAGCCACCTCGGCCCATTATCCGTGACACAACCGAGGCAGGGACAGACAGCTTCTTGGACCTGGGTGGAACAAGAAACTGAAGATGCTAGAAATCCCACCTTTTTCACATGATGGAACCGATACCACCTGGACCACCATGGAGAAAAGGTCGTGCTGTGGATGGGTGGGACTCTGTACCCCCAGACAGCAGTCTTACCTCCGCACCACCTCCTTCCAGCCTTCCTCTCTTTTCTGGCCCCTCTTGGGGCTGGTCAGGCTGATCTTGCTGTTGGGTGAGGAAACTGGCAGTGAAATGGTCTTGAATGAGGGGATGGAGTTTGGAGTTAAGTCACTGATGCCATCTTGCATTCTGAAGGGAGAAACACTGCATATCACTGAAATTTGTATATGCAAAAAAAACAGAAAAAAAACTACATGAAATCTGACTGGCTGCTTAGATCTTAATTCATCTAGACGTGAAGTCGGACTTCTTAGCACTGGGGTGTCAAACTCAGTCACAGAAAGGTCCATATTTAAAACCACCAATGAAGGTGAAGGCGGAACAAGGTATTTATATAACACTGAGCGCGAGCGTTTTTTTGACGTTCCTTTAACCGCCATCTGCAAAATACTTCACCATAACACCCCTTTTGTTTTTGTGAATGGGCCATGGCACTGGCAGCAACGGGACAGCGAGCAACCCTCACGGCAGCCGAGAGGCCGTCACCCCAAAGAAGTCCAAAGCCCATAATACACTGTGCTAGTGTCATGTGTTTTTGTGCTTAAGTGAATTAAGTACTGGTTTTGATAGATGGGATGGGAATGTATTAAAATGTGCAGCGGAACTAACGCAGAATTTCCGTGTTGCAAACAGTGCCGTTGTGGAGTTTGTTTTCCTATCGGGCAGCAAGCCAAACGTGAAGCAGAACGTGGAGGGATTTTTGGTAGGGATGAAAAGATAAAGCAGCAACACTTTTGAGACATATAGGTCCGACAAGGAGTCACTCAAAGCCAAGTCAAGGACATATGACTAAGCCCATCTTGCTCTTGAAACATGAAGGAAAACATGCATGTTATTTCACTTTAATAAAACAAAATCTGGGCCATAAATATCCACACACACACACACACACACACACTCAGTGACAAAAAACATAAAGAGTTAAGCACCCAGACGGAGTGGTGGAAATGAAATTAAATCTGCACGTGGTGAAAGGTCGAGTGACTATTGCAACGATTGCATCAGATCAAGCGGACTACAGAGTTGGCAGTATGGGCACACTGCTGGTCCCATGTCAGCAGGATGTGCCCCCCCCCCAGGCCTGGATACGTGCGGCGATATGGCGCGGAAGCCATCGTATCTCCTGCGGCTATTCAGCCCACAGCTGTTGTTACTGGCCCTCAAGATTCTGCAGACTGGTACTGGGTCTGAGCTGACGTCAGAGCTGATCCCGCACATGTTCGATTGGGGAAAGATTGGGGGACCAGGCTGGCCACAGGAGGACCTCAACATGACGCAGGCAGTCCATAGACACTCGGCATGTGTGTGGACAGCGTTGTCATGTTGAAAGACAAGGGTGCTGTCTCAAGGTATGCAGATGCAGGATGTCACTGACGTAGCGCTGTGCTGTAAGGATCCACCGAATCACTACCAGAGATGACCTGAAGTCCTACCCTATGGCTCCAGACACCATGATGCCAGGAGTAACGCTGATGTGTCTCTCCACAACATGGGCAGGATCGGTCCTCTCCTCTCACATGTCTGTACATGTACCAAATTACATCCAAAATCGGACCATTACGTCGGGGTGGCTAATATTTTTTGTCATCGAGTGTGTGTGTGTGTATAATGTAATATACACACACACACACACACACATACATACAAACACACAAACAGAGTACTGGTAGGTTGCAAAACATTTGAGAACTACTGCACTAATAGCACATTAGTGCAAACAAAACAGCTGCATACACCGCATTACATCTTACATCGCGGTTAAAGGAGTTTGACGTTCATAGACATGGGAAATGGTTGTTCTAGCGTTAACAGTACGACCCAAATTCTGCAGTTATTTGGTTGACATTTATAAATGTGAAATTGCTGTAATGTGTGTTATTCATGAAAACTTTTAGAATAAAAAACTTAATGATATACAAAAATGTCTCTGAAGATATAGAATTAAATCAAATGCATCTGCTACTCCCATTATTCAACTGCTTTTATCTGATCTCCTTCTAAAAGAGAAACGGGCCGAGTTCAGTCCCAAGAAACCCAAATCAACCAGATTTCAGCTGGAATGTCTTGCTGAATTTATGCTAGCTCACTGCTGTAGGCCTTGTCAGTAGGGGGAGGGGCGGGTAGGAGTGTGGTGTAGAGCAAGTTTGCGCAGGACAGTCCCTGCTGGAACAGTAAGTATATTCTTCATGTGCCCTTCAATTTCATCAATTTCTTTTTGGACAAGAACAATGAAACCAACATTTTTTGACACAGACAGAACCTAAATTCACAAGTTGATGTTCAACATGGAAAACATTATGTTAAATGTAGCTGAAACTGGTTTCTCAACAAATGACACCAGCACTGGAGAGAGAGAATAGCTGATAAGACCAAGACAGTCTGTCGGCTACGTTATAACAAACTTGGATACGTTTCTGGAGGTACATCTAATAATACTAATAATAACAACAACAACAACAACAACAACAACAACTGATACTTTATTGATCCCCGTGGAGAAATTGCCTTCTCACCTCCCCCAACCTTGCTCTCCATGAAAGCAAGCTTGGCCGTGAAGGGCAGCTACCTCGTGCAGCACCCAGGGAGCTGGGGGTTAAGGGCTTCGCTTAAGGGCCCACAGACATGCTGAGGCTGGGCTTAAACCGGCGACCTTCCGATTACAGGCACAGAGCTTAACCTGCTGAGCCACACTCTGGCCCCCATGCCAACTCATTTGAGATGACGATACCCAAGTGTGTGTATGACAGAATCAAGGCAGAAACAACCTCTGCTAGTTAGTCCCCACATAGCATTTAAGATGCTTTTGCCAGGAAATTCAAACCAAGCTGAAAAAACATATTACAGCTATAGGGGTCTACAGATAAGCGACTATACTCAACAGTAGATAACACAGGATTCAGACAGGTGTAGTTCGTTATGATTGTTATGATAGTGTTATCCTTTATTTCCCATTTTTTTTAGTAAAATAGTTTCCCCTGCTATATTGAAACTGCACCTAACCATGTTGTACTGACCTGTGAAATTTGTGTACCACTACACCCCTAGTTACAGGCCATTATAAACAGAATATCAAAATCATTTCCCGGTAAATATAAAATTGTGCTGCAGGCTGGATGTAGTCCCCGGCCTCAAATATAACACAAATGGCTTAGCAATTTAGCAGAGAGCACATCCGGGACTTACTTGTGTTGGGGTTTGGTAATGGACACCGTGACCTTCTCTTCACGAAGGCTATGCAGCGGGGGGCCTTGCCTTCTCTCGGGGGCAGAGTGAGTGAGGGCCAGGCCTGAGGGGACTGAGGAGGACGATGAAGACGAGGAGGAAGAGGACGGCAGGTCGGGCAGATAGCCAAGCTCGTGACACTTGCTGCCGCTACTGCTCTCACTGTTGCAATCAGTGCTGTCCAGGTTGTCGGAGTCACTGTTGACGCCAGGCACCCCACCACCCCGGGGCTCTCCGTGGATCTTGTTCCGGTCAGCCTTCTGCTGCGCCAGTGCCACCTGGGGGTCCTGGAGTATGATGGGCTCACTGGGTGTGTCCTTGGTCTTGTTCTTCTTGCTCTTACGGTTGATGCTGGGCGTAGTGACTGCGTTGGCACGTTTCTTGCCAAAGGCTGAGGTGAAGGTTGCGGAGGTTGCGGGGATGCCGATGGTGGTGGTAGTGGTGGCGCTTGGGGGCTCGATGGAAAACTCTGGCTCTACAAGATTGTAGAAGAAATGATTCTCTAGTGAGCAGCAGGGAAGACACTGCTCCCTTTCTTCTGAGGTTCAGAAGCTGACATAGTTGTCCCTTACCTTCAGTGGAGTCCTTCTCCTGGTCCTGCATGTCCAAGAACTCCTCCTTGACCTTGATCTCCTCCTCCTCCTCCTCCAACTTCCTCTTCTGCTCCTCCTTCTTCTTCTTGCGTTTCTCCTTCCGTTTCTCGCGCTTGGCTGCCAGAGCCTGCTTCTTACTCTCTTCTCGGGACTGTGAGGATAGTATGCAAAAACTGGGTAACCCCCTCGGTCATGGCCAAAGAATTAACAGATCATTTTAATGCAGGTATCAGCTGTTTACATCTTTGCACAACAAACGTTGCTCTTCCAAGTCATCCGAATCAGTCAAACATTCCAACTACCTTTGAATGCCAACGTAAAGAATCATAGTGAACAATTAATTAGTTTGTATTAAAAAGCTTAAGCCACTCTTAAACAATACACATCGAAGAAACAGCAGTCATTTCACCTTTTGAGCGTTCTTCTGACATTATGCATGTGATACAGGGAAATTGCTTTTAAATATGCATCCAGCAGTTTGAGGAAACCTTTGCTAAAAATGACCTGTAAAATATAATGAGAAGATGAGCAGCCTCGTTGCTTTTGAGATGACCCACCTTCTCCATGTCCAGCTCCTTGAGCAGGATGCTGGCGTTTTTGTTGGCCTCGGCTGCCTGGTGGTCTTTGGCTTTTACGATGGTCTCCATGCACTGATGACACTTCTTCAGCAGTTCCTGCGTGGGGTAAGAAACAGCCCCGCAGTCAGGTGTGGATAGTTTTGCAAGTCTATGAGTAGGTTATGAATTCATACGCAAGTGCACAACAGGAATAGAAGGGTTCTCTCTCCATGGTGATACCCTTAGGGATCTCTTAATCACTGTAGGTCAATATGTTGCTCAAGACTCACGGTGCACTTACACTTGGCCCGGTTGCCTGTACCGTGCCTGAGCACAGCTGCTCCCCCATCCCACTCCTCCGCTGGTCCATCCCCATATTGTGTTTAATAAATCTGGGCCAGAGCCTTCTGGGGTCCGTTTATGCTTAGTGTACATGCGCACATATGTGTGGCAGCGGTATTACAGCATCATGTCCGTGTTCCATATTCGGTCACAGTCAATGAACAAACTACATCCATACTGTGCCCGAGTTCAACTGTATGAGTGGGTACGGGCATGGCACGGAACGACCACAAGAGTCAAAGAAACTAGACTTTGGGGGTGAAACGTGCTCAGGCACGGTATGGACCTCCTAATGCGAGTACAACTTAAGAGTGCAGATTATGTAAAAAGCTGATGCCAGTGGGGCCCTCCTACCTTGTCCACAATAGTGGCAATGTATCTCATGCACTCAATGTCAGAGGGAAACTGACTGACTTCCTTCACCAGATACTGCACGACCTTCACGTGACCCTGTAGAGAGAGTCAGGAGGAGGAACATCATGTCAAGGGCTTAACCCAAGCCCGTGGATTGCATCCTGCGAGATCCAGACAGACCCCAAGCTGAGCCATCTGTGCCTCACATGCAAACCAGCAAGGGTAGAGCAGCTTTGGGGGACTGTAGCCTACCTTCCGGAACGCAGCCATCAGCGGTGTGATCTTGCGGTTGTCGGCAGCGTCCACATCGGCACCCGCCTGCACCAGGAGCTGGACCACGTCAAAATGGCCGCCGTTTGCCGCCAGCCACAGGGGCGTGTTGCCCTTTTTATTACGCACATCAATGTGGGCTCCTCTGCGAAGAAAGGCAGCGCGTTTTCAAGCCACACGGAGAAAAGGGAACAGAGGTGATGTCTGACCGAGAAGAAAATGGGATTCCCGCTAGTGTCAGCACGCAAGGTGCCAGTACGGGGAGACCTGACCTGTGACATTTACCTGTTAATGAGGAGCTCGCAAAATTTGTAGTGACCTTTGTCAGCAGCGATGGTGAGGGCAGTGTCCCGAGAAGAGGGGACCGGAGGCGCGTTGACATCGGCCCCCTTGTCGAGCAGCACGCGGCCCACCTCGGCGTAGCCTCCAGAAGCAGCTTCCATCAGCGGCGTCAGCCCAGTCTGGAGGGGAGGAAGAGACTGGGTCGGATCGCAAGCCACTAATGGCGCAATAATCCTTATGTCCCCGGGAAAGGCTGGCAGACAAACGAATGAGAGCATATAACCGGAATTCCCCTAATTCCCAAGTCTGGAGCCAGCCATGCCGGAGGCCCTGGGACAGACCTTGGCCCGGTGCTCCACATTGGCCTTGCGGTCCAGCAGCAGGCTGACCACCTCGGCGCGGCCCTGGAAGCAGGCCAGCGTCAGAGCCGTGTTGCGGTTGGTCTCGATCTGCGCGTTGATATCCGAGCCCATGTCCAGCAGCAGCTTGACTGCAGGGACGTGGCCGTTCATGGCGGCCAACATCAGCGGCGAGATCCCCAACTTGCTGCCAGTCCTGCAGATATCAAAACGCACATCAGAGGCCAGCTGGGAGCAGCAGCGGAGGCGAAGGCCAGGAAACACACGAGGTGGGACAAAAATCAGACACAAGGACATGATCAAAACAAGTCACTGATATGAGTGATAAAACTAGGCCTTCATATTGCCACCTGGTACCCGGTCCCCAATTTATTTAGAATTCTGTGACTGAACTCAATATTTTAAAGTCTCTGACTAAATATTTGCAATTCAAGGTTTCCGAGCCCTGGACTCTCCCGAAAACCTGAGCAAAACGTAAGCAAGAGCCGTTCCATCACGAGAGAAGGGAACGGATGCAGTGCAGGACCCAGCGGGCACCTGGAGTTGATCTCGGCGCCAGCGTTGAGGAGGATCTTGATGATGTTGACGTAGCCCCCAGAGGCAGCCAGGCTCAGAGGGGTGTAGTCCGAAACGTTGCGGTGCTCCTTATTGGCCCCACGCAGCAGCAGCAGCTCCACCACCTGGGACACGAGTGCAGGGTCACAGAGGCCTACTGGAGCGCCCACTGGCCAGCCTTACAGCACGCCGTGCGGGAAAGCAAACCCACCTCCTGCCGGCCCCCTGAGCAAGCCAGGGAAAGCGGAGTGTCTTTGGTCCTTTCCGACTGGGCCTCGATGTCGCCTCCTTTATCGAGCAGGACCTCCACGACACCCACGTGCCCGGCTGTGGCAGCCAGGATCAAGGGGGTGAAGCCTGTGGGTAAGAGGCAGGCACACCGGCATGTATCCTCCTGGTGGCAACTATTCACCCTGCACCGTGATGTACCCTCTAGCACCGTGATGTACCCTCTAGCACCATCACCTACCCTTCTTGTCCCGGTGCTCGATATTGGCCCCGCGTGCAATCAACACTGACACCAGCTCCTCGTGGCCCCCGGCACATGCCAGGGTCAGTGCCGTGTCGTGATTGCTCTCAGTCTGCGGACAGAGGAGCGATCACAGATATCACGGCTCCGGCGTGCATGCTGAGGGAAGACTGACACGGGCTCATGCGAACTTACGTGTGCGTCGATGTCCACGGAGGGGTAGATGGGCAACATGGAGGGAGGAGACACAGAGCCGCTGGGTGTCTGCGTGGGGGGCAGGGCTGGCTGGGGTGTGGGCGAGGTGGCAGGGTTCAGCAAAGGCACCCTACTGCTCACAGCTATCACAGCAAAACAGAAAGGTGGGTGAGAGGACATGACCACTGGGCACAGTGAACAAAGACAACCAGTAGAGGGGGATCCGTCTCAGAGCCCCCTATAAGTGAGACATGGACACCGCTCACACAGCCTAAAAGGATCACACCCCAAAAAAACAATGGCAGGGTAATAAACACAGACACACACAAACCCAGCATTTACAGAAGTGACAAGGTTTCTCCCACAGCAGTGTGACAACCGGTTTCCAGAAAGGACCTTAGGGCTGACAGGACACTGCCATCAACCAGGCCTTAAGCATCTCCCTCTCTGCAGCAGTGAGACAGACCATCCATCTATAACGTATAGGACAAAGCACTGTCCAGGGTAACCAGCCACCCAGGGCCGTGTATGGAGTTTGGAAACAACAGACTGTAATGTGACTTTTTCAGGTAGGACACACAGAGCAGAATCGATGTACATGTGTCTTACCACCTCATATGGGATCTCCGTGTCGAACACCATTAAAACCGAGCCAGATTCTCATGCTTTAGTTTTATTGAGATTGGGGGACAACAGCACACTTGGATTTATGCAGGAAAGATCAGATCTGATCATCCGATTGTCTTTTCTACATCTCAGGTCCTTATCAGCCACCAGGGTATGCCTGATGGGAAGTGAGCAGGGCCCCTCCCCTCAATACCGGGGCCAGGCCCTCACGTGTGTGGACCCCCATTGTGGAATGCTGTCCCTACACTGGGCTGCTGTTCCAAGGAGAGGTGGAGGGAGCACGTGAGGCAGTGAGGTCCTGTAAGTGGTCTTAGCTCAGAACAACCCGGTGTCACGTTATGAGGGGAGAATGGGGGGTGGATTGGGGGTGGGGGCATGACTGTCAGCGGAAAAGAGAGAGACTTAGAAGTAGGAAGCGAAAAAAAAAAACAAAACAAAAAAAAAAGGTGTTTGGTTAACGCACCTGCCATAATGCCATCCAGCGTGTCAGTAAGCGTCTGTGCGGGCGTAGCCACCATGAGGCCATCGGGCGCCTGGGCGAAGAGACTGTGGCCCAACCCGGACAGAGGCTGGCCCGGTGCCTGCTGACTCAGCAGCGCCCTCTGCAGGTCGGGGCTGGTGCTGCCGTGGTAGTCAGCGCCGCTGAAGTTAGTGGACTGCTGTGCAGGCAGTGGCTGGATGGGCATGAAAGCAGCCTGAAGAGGGGGAGGCGGGGGGGCATGTGCCTGCTGCACCTGGGGCAGGGCCTGTGCATCCCTGCACAGTATAGTGTCCACCTGTGGCAGCTTGGCATAGCAGTCCTCATCATCCTCGTCCTCGTCATCTTCCTCATCCTCCTCTGTGGGCGACGGCCGGACACCTTCGGGCTCGTGGGCTCCCTCCTCGTCCGTGTCGGAGCCCGGCGCTACAGGTTGCAGGACGAGGCTGGCACACGGGGGCCCGGCTGGCTGGCCCGGCTCCTCCTTCAGGCCCTTGGCCTCCATGTACTCTTTGGTGAACTGCTGCTGCGTCTTGAGCTGCAGCTGGCGCTCCACCTTCTGCAGCTCCTTGAGGATCTTCTTCTTCTTCTGCACCTGCTCCTCACGGCTCTTCTTCAGCTCCTCGATCTTGTCTTTGGTGAGCGGCTCGCCCTGGATGAGCTCCAGCGACTGCAGCTGGGCCTTCTCGATGGCGCTGATGCGCTGGCCCAGCTCGTTCAGCTTGCCCTCTGTCTCCTCCACGATGCACTCCAGCGGCTGGTATGGGTGAAAGGGGAGCAGCTCATCTGCGTCCGACCGCCCCCCAGTACTGGGACTCACCTGCAGGGGGCTCTGTCTCTGTTTAGATAAACCTAAGCACACAAAACACACAAAAAAAACAAACAAAAAAAAAATAGTTGTGGAAAGAAATTAAAATGAAAGAAATTTGGTGGGCTGGGATAGTGTGGAAATACCGCCAGTAGGGGTTGGGAGGGGGAACGGTAAGGATTAGCACGAGTCTCAGAAATGGGCCGGGGGGCGCAGCATCACAAGAGCACTCAGAGCTCCAGGGTTCTGGGTACGAGAGCCCAACGGAGCCCTGCACCTGGACTGGCAAGAGGCACAGCTGAAGGATAACAGGACTCAGGAAGCAGAGTCCCTCAAGCTACAAATGGCAGGAGAGGGCAATGCAGCAAAGGGTTCCCCCCGAGCAAGGAGCACTGGGCAGGGCTCCATGTTGTTTATCACCGTCGCTAGGAAACATTTCAAGCCGGAACGGAAATGACAGCGATGATCTACAGTCCCCCACGGTCTGACACTGCCAGAGAAAGGCGCACGTACACTGTCCTTACGCTCAACAGCTGGAAGCTCCCAGCTGGAGAGGGGCGAGGGAGATCTGCGATGGCAGGGGGCCACCCCACAAACAGACAGAGCCTGACAGTCTGACCGCACACTCTCCCCTCTTGGGGGTGAGAGTGGAACATCTGCCAGGGGGCACCTGACCTAACAAAGTCCCAATCCGCCCCAGAGGTAATGCACATCTGCCTAGCAGGGGCCGAAGCCAACAATCCCCCATATCTCACAACGCGGAAGAAGCAAAAACACGAAGCAGCTTGCAATACAGGATTAAGGACTACGCAGTGACCTCACTCCTCTGGCACATCTGGGACAAGGGGTTACCACGAGTTACAGGCTAGCAGGTTACAGTCCTGTAAGCGGAGAACAGCCAAATTAACCTTTAGAGCTTGTTCACTCACGGTCCCAGGAAACGATTTAAAAATATCACAGCTGATTTTCTTTACAGTCATGCTAAAAGGCTGCTCTGAAGCCATGCTGAGGTTGGTGACCATGTTGGGCGAGACCCAACATTCGAGACAACGGCGGAGTGTGTCACCACTCTGCCAGAAACGGCAGAGATGGAACAGCAATGGGGAAAGTTACGGACTGTACACGACCAAGGGAAAACGAAAAACGATCACATACCGACAGAACGCCACAGAAACTGCTCCCGTGTTTTCAAAAAGGAGGGAAATATAACTCCTAATTGAAATGAAACTCCCTTTAGACGTCCGAACAGCCCGGTCATTGGTGGTCTTCAAACGACGTCTAAAGATCTACCTTTAAGAAGTACATGGTTTACCACTTACAGTATTGGACTGATAAAAAGACTATTTCCCAACAGAGTTTTAGACATAGTATTCTTAGCCTGGGTTCTGTTGAACCAGTATCAGAAAGTAGAGTTTTTAAGCACTTGTGTAAATGGTGTCTGCAAATGCTATAAATGTAATTACCTGGTTTTCACAATAATTCAGTAATTCACAATAAACACAATTCCTATACACAAACTGTTCCACGTCATGTAAATTTTGGGGTGTTTTGCTTAAAAGGTCTGCTTCAAATCACACCTCAGCATTGACGGGATAGAGGTCAGCACTGAAGCTTGGCCATTAATTTCCCTTGAGCCACATGCTGATTCACTCCTGAGTTTCGGATCACTGTCATGACCATAACCATAACCAAACTTCCTTGGAGTTTTACATCACAGGGAGCTGCTGTGACACTCGGCTATAGAAATTCCTGACCAATCTAGGAATTCAATGGGCTTTCGCTGCTTCCAGTTTGCCCAGGCTCATGGTAGCAAAGCAGCCCCACACCAACACAACCCCAACCCCATTTAGCCAGTTAGGGTGAGGTTTGGGTGCTAGCATGCATCCTGTTCCCTCCAAAAATAACTCCAAAAATGTCCCCTTCACCATCAGCCCACAAGTCATCTAATGGCCACCAATGTGTTGTTTTCTGAGAGCAGTGCCCCCCTCGGTGGTTACCTCCTGAGAACCTCTCCTACAGCGCTTCCCTCAACAAGACACATGCTGAAAAGTGTATGAGATGCCTGCTGGTTCTTAAAAGTCACCCAAACGTGTCACCCGTCTGTTCAGCATTGATTTGTATTGTGTAGCAAAACTGTGCGAGATTTTCAGTAAGCCAGAAGCTAACCATAATGGCCCTCCTGTCATTCGCCGAGAGCAGGAATGGGCAACTGGTGGCTCGCAGGCCACATCCTCGTCTGCTTCGTAACTGAATGAAATTAATACTAGCACATCATGCTGCCTGGCCACTAGGAGGAGCTGGTAACTGGGAGAAATGAAGCCAAAGGTCCGGCTGAAACGAGGACCCAGCATGAATAATGCGCTCCATCAGAAGCCGATTGCCAAGGAGTAGTAACTGATGAATATCCATGTCAGTTGCCAGTGTTTCTTTTCGGTGTTCTCTCGTGCATTGTATTCCGTGTATTTGAAAATCTCTTGGCTAGACGTAGGCTTGGGTGATATTATGGTAGCAAAATTAGATACCGCCCAAGCCCACTTATACGGCTTGTGTGGTTTGTGTGCATTTTATGTTATACCGCGGTGCACAGTATTTTGGGGGTATTTTCAAACAATATGTTGATTTCTTGTTACCATACAGGCCTACATGAGCCTATGCATTTGAGCTAATTTATGTGGATGTAAGATGTTCTGCAGCGCAGCAAAAGAGAGCTGTAGATCTAAATGTGTTAAATTATAAAATAAATAAGATTAAAAATGGGTGTAATACAATTTTATATTACGTGCATATGCTGGGCCAGTGCCTAATCACCAACCAATTCAGACTGGCCGCATCATCGCTGTTAACAAATTTGACAGCCCGAATGAAGACTGAAGTTACTCATCTATGTCCTACAGGCTCACACGCTTCATCCAACAAGCGCGGTATTGCTTTTCAACATGGACATGCTAAGGTTAAATTCTTTAAGTAACCCAGATGATTCAAGTATATATTAAATCACCACTAAAATATCCACAAGCACTGAGACTCGTGTTTTGCTAAACACCCATTTATGTGACAACCCACAAGTTAAATATGAAGATTTCGGGATAAGCCCCAAGCAACTGAGCCACAAAAATTCTGTTGGACTGTGAAGTCCACGCAAAAACCAACACCAGTGACGGCCCACGTGAGGAACCTCCCTGCACAGCTAACGGGGGTGCTGTCCGAGGGTGAAGGCCCCATTGGACACACGGCACACAGACCTATCGGAGCTTGCTCACCTTTGCTTGAGACGGAAGGGGGGGTCACAATGTTGGAAGGCGCCCTGTCCGGCTCCTGGGGGGGAACGACTGTGGGTAGGGCTTGGAATGGGACGCGGGGCACCTGTGTGGGAAGGGGAGGACGGGAAAGTCACGGGGAGGTGATCCAGGTCGCTGAAGCAGGGATGTGGTGAGGGTCTCACCTGAGAGGCGTCGTGAGAGGGGGGGGTGAGCTGGGATAGGTCCGGCGTGGGGACAGAGAGGATGTTGTTTGGATAGTCCAGCAAGTAGGACACCACGTTGGTGTGGCCACCCTTAGCAGCTTCGATAAGCATGGTGGAGCCATCCTGCAAGAGAGCCACGGTCACACCCCTGGTATCCATGGGACCACGGCCCGGCATTTAGGCAGAGGGGACCGAGAGCGGGGCCGGGGAGGGGACGCACCTTCAGTCTGTGTGTGGGGTCGGCCCCATGGGCCAGGAGCAGCTCCACGACGGCCAGGTGGCCCCCGGCACAGGCCAGCGACACCACCGTGTGGTCGTTATTGGCTGTGGCCCTGTTCACATGAGCACCTGTGGGGCGGGAGGGACATCCTCAGTGGGGGGTGGAGGGT
>JAODKN010000002.1:14967591-14985437 GCA_026774425.1 Petrocephalus zakoni
CCCCCCCCCCCCCCCCCCCCCCCCCCCCCCGGCCCGGGGAGTGCCGTTGGGCTCCGGGGGACCCCAGACTGACCTTTGCTGATGAGGAACTGCACAGTGCAGAGGTGACCCGCTCTGGCAGCCTTCATCAGGGGAGTCCTGCCTCCCTCCGACTCGTGTTCCTAGGACAGATGCAGGGGTCAGGGGCACGCTGCCAGTCAGCGGGGGTGGGGGGAACAGGGGGGCACTCACCAGGTCAGCCCCGGCCTGCAGCAGCACGTCGGCCACATCGGTGTGGCCGTTCTCGCAGGCGTACGTCAGCGCGGTGTCCCCCGTGGCCGTCGTGGCGTGATAGTTAGCGCCTGAGGAAGCGGGGGGGGCAAACGTGTGACCTCAGCGGGGCAGCAGCGGGGGCAGCCCGCTTCCGCGGGACGGGGGCCTTACCGGCAGCCAGGAGGTACTTCACGAGCTCCAGGTGGCCCTCCTGTGCGGCCTCCATGAGCGGCGTGGAGCAGCCCAGCTCGATGTCGGCGCCGGCCTTGATGAGGAAGTCAGCCACCTCCAGGAAGCCCCCGCAGCAGGCCAGCGTCAGCGCCGTCTCCTGCGTCTCCTCCGTCTGGGCATTGATGTTAGCACCTGGCCGGGGGCGCGGCCGCAGTCAGGACAACGCACTGGCCTGCCAGGCTCACCTGCTCTGTAACCCGTGGGCGGGGCATCTTTTTGCCAGCAACCGATTGGGTAACCTCAGTGACAGAGCACAGGATGTCCCCTCCCACCAGTATTTTGCTCACCCTGCGCCAGCAGCAGCGCCACCATCTCCTCGTGGCCCTCGCGGGCAGCCTCCATCAGTGGCGTGTAGCCCTCGTCGTTGACCTCCTCTAGGTTGGCCCCGCGCTCGATCAGCAGGGCTGCTAGCTCCACGTGGCCCCCGCAGGCCGCCAGCGTCAGCGGCGACTCGAACGAGTCCGCCGGCATGTTCACCTGCGCCCCGCTGTCCAGGAGCAGGCGTGCCACCTCCACGTGCCCATCCTGGGACAGGGGGGGCGAGAGGGTGAGGTAAGCACCTGCACAGGCGGCTGACGGGCCGCAGACGGGGCAGGTACCCTCCAGTGGGGCCTCACCATGCAGGCCTCCATCAGCGCTGTGTGCATCTCATCAGTCTTGTGCTCCTGGTCGGCACCGGCATCCAGCAGAAAGCGCACCATGTCTAGGTGCCCTGTAACAGGAAGTGGGGGGGGGGGCAGTCATGTCAGGGCATGTCTGTGGCTGTGCCGGGCCCCTGTGAGCAGTGGTGGCCGGTGGGCGGACCTTTGTAGCAGGCTAGCGTGAGCGCACTCTCCTTGAACTCGTTGGAGTGCGTGTTGATGCCAGCGCCGTACTCCAGCAGCACGCGGGCCACCTCCACGTGGCCGGCACTGGCCGCCTCCATCAGCGGCGTGTGCCCGTTCTCGTTGTGGTCCTCGATGTTGCCACCTTCTTTCAGGAGCACCTTCACTACGTCCACGAAGCCTCCGGCGCACGCGTACGTCAGGGCTGTGTTGCCTGTGGATGGGGGGGCGGAGAGGAGGGGTCAGCACTCGGGATGTGCCGGGCATTCGCATGGCACTGGTGCGGCGCTCACTCGGGCTGCTCCCCTCACCAGTGGAGGACTGTGCATTGACGTCGGCCCCGTGCACCAGCAGCAGCTTCACGATGTCCACGTAGCCGCCGCTGGCGGCCGCCATCAGCGGCGTGATGTCCCCCTTAATGCCCCTGTCCTCCACGTTGGCATGCATGGCCAGCAGGACCTGCAGCACACAGACACAGGTGTCGTGTGAGCCCAGCTGACCCGCGGCGGCCCACGGGAGCCACGGCCCGCCCGCCCGCCCCTCACCTGCGCCAGCTCGTAGTAGCCCGCGGAGCACGCCAGGCACAGCAAGCTCTCGCCCTCCTCCGTGTGCTCGTTGACGCTGCGGCCCTCATCCAGCAGCTTCCGCACGGCATTGACATCCCCGTCGGAACAGGCCTCCGCCAGGCTACGGCTAAAAATAACCAGACTGCTACAATTACCCGCACTGCGCAGGCCAGGCGGGCGAGAGAGCAGCTGGCCGGCTAGCCCCGGCTGCTAACGGGGGCCGCTCCGGGCGTCACGCTGCACGCTACGCCGTGTCTGACTGAGGAAGACCGCTGGGGTTTAGGAGGCGGGGGGGGGTCACTTTACACTGCCCGTTCAGGGGCTTAAGGCTTTCCAGGTCATGGTAGCTTACAGTAACATCAGATCAGTGACAAAAAGGCAGAAACTATCAAGTGAGTGAGGTGTGAGAGGGGCAGAAGAGATCCATACTTGTCGGCCTGGCCGGGGTTCAGCGTGTTCTCAGCCCTCATGCGCGTGAGGGCGGCGGCGGCCTCGTCCAACGCGCAGCTCACCGACGACGTCAGGCGGCGCAGCACCTCGGGATCTGCGAAGGCTTTACCATCCGCGGTGGACAGTTTACCGATGCCTTCGACGTTAGAGCGCACATTCCCAGACCACGGCACGGCAGGGCAGCGGGGGCAGGTTAGTGGCAGGATGGACGGACAGACAGGGACAAAAACACCACAGTGCAGCTGGGGTCAATGGTCACACCGTGCAACATTAGTGCTCAAGGGTCACAGGGCAGCAGATGCAAAACTCCCCAACAGGGTTAAGTCACATGCGTGCGCGTGTGTGTGTGCGAACATGTGTGTGTGAGCGAGCATTACAGGTGACTGATCCAGTGATCAAGTGAAAAAACAATTGGCTAAAAAAGATAAAATAAAACTACATAAAGTGAGCAGTACAGCAATAAAGGGGAAAAGGCCAGACATATAACATTCTACACCTTTGCCTGTGGCCCTGTGACACCCCCAACAGGAGAGCAGCCCACAAACGGACACTATGTATCCTCCTTCCGCATTCCCCAGCACGGAGAGCCCAGTGTCCTAGTACAGGCTATATACTCACACACGTCACATCACGTGTGTTACAATCAGCGCCTGGGAGAGTCGCTGCTTATATTTCCATGAGTTCTGGCTGCTACCATGACCCAACGGTGCTTAATGGGAGGCAGCTAACTGTTGCTAACACTTCCCATTCCAGTACTTCCCGGGACGACTTTCTCACTCGATAAAATTGTTAATTTGCATGTCAACCAAATCACTATTTAGTGAGACCACGGCACAGCATTATGGGAAACAAGCACACACCTTCTAAAGCACACAGGTCAAGAGCAGGGCACGCGGGGTAAAGTATGGGAGTGATCAGTCCATCAGCAGATTCAGATGCTGGCATACCCGAGCCGGGACATGTATGGCGTTTCACTGGCACAGAGGACATACCTGCAGCCTCCAGCAGAGCCTCGAGGCGTGCCTGTGTCTCAGGGTCCACGGTACGCAGGTCCACGCCGTCTGTGGCACTGGACAGGAGCAACTCTGATGCCGTCTTAAGCATGGGGTTGTCCAGGTCCTCCTGGTCCAGGATGAAAGATTCCACCTGTGGGGGGGTTTAGAGTACCAACAAGTTGTAAGCACATGGCAGGACACTTCTCCCTTTTTAACTCACGCACCCCACAGAGTCTTTCAGCCATGAGCACTTGCAGACCAAAAGATATTTGATTTACCTGGAAATCAAACACATGAAAAGGCTCAAAAAAAAAAAATCGCTTACAAACCCACACAAGCCGTCGGCCTTAAAGTCCAGAAGTAAGACTACATAAATGTGTATAAATGCCACAGTCAATTAAGCAGCGCTCCCAGCAGGAAGGGCATGCTCACTTTGACACAGGGGCTATTTTTCAATTAGTCAGATGCCATACCTCACCAAACAGAACACCATTTATGTCATGTGACTGCAGGGCCCCACGCTACACAGGACGCAGCGGCTCAAAGTCTACCCCAGAAAGGTGAACATTAGCTCAGCGGCCAGGCTCACCTTAGAGATTCACTGAGCATGCTTGTGAGGTTTAAGTATATCATAGCTTTTAAGACATGGCCAAGCACAGTATAGATAAATTCTAACTGTCAGGAAAGATCTAACATGATACTGCCGGTTAAGGGAAAACCGCCCGGGTCTGCCCTCCTTGCATCAGCCGCATGGAAACAGAGCGGCCTTCAGAATACATTTGAGCACCAGAACACTGGCCATAAAGAAATCATAAGCAATTCCCACTGTCATCTCAGTATGTGTGTGCGTGTCGTGGGGAGGAGGATTTCCCAGAATGCACCACACTACTCAGCCAGGGCCGGTACAGTCCAGCTTGGGATATGAGCATGCTGCTCTCTCGGAGTTGAAAATGCAGACAGGACCTTCACCTGCCCCCCCCCCAGCCCCATGTTTGGGGTAGCTGGTATATTTATACGTGTGTTCCACCAGCAACCACAAGGTAGCTCACACATGAGGGACAGGAGGGAAGGGAGGGGGTGGGGAGGTTGGGGGTGTCGGATAAAAAGGCGAGTCACTCTCCCTCCTTTCTACTTTTCTAGCGCCATCTCTGGCCCCATCTCACCCTGCTGGGTGGGTGCAAGAAGGTCACTGGGCTTCACAGCATCATGCAGCCACACCCTCCGTACAGGATGCGGACGGGGTGGCCCACCAATCAGGAATCAAGCAGAAAGTACCCCAGATGAGAGCTTCTGGAAGTCATGCCCCCGAGGTCTGTTTGCGGTGCACGTGTGCGGCCGAGCCGGACGGTCCACCTTCTAGGCATCCAGCCAGGGTGGACGCGTTTATACAACAGTGCCAGGTGTGACATTGACACAGAACACCAAAAACAAAACCCTTCGTCGAACTACACTGGCACGACTCACTGAGGCATCTCTACAGCACCGTTCAGAGGCATTTCAGTCAACTGATTGCTGCTGTTTAGGAAGTAGGATTATCAGAAGTTATTGCACTGAAAATAATACAGAACACAGCATTTTTCCATAAATATTGGCACGAGCTGTGCATCCATAGGCAAAAACAGATTGTGCTGTCCAAAGATAAAATTATCTAAAATTGTCAATGTGAATCACATTGACTTTGCAGCTCATAAATGAGACATATCCAGGGGTCGCATAAAACTTTGTGTAAATTTCACTGTGGAAAAATGCACACACATGAAAATTGGATTTATCAAACCGGGTGAACACACATTTTCCCTTGGAAATGTCGGAACTCTCTTGTAAATGTGTGTAAATGCACGAGCCTGAGATTCTGTCCAGTTGCCACTCACAAATAACCATGAATGCTCAATTTAAATGAGCTGCATGCCCATGCAATATGTAAATCAAACCTTTCTGGATGCAAAGTCCTACAATAGCTGAGATAAAAACAAAAACAGGGAGTGGAATTTTGAACAGTGCGGGAACAGGACCCGACAAAATTTTATTTTTGGGTGCCAGTACACATGTACCATAAGAAAACGTGAAAAACAACAGAAAAAGTACATTTTCAAACGATTTCACACATATGTACTATTTTGCACTTTTGAATTAGATAGCAAACTGAATTTATTGTCAGTGTCCTTCTACTTTGTGCAACGATAAAACTGAATCTTAAAAAGCATGTCAAAAGACAGCACCTAACTGCTGCAGTACTCTGGCAGTTCCACAAAACGACAAAACGAATGAGCGGTCGGATCTGAAGATGGAGAAAAAGAAACGTGAAACTGTAACTATAGGGGGCAAATCCCGATCTTTACCCCCTAATTTACATGTGTTTGGCATCTATGACGGGGGATGCACTCTTATGCAGCGCTGAGCCAGAGCCATCGGGAGGTTCCAATGTCGCGCGTGACACTCAAAATGAACTAATCATAAGGTCGATGCCATGTTGGCATTACAGATGACTGGCACTTTAATAGAATGAAATGGCTTTCATTTGTCAGGCGTAGCTTAATTAGCATTCCTTTCCTCGTTTCATACATCTACTGCTGCACCCTGAACTGTTGCGTATTTGATAAATTAACTTTGCTTTGAGGTGCCCTTTCCACAAAGTCAGTGCATTCGATTACCGTGAATACATTTGGAAAAACGGACATTGCTGCACATGTAGTTCTTACGTTTGGCTGTTTAACCACAGCACAGGGAGGCATACGTTTAATGCAAAACAAACAGAGACATTACATATAGTGCAAACAGTAAACAAATTAGTAAAACTGATCTTGATGGTTCATGAAAACTAGTTCCCATCTAATCTCCCTGTTTACATAGTCACTAGCAAGAACGACTTCTATAGGGTGATCCACGAACGGCACCTAATTCACATTTAGTGTTCTCACATTTTTAATTTATGGAAAGAGATGACAAACGTAGTATTTAAAAATAGCTAATTAAATTATCAAAGGCCAACAGTCTTTGGCTTGCACAAACTGAATCCCAGCAGAATAGAATAAACTAAACAATAAATAATAATCATAAAAAATCCCAGTTCACATCCTTTCATTTACCGTTTTCCTGTGATGGCACTGGCCAATCACATGAAGCCTTGGCATGCTTGCAGGCATTTTTCTGGTTCACTTCTTTAAAAGGAGTGTCGTTTTTCCCCAATTCGTCCAAAACGTTGCATGAACTCCTCCTGAGTCTCCCCAAATGCACATATTTCCCCCCCCCCCATCAAGTTCTGTTCGATAAATACGGGATTGTGTGTTAAAAAGTAGCATATGCACATTTCGGGCATCTATGTGTATACATAACTTTGATAACTGAGACCCCAGAAGTAGGTGCACCATTTCAGAAAAGCCTCACAGAAGCATAAAAAACATTCAAAAAGACACATTTAAAAAAATTATTACAAATCTCTCAACATAGTGCAATTAAGTAATTAACTGTACTACAGTATCAGTGTCTAGCGGCCGGTGAGTGTGGGCACAGCAGATTGCTGGACAGAGCAGTGACTGGTGAAGGTCGCTACAGCCCAGACCTCATCTACAGAGCTGGTGCTTTAAGCTAGTCTTCAGCTCAGAACTTAAACACAAAGTGGATGATCATTCACCGTCGCATCACTGATTGGCGTTTGATCAAGTTGCATGGGCACAAAGTTGATGAGCCAGCAGCCTGATGACATACAGGATCGGTGGGATGGCCCCAACCGGGATGGGCACTCTGACCTCACCACACGTTCCTCTTGCTCCTTATGTATTTGGAACAGCTCTGCTTAAGTGCATCTTTATTTTCATAAAACCTCACCATGCTGAGAGCAGAAAGCCTGCTGTCATTCAGAGGCAGGAGGAGAGGCGTGACTGCAGCCGGATGGAGCTGCGGGCTCGGACTCGCCGGCCGGATCATTAGTGGCTCGAGGTGGTGTGAATGCCACGTCGGGGAGGCCATTAAAGACTAAAGGTATCGGACTAAGATAGCGGGGAGCCTGAGAGCAGGTCAGTTAGGCGCTGCCTGCCTGCAGCTCCTAAACAGCCTTTCGGGGGACACCACGTAACCAAGAAAAAAAAAATGGCTGGATCAGGCTAGAATCTCAGGATGTCAGGAGAGGGCGGGGAAGAAGGATGGGTGTCATTCATATAAAGACACAGGCACACAAGCTATTTACAGCCAAGAAGGACACTCCCTAAAACAGGACACGCTGACTGAACAGAAGGCGTTGCGGTAGTATTCACAGTAACAAGCTTTACATTTCGCAGGCAGCTACTTGAGGTAAATAGGCAAACCTCACTTCAGCTTCCAGCCTGAAGAAACTCACACGGCTTAAGGAAGAGCCCCCCCCCCCAAGGGCCTCCCACTCCAACACTCCCCTTTCCCAGTGGGAACTGGTAAAGCTTCATCCAGAAAGGACAATTCCACAGGATGAAACGCACACGAGTACCCAGGTCCGGCATTCCCGCGTGCCCCACGTGGCGACTCGGGCAAAGAGAGACCCAGCGCACCACTGACCTGGAGGCCAGCGGCTCACTCACACTGACAGGGCCTTAAAGCCGAACAGCAATTGAAGGTAGTGACACGTCTGGTCAGATTAATCCTCTGCCGCGGCTGCCATTTGCAGCTCTCACCATACTCTTCAACCACTGACTTCCTTCTCCTGTCTACAACGAGCGGCTAGCAGGAGAGCCCCCGCTTGTCAGGGGCTGGTCACGAACCCTGTCTCCCCATTTCACATCAGAGAAGATGTCCGTCGCAAGGCATCAGGCCTTCCGCTCTCTAGGTTTATCAGAAGATCGATATTCAGGACCGAAATCGTATGACACAGACCAGCACCCAGGACATATGGAGATGCATCGGCGATTCAGAGCTTACGAGAAGAGGAAATAAGATCTTACAAGCTGCTGCTGATACTGACTGGGACTGCACAGTCCAAAGTCACTGAGAGCAGACACAGCTAACAAAAAGGGGACCGTTCAGCCATAATTCTCAATATTTTTCTCAACAGGGTGAAATACTCTCAAAGTCATTATCATATTTTATTACTAAAAATGTTTTTATTGATTTTTGGGTAATTTGCGGGTGGGTCAGTTAAAATAAAATCTATGCATTAGTAGCATCTAAAAAAATAGTAAAAAAAATGTCGAGCATGATTTTCTCCTTATTAAAATAGTGGTTCGAGTCACTTTGAATTACTCGGCAAGTTTGGGTCGCTCATGAAATGGACCCAAGCATGACTGTGGCTTGGTAATTACTCTGAGGGAAAGGGAGTGAACTGCTCAGCTATCACCTGTTAGTCTTTGAATTCCCTGAAAAAGTCAGAATGTTTGTCAGATGGATGTCTGGCCCGGTTTGACGCTCCGCCTCCCTTTAGGAGACATGCTTTAAAAGAGGTCTTACACAGTCTTGCTGCTGTGTTTAGGGGCTCCCCTTCACGTCGGGCCCCACTGTGTCAGTGAGGTCAGGTGCAGCCGAAGCCGCTGCCATCTCTTGTCTGAACCGAGTGGAAAAAGGGCATCGCTCTCTATGCCGTTGCTCTTGGTAGTTTCCCACAACCTCACACACACCACTAATGCAACATCACCGCTGTCAGCATTGGGTTTAAAGAGACAGATTCCTTTTATCCAGGTCAGACAGCCATTTGCTTCACTAATTGCACCATTTTCAAAACTCATGGTTTTTTTTTCCAGTACCGGTTTACTGTGCAACCCAAGCCAAAAGCGACCATCTCTTGACGCAACCAAGGCAACATCACTGCTACATCATGCTACAAGCTTTAGGAAACAAGGAATACTGTAAATCTGACAGGGGCTCGACAGCACCCATTAGCAGGGTTGGGAATAAGCCTCTCTGTCCCGAAGCAGCCCTTAAACACCAGCCTCTCTGCAATGAGAGGAATTCTTAATAGCCCTATCAAGTGTTTAAGAAAACTAATTTACCGCAGTATAACTATTACAGAAGAATACAAGGATTAGAAGAAATGCAGATGCCCACCTTATATAGAGAAAGGAGTTATGTATGGATTTCAGTTAGACTCCATCATGAGGTGTGAGACCAGACAAACAGCCAGGTAAGCGATGCCATAATTTGGCCACAAAAATGGTGAGGAAAAGGCCAAGACTGGAAAGAGAGGCATGCCAGTGTGCCTGTGCATCAGGGTGGCAAATCTGGGCCTCTGCGCCGTCTCAGCGCCCCAGCATGATTTTGGCCTGTCCCACTGGCACTCGCAATGCACCTTGTGCCTCCTACACCTAGCCATAGAAGGGCTGCCGTGTGGCCCAGACCAGGGACAGAACAACCCTTCCAGCACAAAAACACTTTGAATTTGCCCATTCCATTTTGTAAGCTTTCTATAAAGCCCAGATAAACCACAAAGTTATTTCAGCATGAACGAAAATTGGTATATCAGTCAAAATGTAAATCCACAGAAGAGGTTTCCTGGTGTCTAATAAAGCTGCCCATTTGATGCTATGTATCCTCATTCAAGATACACAGATAGATAAGAGACATATTTGTAGAGTTGTAACAGTTAAATATTCCTTCAAATAGACACCAGCCCTCTGCTGATGAACCCAAGGGGCTGGCCATCAACAAATGAGAAAAGCTGCCACAATCACCGTCCATCAATGACACAAACTGGAATCGAGTAGAGATAAGACACCATACAGCAAAGTTATAAACGTTTGACATATGGTCCCGGCCTACATGCATGATACAGTGATAAAACTACCATGATAAGACTAAATCATTTAGAATATACCGACCAGCTAAATAAATGTTCTTAAAAATCTTTAACATCAAGACATGTGTTTTAATCAGGTTGTATATGAGCAGAGTATGTTTTCCTGACCTAAAAGTTACACTCACACAAATTTGAGGTAAACATCTGCTGATGAATAGTGGGCTGCCATGTATGACACATTCTTGCTGAAATGCTATAGCATGCCATTTCTGAATGTTGACAATTCTTAAGGAACTGCTTATCCATCAAGTTATTCATATAATTAATGGTAAACAATGTGCCTTATATAAGTCGAAGTGTCCGTGCACCCAAAGTATGTCCCAAACATAAATGGGACCCCAACCAAAAAAATGTGTCTACTACTCACAGAAACTCAAACAATGCTCATTTTACAAGTACCATCAGGCTCAATGTGGAAGAAAACTCAAATGAGGGCAGGGAATACAACAATCAGAAAATTCAAGGCATGCATGCTGAACACGGAGGACTGTAATAATGTTTTGGCGTGGCAGGGGCTATCTTTAAGCCTTTTCAATAGACATGACCAACACAATGACCAGCATGGGGCACAACATATACTGAGATGACAGTGAATGGCAGGGCGGCAGACTGTTCAGGCATGTGTATGAACGGAATGCAGGACATAATGACCTATGGGAGACAGTCACAGCAGGGCTATTGAATGGAGATCTCCTCCACCCCAACCCCCCCCCACTGATGACTACAGTTCCCAAGATGTGCTGCTACTGAAGCACATGCTTGTTTGAACTGGAAAGGTCTGGAAATGTGCCTAATCCTGTAATCCTGGACTTCAGACTTCTTCCAGAGTCAAATACAGCAAGCTCTCAGCCAAGCAGGGGGAGCACAGAGAAGGACCACCACCACTCAAGGTGCTTCAAACACATCACAACCAGCCGACTCATGCCAATTTCAAAACAGCATTTTGAAACCAGGAGGAACAAACACAGGCAGGCATCACAGTCCGTTTCCACTGGCCTCCTGCGCTGACAGCTGTCGTGGGTGACAGAAGGAGTGAGGTCCCGGGGAAAAGCCCGACAACTGCTGCCCCCCTCACCACCTTCCTCCACAATCTGCTTGGCTGAACACTGCACCCACTGTTCACAGACAGCTATCATGCTGATGCCGCCGCGGGCACTGTCACGGGTAAACATCTCGCTCCCCTGTCCGTCCCAGGCGAGCACAGCATGCACCCTTACTCCCCATCTCTGCCACAAGGTTTTAAACCCGTGTATGTTGAAGATCTATACTACCAATTACAGCTTCATGTCTACGGCAATTAAATATACACATTCTGCAATTACTGAGATGACAATAAACCAGGTGCAGAATCATGCTGGCTGGAAGACAGACATTTGTATGATTAATTTAGCATGCAGTGTGTCATAAACCTCTGCAAACGATATCAGATACATCGCCATAAAGAATAAGCCCAGACATCACATGACATTTCAGGGAGGGGAGGTATATGAGATGGAGCAGCTGGGGAGTCTGAGTTGGCAGAAGTCACTCAGCGAATTTCCACCTTTCTTGTTTTATGAAATGCAGGACTTTCTGACCCATTAGGTATGAAGGTGCTGCCCTTACAGATGAGGTCTAGGTGTTAAAAGTTTTGCCCAGGATACAACAGTAGAAATGGAGACAATGGGTGCAATCTGGTCTTGACGCAATGCATGATGGTCAGTTTCTGGCCAATCAGAAATGACCAGAATGCATCGCTTTAAGCCAGCGCTGTAAGTGGCTGCATGAAGTTGAACGCACCCAGAGTTACGCTTAGGTCACGGGTGTCCCTGTAGCTTCAGACAGACACTTATGACAACCTCATGGTACACCAGCAGAGAGGGCACAGAGAGGGCACCCATGCAATAAGAGGCAGAGGTGAGAGCAATCCTGCTGGGGGCTGGGTCTACTTAACCTATGAACTTCTGACATCCAGCATTTCACAGTAGGGTTTAGTTGATTAAATAACAGTTATACTACACAGAACTGGTAGTCAAATGATGCGTTTGTGAAAGGAGTAAGCTCATAACAATGGGAGGGCAATACACGATATTTAAATTAAATTAAAGCAAAAGAACTGATGCGTTCCTTTTTATGAAACTGGCCATGATTACAGAGGAGTGTGGAGAATGGACACCAGTTAATTGTGCTTAATGCAGGTGGGGATATTCCGAAGGTGATCTATAGCCCTCATCGCGCATTTCCCACAAAGGCTCGCTGCCCGCGTTCAGCTTTAGCGATTGTCATCTCTAAATCATATTTTGACAACAAGTGCAGCAGCAGGAGGCCTCGGTTTCACCGGAGCCCCGAAGCGCTAACGGACACCCAGCGGGGCTCGGGGCGCCTTAATCCCCGCGATTAACGAGACGTTTCACGGGCATCCGGCGAACGGTCCGAGAGTTTGGACCGGGTCAGTGCTGTTCTAATCACCGAGAACGGGGGCTTTAGCCCGGACACACGCTGCTGGTCGGGCAGGCGGCCCTGGGTCGGGACGTGGGAAGCACGGTGGCCCTTGGAGAAGGTCCCTTTGCGGGGAGGATGGGGTGACAGGAGGGTAACATCGGAGCGGGACCGGAGCCCCGACACACGCCTCGGCACACCGCGCACCATCTGGCGGCTCAGCAAACACACCGACGTCCGAGCCGGGACACGGCGCTCCGGGGCGTCCGGCTCGGAAGGGCGGCAAGCCGTGCGGCCGGCGGGGCGGGAGAGTCCGCGGCGCCGCTGCCACCCCGCCACCTGCGCTAGGCCCCAAGCGCAGCCCGGAGCCGGAGCCGTCTTCCCGGGCTCGGGGCGCCGCACCCCGCTCGGACACCGGGCCCGGAGCTCGGTCCGGAGCGCCGCCTCTCTCCGGCCCCTTCCGACGCGAGCGGACGGCGGGCTGCGCGGCTCCCGTCCCGGCTTACCTCCGACACCTCGTCCTCGTCGCTGCCGGACCCCGCGCCGGAGGAGAGCACGGCGGCCGCGGCTAGCTTAAAGTCCAGTCTGTCCGCGGCCGGGCCGCTCGCTTCGCCGAACAAGCGGACCTTCTTGCCGCCGATGCCGATGCCCCCGAGTCCGAGTCCGAGTCCGGCTCCCGGCGCGGCTCCCACCCCCATCCCCGCCGCGGGGGAGCGCGGAGTCACCGAGTCGATCTCGTCCTCGAAGCCGTCAGTCAGCATTGCCGTCCCGGCTACTGCATCCTGCATACTTAGGAAGGGAGTGCGGCGGCTGGCCCGTGGCTGGCGTGCGCTCCCCTCGGCTTACTGCTGCTCTCGCAGCCGCGCTATTTTCGCCTCAGAAAAGCCCAAACTCCCCCGAAGCGAGAAGAGAAGCGCTTCTCTGTCCCCCCAGCCATTAACTTTCTAACAACCTAACCCACTGCGTGCTGCTCCTCGAAAACCCCGCCCACAAGCCTTATTTCTCTAAATGCGATTGGCCGGTCAAACAATATATCGCGTTTCTATTGGTTAACAGCAGTGCTAATCAAAAACGGGCATCAAGCGACATGTTAGGTTTATCAGCATCCCTGAGGTTTGCAATATTACGTCAAGAAAAAAAAACGAATAACTGTACTATAACAATTCGGCTGAAGTATGTCTGTCGCAAATATCCACCCTTAAGGTCCCCTTATTATATAAATTTTAAAACTGAAGTGCCGCGTGGATTACGTGCACCACATTCTCTACAAGCATGTGTGCAGCTGACAGACGTATATTATATTCGGCCGAAGTCTTGGCTAGATCATTTCTTGTGAAGTTTCCAGCAGTATATATAGTATGAAGCCAACAAACTATATCAGTCGGTATGATACGACTAGTCTCATTTCATCCATTATGTTGCTGCTACCCGGGGATGTTGTATCGGTTTTAATTTGTCTAAGGTGTAAAGTTAGATATGCTTTCGGGTTTCGATCAGCCGACACGGTGCGCAGCCATGCTCTGCGTGCTGCGTGCTACGCCACCGGCAGCTCCGGAAGGCACCTGGGAATTGTAGTTCTCAACATTAAAAGCGACCCATTATCATGAGTCTGCGGCGTAGATTCTCGTTCATCTTAGATTATCATTTAGTTGACTAATTAAAAATATAGTAAAGTACAGGTTCGCTTTGCTTATAAATGGACGTGGATGTGTATTCGAAACGATCGTCTGAAAGTGGAAACTGTTGTTAGTTACTTAATGTGAAGCTGTGTAGATTTAATGAATTAAATGTAGTTTGCACTTTTTTGGACAAAAGTAATAAAAGCGTTCCGTTAAACATGCACAAAAGGACACATTCCATCAGTTCTGCATAACTGTGCGTGTAATAGCAGTGACACCCTCCGTGTACTGTTTTTATGTGTGTTCAGAATGGATTGCAGTTAGGCGAATATTGGTCTCTTAATCATTTAGCGTTTGTGATTGTATGTGCAGGGTTGCCAACTTTGATCAGCTGGATCGAGTGAGATTTTCAATCCGAGACAAGTCAGCACACACATGCACACCCATTTACACGTACGTAGCAGTTTAATTATTACTTTGTAAATAGTAAGTAGGGTTTGCAAACTGCCCTACCGCTTTTGATGTAGCTAATTCTAAGTTTATAATGGAATAATATATATTTGGCGTAATATGTCTTGTCTTGTGTGAGCGCCTGAAAGCCTGAGTGTCACACCAAAAGCGTGAGAGTTAGCCACCCTGTATGCTTATAAGTTTGTGGCCACCGATAGAACAGTATTCTGTGATAAGCTCCATGCAGGCTCACGGCGATCCTGTACTAGATAAGCCATTAAAACATTTATATTAATAAAGCGACGTCACTATAGTTATTCTTCAGAAATCACGTTATGACATAGATATTTCTTTCTTTTGATTTATCTAGGACATTAATGAAATTATTTGATGTAGGCGGTGCATTTCGGTACATAGTTTCCATTTATTCTTAATCTTTTCCCCAACCTCAACAATTCAAAAGCTATATAATAAATATTTTACAAGCATATCTTTACGTCTGTTTCACTCAGTACAAGCCTAATGGCAAGTGTGAATTTTGGTTTGCATGAAAAGCTGTAGTGCAAGAAGTAAAGTTTTTTAAAAGTTTTGTAAAAATATGTAAAAAAAAAAAAAAGTTTGTGAAAAATAACTTTAAATTAGCTCCATGTTTCCAGTAATGCGCCGTCCTACCAGCACATTCATGATTTTGTTTTCATTATTGATGGCAACAGATCTGCTCTCAGACATTACATTTTAAACAAGTACTTTTAAGTTAATATGTTTTTTTTTGTTGCTAAAATGCACATATCGTGCGGTGCCACAACGGCGTCTCCGTCCATCATTTTTCTCCGCCTTGTACCGCAGTGCCACGCAGTGGCTACTCATTTTCCACACAGCGTAGTCTCTGGGTACGCAATAAGATGCATGCTAAATTATATTTTTAATAACTCGGAGACTGAACATGCCACATAACTTAATTTGTATCTAAATCCCCATAGCAGCAATCATTAACGATTACCTACAAATACTACAAAATGTACACAGATAGGGAAATACACCGCATAATGCAAAGAATGATGGGCTAAATCACAGGGTGGACAGGGAACGTTTCTCACCGCAGCTCCCGTATCATTTACAGCACGCATGTCCGCACACATGCAGTCTTCATGCATGCGTTCGCACTACTGCCCTATGTGTGTAAGTAATTTCCTCCCCACGGCCAGTAAACCACACCTCTTGATGTAATCCCATGGGCCAGAGTGATCCAGGCTTACATTGTGATTGGCTGGTTGGATGTTGGGCCATGACCAGTCAATTGGTTATCAGGCAATGGTGATGCTCCGGTAGTCAAACAACTGGCCTGGAATCTCTGACCCTCACATTGGTCGCAACAAGGCTCCGAATATGCTGTTTCATGCCCTATAAAGGTCTGCATTACCCACGTCGAAAAACATTTATAAGGCTTCGTACTACTGGGCTCGCTACTTTGAGATACAGGTTCTACATGCAGAGAGATGTCTGTGAGTACAAGGCATGATAGGCCAGTGCAACCCGGCACACACCTACTACACAACAGTAGGATCTATCAGCTGGGCAGCAAGAAGTGCAGGTGAGAAGCTGCCACAACATTCTCTTGGATATCATTAAATCAGCCAAGACAAATATGAGGCACAAGCATCACTAAACTATTCTTCTGATGCAGCTAAGTGTACCACTATTATTATTATCATTATAAAAAATAATAATGATGATGATGATGATGATGATGATGGAGCAGGCACATTTTAAGCATGTCACTATGCCTTTATTGCATGCCTACATAAAGCTGATTTAAGGCAGACTTGGCACATCCGAGGGTAAAAACAGAAGATAACACACAGTAAAAGCACAGCAAGGGATGCTAATAGTGACGTGCAAATGGCACGTTATGGCTTCCATATCCACCGTATGTAGGTTTTTGGAATCTATATAGGTTTATAAAAGGAAACTTTGACAGGTACAACAGGTTACTTTTGCATAAGTTTGTGAAATAGACTATTGATTAACTATAAACAACAATAAAATTAGTGGGTGATAGGCACACTGAATTTCCAGATTCCAATATTAAACCGCCCCAAACAATGCAGCCCCAACAACTAACTGTACTAACGGGCCATAGCCACAGCATCCTCCAGTCCATGATTACGAAACTTCACTACCATCTCTCTCTCTCTTTCTTTTTATCCAGTCAGCATGGATGTTCCGTAGCACTGTGTCCAGGGCTCAGACGCCTCTTTGACCCCACTTTGGCTGTACATCTATCCAAAGATGTAGACTGTGGACGTTTTTCTGCCCTTCTGATCACCTCGGCACTGTAGGCTGCAGGGATGGTGGATTTCCCAAAGCTGTGCATTGCAGACAGTAGCTTTGCTGGGTTGTCTTTTATGTGATTGAACTGCTTGGCCATAGCAACCAGTCCAGAATTAAAGTGGTTGTCGTCACGAAGCTGACACAGTCTGTCAATCATGGCCTCAACCAAGTCGGCAGGAATTTCTGTCAAAATAAAAAAACAAAACAAAAATCAGAAAGGAAACTGTCTAAATCAACATGAAATACTAAAAGGTTTGTATTATTTTTTCCTCTGACGCAATCAAATTTTACCTACATACTACGTCGCTCTGTAATTATAGTATTTTCATGTAATTCAAAGGACTCACAACAATGTAACTGCTTCTGACAATTTTTTTCCATTGAAGAAAAGTCCTCACAGTTAGGTATGCATAATGAAAGTAATGGAAATAAAACAACTGCGTACAAACGGACACATGTCTTTATGCATAGAATATTATTTATCAATTACTGCCAGTGTAGAAATGTGCATACATTTACAAACACTCCCACCTATGCGTACGCACAAAAGCTTAATGGCAGAGAAGCATACTGGATCCCTTCCAGTCGGATTTGAAAATCATCATTTTACTGAAACAGCGCTTCTTAAAGTGTCTAATGATTTACTGACCGCTGCAAATTCTGTTGAATGCTCTGTTCTAGTACTGCGTGATCTTAGTTTGGCTTTTGATACTGTAGATCATGGGATTCTCTTAAGTAGATTAAATCACTTGGTGGGATCTTTGGTTTGGCTCTGGTCTCATTCACTTCTTATCTGGCTGTGCGTGTGGGTTCCTAGGCCAGTTTCAGAATCAGAATCAGAATCAGAAAAACTTTATTGATCCCGGAGGAAATTGCTCAACTCAGTTTGAGTTTGGGTCAAAGTGAACATATACATGCAAGAATAAATCGACCCCCAAACGCATTTTCTGGGTATGTTA
>JAODKN010000002.1:15001461-15016445 GCA_026774425.1 Petrocephalus zakoni
AATGCTAAAATAACTATTTGGTTGAACAGCATCCAAGCCTGTCAAAATCCTATAGACCTGAATCATGTCCCCCCTCAGTCTCCTTTGCTTGAGGCTGAACAGATTTAGCTCAACTAACCATTCGTGGTGGAACGATTTCAGCATGTACTTTTCAAAATGAAAATGAGCCAATGCAGCAGAGCAAAGGTGGTGTGATGAATAGTTGTGATAAGAAATCCCACAATGCAATATTCTCTTAGAATACGTTATGTTATGTTACGTTACATTAAGCTGGGGATAGGATTCATGAGAGATGGAATATTGTCCTGTGTAAAGAAGTACGCTCACTAAAGGAAATATAAACCCCGCTTGCAGTCGACCCTGGTCTTCAGTAAATCCCTCTCATGACAGGTGGTCATTGCATTTCGATGTGATGTGGCACAATTTCTTCATTTAATTGTGTATAATGCAAACCCTTCTACTGTAATTGTTTTCTGGATAGTAGTTAAATAAGATGTTAAGCAATGGAATGACGGTTTTTCATTATGTTTCGTTCTCTTTGCAACACTTATGGCACGGTTTCTGCGTGCTGCGCACTATAAAACAATATGTCGCAACGATCGATTTTCCATGTACAGTATGCCGTGTAAGTCATGTTTGCAATTCAAGGTGGCACGAATTCCACTCCTTTTATGTTCTAAATTATGATCTTATAACTGTGTTAGGATAGGAAAGTGACATAAGCTATGGTGTGTTTCGACTCACATCAAAATTCGAGGTACATCACTGTTGTAGGAACAGAACTGTGTCGTAAAACGAGGACCCCCTGTATACATGTGTATAATAACAGTAGTAGCTTGTACACTATTCTTCATGCACTTTTGGTCAGCCTCATACATTTCGTTATGGTTAATTTACAGCAGACATAAAGGAATGGGCATGTATAGAGTGGCTTGTTCTACTACCAACAATGGTGTAGATGTTCCATTCTACAAGTGTCCTTGTGGTAGCAACAGCCTGGAGAGATTCCACAAAGTGCTGCCCGATAGGTTTCCTGGTAAGATCTATTACATTTATTCATGACGTATGATTATGACAATTCAGCCACCTTAAACACCCCCTCCTTACTTATGATGTCATGAAGCTGCAGTTGTGACAGCTTTTTCAAAGCAGTTAGTCATATCTTGATTACAGTGCATCTTATCTCCAGGTCCCCACTGTGCCATGTGCCCCTATCTGGTTTACCCGATTAGTGGGGTTGCTCGCTGGAACTCGGACAGGTCATCCAACGTGGTTTATGGTGGCAAAGGTCAGCATCACCTGACATATTCAGCATCACTGATTGCCAGGCTGAACGCCCGCTGCCAGGAGCTAATCCTGTCCCTGGATTCAAACAGCTGGAAACGTTCTGCTCTCTATTGGCAGAGATTAGTCTGACTGAGGACTGCTTAAAACTGAAATCAGAACAGAGGAACAGTCTGATCGAGTCCTGGAAGGCAGTGGAGGAGCACGACCAGCAGCCCCAGAGGTTTAACTAGCTATGCAGAATGCACTGGGGAAAGTCACTGTACTGCTGTACAAAGAGGAGTGATTGTGATGCTGCCGTGATTAGGTTAGGTTGGCAAAGGCCTCTGCTGGTCAAATGGGAACAGGACAGGAGAGACAGAGCCAGATCCTGACAAAACTGTAACTTACAAGCGTTATTATTATATAAATGGGTGCTGCTGAGATGCAACCTGTTGTTGTTCCCGCTTGTTTCCGTTTGATACCATCCGAGTGTCTATGACGGAAGCAAGGCCATCGCTGCCTCTGCAGGTTAGCCTTCCTGAGGCTTGCAGGGTTCAGGGTTGCCAACTCTCATGCATATGGCAGGACACTCATGTGTTCTGCCTTAATCTCTTAATGCTCAGACGCTCTCGGAAGAAATCTCACGTCAGATCTACAGTATTCCATTATAAACCTAAAATGAGCTAAATCAAAAGTGTTGGGGTAGTTTTCACACCCTACAGACTTTTTATAAGGTAGAAAAATTGTTACATACATGTGCATATGTGTGCATAAGCTCACACATGCATGTGTATAATTACCCAATTTGGACCAGAAACCCGATTTGGACTGGGAACCTAATTTGGACCTGAAACCCGATTTGAACTACCATGCCCAGAAAATTTCTGCTTGGCACATCTTTATGGCAGCAGCTTATGTTTCGGTTTATTATAGTTTATTTTAAAATAGTTTATATTTATCACTTATTTGAATTATAATTTATGTATTTAAAATTATTACACATATAATTTTTGCCAATCAAATTTGTACCTATCACTTATCACTTACTCATTATTTTGATTTTGACTGTCAGAAGTGATGAGGTATTTATCAGAGTATTATGCTGAAGTCTTAAAGGCTGTAAAAGTAGCGATAGAAAGGAAAGGTCTTCATTTCTTAAAAAAATATATTGTGAATCATCAAATTGTAAAATCGAGCTGCAGAGCAATACCCAGTGGAAATGACATAATTCACGCACATCGCAGCCCAAATTTGATTTCTGTTCCAAGTTGAAAATCTCACTCCAGCCAGCTGACGAAAGCTGGCAACCCTGGGGGATTATCGCTACAAGCCAGTTTCACTCTGTCTCAGGCGGCTCACCCCAGCCAAGGGGAATCAAATGGCTAAGCAGGAGCCCCTTCAGAAATGGACCAGGTATGTCATTACTGGCTGTGAAAATCCACAGGCTATTTCCTGTTTCCTGAGGGAAAGTAGGTTGAATTACATTTGATGACTAACTAGATTTGGATTCCGAAGAAAATGTTTCACAACTGTAGGGTTTGATCACTCAACCATATCATGTGCTCATTTTAATGATTTCATGCAAATTATAGATTACTACAGGCAAATAAATTAATTTTGAGTCCAAATAAAACTGCTTAAATAACTAATAATGATTAATGAGCGGGACTGAATCTGACATTTTCAGCCTCCTGGTCCTGCAGATACAGTCAGTTGGTACAGTAGTCTGAATGCAGTTGAGAGGGTCTTACTGCTTGCAGCAGTGAAGGAGCTGCAAAATGCGCTGCATTACCGCATATTCACCACCAGAGGGCACAGTTGCTTAACTCAGCGCGTGGGGTGCCATTAGTGCCCCTCAAAAGGATTTGCATACAACTTAGAGAATGTTGAAATGATTCAGTTCCAGCTTCATGTTAGATATTATATAGATATTCATATAGATATCGATATTATAATATATGTATATATAGGTAGCCTCAATTGCTGGCCAAAGATTTTAACTTATTTATGTTATACTTTGCACATTAAAAATTGAAACTGAACTGAAAATTATAAAAATTGTTTTGCAAAAGTTGCTTATTAGAGATTCTAATATCAGTAATTTGTATAATAATATCTAATACAGGGGCGTAGATTTAGGGTGGACGGAGGGGACGTGTCCCCACCAATATCCTCCGACGATTGAAATGTCCCCACCAATAATTTAATCCACTTCCATTTAATCCAGTCATAGGTCCCCACCAATGTCCAGAGCAAATCTACGCCCTTGATCTAATAGCAACTCCACTGTGCAGTGAAATTCCAGATAAGCTGGGTCTGATGGTACTGATGGTGAACGCAGGGGGCTGACTCCTGCACCCAGGAAGGATGTCCACAAGTTGCCTTGAGGCACTTTAATTTGATAATTAACTGAGCAAATCGTCTCATTTTAAACCTCCCTACCTTTCGTTATGGATGTTCCACTTCCTACATTCAGTCACAATTAAATTAAAAATTTAATTTTAATGATTTTATTAAAACTGTCTCTTAAATGCTATTAGATTTTACTAAAACCCCTAATATAGCCTGCAGCTGTGAGGGAGCTGCAAATTAACGTGTATGTAGAGGTCCGTCTGCTTATTTAGCGAGTGATGTATCATTAGCGCCCCACTATATTAGCACAAGTATTTAATCTCTTTTTATGTTACGCAGTTATTCAGTTTCAGCTTAATACTTTATAGAAATCCTTAATATTAAAGGTGGAGAATTTGAAGTGTAGTAGTTTTTAATTTACTTAGATCCGCCTTTTGATAAATAACACGTTTATTCCGCCAGAAGCCTAAAGTCAGTGCAGCTTTTGGCAGCAGTTACACTCGCAGTTTTCCATGGGCGTCTCTCCGCTGATTTTTACACCTGCATGGTGTCATTTCGGCCCATTCAGGAAGAAGCAAAGGACTACAGACTGCAGAAGAATCTACCCACTGCAGCAAAATCTTTTGGATTTAGACGAACGATGGGGGTTGGACACGGTTGTTGTTGTTTTGGTGGAAACTTCAGGTCAAAATTACAATTCTACCAGAGTGGTGTATGTTATATGGACACCACTGTTGAACAGTTGTGAACTGAGCTGAGATGCATCTCTAATGAGTTCTTATTGATGCTATGTAAGATGAACAGTGCATAATGAAGCAAAAAAAAAAAACAAAACTGAATGAATAATCACAGTTTTACATAAAGATTGGTAAGGTTATCTTGTATGTGAATAAATTAAGCCATACATTTTTGTGGGTTAAAGATTCGCAGTGTATTCGAATGACTGAAGGCTAATGAACGCTATGATGCATTAAAATCCAGTTTGATCAATTGGTTTTGTAAACCTGTTTATAATTGTTTACAGTTTGCCTTTCATTTTATTGTCCATGAACAGAATAATCAAAATTTGATGCTGTTTGACCATGACATGTACGACGTTCCGGCGCCCCATCCTGGGTTGTTCCCTGTCTTGTGGCCGTGGTTTCTGGGATAGGCTCCCGACCTTATGACCCTGCAGAGGACCGGAGGTATGGAAAATGATTATGACACTGCACAAAACAATCAGACATTCTTTCTAATTTGTACAGATCGTATAGTATTTTTTGTTTTAAAAAAGCTCATAGAAACAGACTCCGACTTGTTACTATTAATTGTTATTTATTATTACTATTAATCGCTATCAGTGCTTTCAATAAGGTAGTTCTTAATTGATAAGAGAAGGAGTTCCGGTAGTGAATAGCACCCAATACAACACTCTGGACTGACTCTGGGAATAAAAAGCAAAGTAGGATGTGAGGATGCAAAGGAGGAGACGGGGAGGAGTCTGGCAGAGGGGGAGGTGTCGATCAGACGGCGGTGCTTAGCCACAGCGAGAGTGCGGCGCTGGGAGAAAGCCACCAGCCGGTGGAGGCGGCGCATCTCCGGCGCCACGGCAACCGCTGTTCCGTTCGATGCCATGACAACCGCGGCAAGCTCATGCCGGAGCCCTCAGCGCCGGCGGTAGCTGCGAGACCTGAGCAGCTCGGCACAAGCCGCAGGAGGCAGCAGCACAAGACTGGACACTTTCCACATATCATCGAACTGTTCCACACACTGAAAACACTCAAGTATTTGCAACATTCACTCCAGTCAAGGGGAGCTCTCTCTCTCAGGATCTATCACTGAAGCCATCCTCCAGCCCCCAAAATGCTCTCTCCTATACACTGCTTCTGGGCTTCTTGCTATGGCTGTGACTGACATCAAGACATCCAATTCCAGGCAGACATAAAGTTTGGCAACAGCATTTTTTATTTTTTTAAGAACAGTTATAAGAAGCGAAGTTCTACAAAATAAGCATGTGCTGAGCAGACATGGCGCTGGTACTCCTTACCACTGGAGCTCCAGGTCCACAGTTCTTATGATCTTCCTCTAGCTCTTTGCTCCTCTGCTTTCCTGGGGCCAGGCTGAAGCTCAGGGGGTCTAACACTATGAGGATCGTCTGATTGCTGAGCTCCAACCACCGGAGGAATACAGAATCCACAGCATCACATCCAGTCCAGCCCTGTAATTAAATGCTAACACAAGCAATGTGCAACAGCTAAGTCAGGTAAGTGAAATCTCTCCTCAACTCACTCCCTATTGCAAAATTCACTCAGAAAAATGTCTTCTTGGAACATAAGCATCTACTCTGTTTTGGGGCTGGTGTGAATAATCAACCATAAGTCACTGGTCTGCAGTGGATACAGACAATGGTTTAAAGACATCGCACTTATTTTTTTGAGTTGAGACAAGGATTCAAAAGAATGTTTCCACTTAAATAGGCAGTTAATCTCTTTGATAAAGAACATCTGACACAGGAAAATACTCGGAAAGATCAAAATATGATAGATTCAATATTTTGGGAACTGTCCTTGTTATCCCTATAAACAAATCACTTAGCCATTCATGGAGATTCCACCTATTACATTCCGTAATTCAGATGCATCAATTAAAAAAAGATTTGTGTGACAGGGGCAATAGGCAGTAATGTGTAACAGTTAGTACTCTTTTCTCATGGTGATCATGATGTTCTGTGATGCTGTCTTGGCCTAGTATAATGCATGGTTTCATATTCTTAAAGTGGTCTGTACAGTTCTTAGTCTAAAATCATTTTGGCATCAATGCTTAGCTTTCCAAAAGCAGGCATTTCCCTTTATTAAAGCTGTATTTCATATTAGCTGTGCATATTATCTCCTCTCAGCATCATTCAAAAAGCATCAGTATTGTAATCCGGCTACAAAATAAGCAACACCTTCAAGACCTTCAACCCCGTCTCAATCCTGTATTCGCAAAGTTCTGCTTTTTCAGGCTACGTGAGGACACACAGGACCATCTGCTGGAGTGTATGCGCAGTCAAACTATCAGACAAGGACAGCAGAGACCGTTCAGTTTCACAGGATATGGAAATTCACACACAATAGCTTTAATCAGAGAGAGGCATCTTAAAATAGGTAAAATCAAACCCTGCTCTATCTCAGAGCAGGATACAGAGATACGTAAACAAGCTAAACTCAAGACAAGGTGTTCTGGAGGTGTTGGAATAATTGACTATTGTAATATTATGAAATGTGTTATCTTCTTACTTCCCCATTTTTTGTGAACAGCTGCCACTGATTAATGCACACATTACATTCCTGCATACATTCCTACATACATACCCAGAAGTTCGCTTTACGCAACTTTGCTTTTATGGAAGACCTGCGTTAGTAGGTCTACATTTCTCCTGCTAACAGAAAGAAATCCCAAAAAGATTTTCACTTTTACAAAAAAAGGCAAAAAAAGAACAGTGTTCAACAGTGTTTTGGCGAGCCATTACAGGGGCAGGGCCGTCCCGGGAATGACACTCAGCATTTCAGCACCCCGCTGCCATGCATTTGAAGTCTTTGGACGCATTTGTGCTTTACCTCAAAATCCTCTAATGTAATGCTGTGTGTTTACCATATTATTCCTGTTTCTACTTTATGTTAAATGCTTTTTGGTTATTTTTGGTTAGTATCTGGGAACACTCAAAAATGTTTCCCATATAAATTAAAGATAGTTGCTTCTTCACTATATGCCGTTTCAGCTTACATTTCATAGGAAACCTAAGCTGCCGTTTCATAGGAATGCCATAATTTCAGATATCTGGGGAAACCTCTAATGCAAACATACATACATGTAGTTCAGCCATTTTTCCAACTCTTCTGGAGCAGTTTTTGAGCCCAGAAGTGATATGATTACTCTGCCAGTCAAGGGATTTGAACCAGAAGGCTTTCGGATGGAGGCACAAACTCCTAACCTGCAGCGTTACAGATGAGAATGCATTACCTCGTAATGCAAGTGTAAGCAGTGGGAGTGTTTACACACTACATTATGAATGTAGACAGCTAGTAAACAGTAAGCAGGTTTACATACACAGCTCATTCTGAGTATGTGCCTCGCATTGTTGAATACTTACATAAATAGTGTAGTGTGTACCAGCAATGTGAGTGTATTCTTAAAAAGTACAATGCGGGTGTGTACATGTACACTAAAATGTAAGTGTATAGTTAAACAGTGTAGCGTGAGTGTATTCATCCAGAGTAGAATGTGAACATCTAGAGCACAGCGTGAGTTTATTACCACAACACTATGTGTACATAACAGTATATAATCCACAGACGTGCTGCTGCCAGACAAATGTAACAAGTTAGAAAGAAGCAGAGCATTTTCTTCGGAGACCCGCCTGTTTTGGATTGGATACACTTAACTCCCACCCAGCCAATGACCTGAGTGGGATGATCCAACAGAACTCTCTCAGCTCCTGTCAGCTAAGTGCAAAGCCAAACACTCACACAGAGGTTTTTATTACTCAATGAATAAACAAGATCGGCTTTAGGAAAGAGCCGATAAGCATCATGTTTCAAGGCTTTGATGCCATACTGCTTGGTGCTTTGTGACATTTCCGGCGAATTATATTCCCACATTAAGTAATTGTTAGTTAAACGTCAACTTCAGGTTGTTGAACTACTGTAAATGTGCATTGTGCACCAAATAACCTTTGCTGCAAGACACCCACCCCCCTTACCTTAAGCTATCGATAAATCAGAATCGAACAAAAATGTAAAAATGTAATATATCTGATAATAATAATAATACCTAATAATAATAATTTGACTCACATTTCAGGATGCAGTTTGAGTGGCATTGTATGATGTGTAATTAGCATAATTAGCGAAATTTTACCAGGTGGCTTCACAGATACCTAAAATGTCTTTCTTGTTCTTATTCATTCTGTTCCGTATCTGTTATCTGCTATATTGTTGTATCTTCCCTGGGTATGAAGCTAGCTACCAAATCACACTTGCTATCTTGGCAGAAGTTTTTACAGTATAGCGTTGGTGAGTCAATGGCAGTGCTTTAAAAAAGCGGATGTGTTGTTATGGAAACAGTCCTGTAGTTTTGGTCTGCGCCGCGGATCTGTCATCCTGAACGATTCTCTGACTTTTTTCAGACACCCTCGTCCTGTCTGGCTGGCTCTAGATTTTTCGGCCTAGACTGTCCTCGAGCTCCGGAACGTTAGAGGCCACGCTCAACCAAACAACGACGTAGCGATGTTTAGCTCTTGCAAGCTGCTGTATACTGCTGTACATTTAATTTTTAACTAATTGTGATTTTAGGTAATGGGACTTCAACCTCAGTCCAGGTGCTATTTCTGCTTTTGGCTTCCTTGATCCATTTGTTTATGCTATAATTTTACATTCACCTGAATCTATAAACTTGCCATCAATGCACTCAGGTCAGAGGTTGTTCTGTAACCTTTTGGAGAGCTACGATACATCTAACAGGACTTCAGCAGAGAGCATGATATTTGCATAAGGATGTGCATTGATAATCTGTCACACAGCCATCAGTCTGCTCCTGTTTCTCTGGGTTAGTCAGTCAGTTAAATAAGGACTGTTAGCAACAGGATGGTTTACTCAAGACTTGGCTCAGCATCCAGAGCTGCGGAGTGGGGGTGGCATGCCAGCTGTGTGTTAGTGCTCAAGGTACAGAAGGTAGCAGCTGTGGTCCATGCAGCACAAAGCTGCAGTAATGTCCACCAAAGCTCCACGCTGATATGTAGCAATGTAAAAAGTATGCAAACAGCCTTTTGTACTACCAGTTCGAGATCAGGGGAACGTCTTCCCTTAAGCACACTGCTCACACTCTCCTCATCACCTCGGCAACAGATGGAGAACATGGGATGCTTTTGCCAGTGATACTGTCATCAATATCTGAGTCATGTGGTACTTTCTGGGACAGTTGGCAGCTTAGCTGAATGTGTATGGTACCCCCCAAAACCTGTGTGTCCTCCACCTTGGCACCCCCTCCCTCCCCCACCCCCCACTCTGTGCTTGTCAGCGAGCCCGTAGCTGATGATTTAAATGGTTTCCTTGCTAGCTGCGTTCCCTGCAGTGCGAGTGCAGTAGAGGTTATCCATCGGCAGGTTACCCATGATTTTTCACTCAATGCAGCACATATACTGGGAGCATCACCATAGGGTGTTGTTTCTGTAGCTTGCAAAATCCGGTCCTTTTCACAGGATGTGTGAAGTGTTGGACTGCACTGCCTTTTACCTCCAGTAAAATCATGTACTTAATATAAAAGAAAAAATATCATGGAAATCAAGGTAAATGTTTAGAAGTAAATCACATTGATTAAAGTGGAGCATAAAAGAGTAAATGTCAAAATGTGAAAATGTCATTATTAGGCAGAAAATCAAGAGAATCTCTGCTGGATTTAATAGTAAAAATAACTGTATAATTTAAAAATAACAAAATGAAATAACTATCCATCCATTGGTGTCCGTAGAGATGCTGAGAACTCCCTCTCCCCAGCCACCTCCTCCAGACCTCTCAGCAGCATGTCCTGAACCTTGCCCGGGGCCTCCTCCCGGTTGGACATGCCCGGAACACCTCCCCTGGGAGCTGTCCAGGAGGCATCCTACATAGATTCCCAAACAACCTCAGCTGGTTCCTTTCGATGCAAAGGAGCAGTGGCTCTATTTTGAGCCCCTCCTGAATGGCTGAGCTCCTCACCCTCTAAGGTTGAGCCCAGCCACCCAGGAGAGGAAACTGTTTTTGGCCGGCTGTATCCACAATCTCATTCTTTAGGTCACTACCCAGAGCCCATGACCATAGGTGAGGGTAGGATTGTAGAGCCTTCTGGCTCAGCTCCTCCTTACCATGACAGAATGGTTCAGTGTCCGCATTACTGCCGACACTGCACAGATCCTCCTGACGATCTCCCGCTCCCATCTTCCGACATTCATGAACAGGACCCCAAGATTCTTAAACTCTTTTGCTTGAGGCAGTAACTCATCCCAACCTGAAGGGGGCAATCCACCCTTGTCCGGTTGAGAACAATGGCTTCCTAATCGGAGGGGCTGATCCTCATCCTCATTGCTTCACACAATGTGCCCCAGTCACGTGCAACAGGGCTAAATAATCTACAAAAAGACGCTATCCTGAGGTCACCAAACCTGACCCTCTCCACCCCATAGCTGTGCCTAAAAATAATCTGCCTTCATTTTGGACATTATTGATGCCAGTGGAAGGCAGTTGTGAGCTCTCTTAACAGCTCCACTTAAAATAAGTGCACATGCACAGCGTACCTTAAAATGGCACAGCTAAGTGGAAAAGGTACATCATACTGGGGGCATGTACATTCTGCGTAAGCACTTCCCACAGACTGCATCAATCATTCAGTGGCGACTCGTTTGACAGTCCTTGACGTTTTGCGATGTAGTGCCCTGTGCAAAATCCAGAGAACTGATATCGGTACTCAAACAAAAAAAAGCAAAAGTTAAAGCAGAACCCAATCATGTGAAAATGATGCTGGAGTATGGGGGTAGTGTTGCTTATTTCTGAGTAATAATTGGGAACTGGCAAATGGCTTTTAAAAAGCTGTTAATGCAGTGGGACAGCCCATGCCTGACTGCTCGCCCTGCTTTGTGAGTTGCCTGTTTGTGTGCCTGGTCCTTCCTGTTTGCCTGCTCAGTCCAATGCCCTTTGTGAAACCCCATCCATGGCCAACTGTAGTGACTGGGCATTATTTTTCATTATGATTCATTCAAGGCCCCGAACAGCCCTGGAGGAAACAGAGCAGGCATCCATTAGCTGCATATTATTTCTGTTTGTACCAGAGGTGCCACATGAGAACTAGGCAGCAGGCATCACCAGTAGGTTTCAATGAAGAAGGCATTTGATCTATGAGAGATGAAACTGTTCAGGACATGTTGATGGTGCTGGTCAGAAGGGAAGAGCCGTTAGCTGACTTCTGAGTTGGTACTAAAAGGCAGTGTCTTGTACCTTAAATGTCTGTATAAAACAAGGCATGACACTTACAAATCTGCAAAATTTGAAAGCTTTAGAAAATAACTGAATTTATCAGGAAGTTGGTGACAATACTGCAGTCCTTAGAACTGCGAGCACTCATCCTGACCAGTACTTGGAGGCTGTTCAGAACTCCATCCCTCTCTGAGAATGATCCCTATTGGTGAAAGTTCTTGAGCACTAATTATATCCAAGCTCTGGAGAACATTGGAGAGTTAGAATCTCTCGACACTTCTCTTATTGCTGGCCATTCTCCTTTTAGTGCACCATGAATGGGTTTCAAGTCAAGTCAAGTTCTTTCGTTGTCGCATATATTTTGCAATACAGCGAAATTCTAATGCTACAGTTGCTTGTGAGGGCAGGAAGAAAGAAAGGCACAAATACAGAGCTAACAATCTTGACTGGACAGAACAGGACAGGACTATACAACTCTGTAAGAGACTTTACAGAGCAGTGTGCAACTGTACAGCTATACAAAACAGTACTAAACATTACATGCATCACAGGAGGTAGTGCAAAAAAGCAGTTGAGTAGTAGTGCAAATAATAATGACAGTGTAAATAGAGCTGATGTGCAAAATGCGTATGCATTTGAATAGCAGCACAGTATGATATTGAGGATGGAGTCATGTGGTGCGTGTGGCGATGCTCCGGTAGCATATACCAGATAGGAGCAGAGAGAAGAGGGAGTTAGCTGGGTGGCTGGCATCCTTGATGATGGACTCAGCCCTCCTCTGACAGCGGGAGGTGTAGATGGTGTGGAGCTGGGTGATTTTTGTCCTGACAGCTCTTCTCAGCAGTCTGTGGTCCTGGGCAGACACAGCCACACTGTGATGCATCCGGTCAGGATGTTTTCAGGATGTTTCACCTCTGGTCCATGTGCATATGATGGGTTACTGAGGTTAACGCTCACTTCCTGGATTGGACAGCCCCGAATAATTAATGACCTAGACCAATGGAACAAACATCGTCGTTTTATTATTTTCAAACTGGGTAATATTTTGCAGTGTTGCATGAGAGCAAGAAGAAGGTTTAAACTGGCATCTTTCTCCCAGCAACACTGAAACTCCAGGGGAGTTCCACCTCCTCCAAGATCCTTATATAGCCACTGGATGCACCTCCTCCCACCCTTCTAGCCTTTGCGGAGGGGCTTCAGAGTCCAGGGAAGCTATATTAGTGTGAGGGATGGAGTAGAGGGGGGCAAGACAGGGAGAGCATGAGAGAGGAAGCAGAAGAGATAAGGAGAGAAGGAGATGGGGAAGAACACAAAGGGAAGGAGCATGACAGGTGATAAGGACGACAGGAGCGAGGGAGCATGCGGAAGAAAAGAGAGGAGGCGGGGCACTACTCAGGGGGGATGGGGGTTATCTCCCCCCCCCCACCCCAGAAAGGCCTCTGTCTATCATCTTCTCTTTGAAACTATGAGATGCTATGGCTCTGTGTTGCTGACAAATTATCAGCCAACAGACCATCGAAATCAGGTAATTTGTGCCAAGAAATTCGACACACTGCTCTTACAAACCAGTCTGTGCGGCCAATCTGCCAAATGACACAAATTCATCACACTTTCGGGTGCCCTTGCCACTGCGTAAGTGTTTTCTGGCTGACATGACCTTTAATTCATTGATGTTTAATTAAATCAGAAATCAGACATTGAGCGAACTACTGCTGATTGATTCTTGCATACAAGACGACTGAGGTCCTTCTGCAGGTCCGTGCGGCGGCCGTGATTGGCTTTGTGATTCACCCTCTCTGGTGAGATTGGCCTGTTGTAGATGTGTGTGTGTGTGTGTGTGTGTGTGTCACATGCTTGAGGAGGTAAAACTGAACATAGCACCAGTCAGACAGCCTTATGCCACAGCCACTTAAAGTACGAACAAATGACAAGTCTGTGCAACTATAAGCAAGTCTGAGTCTGCCTACAGTCTGCGTGTCTGTGTCTGTGTGGGAGTGAGGGCCACAGCGGCCAGTAGCAGCATCGGCTAATCATACCAGGTGGTGTGCATCCCTTAATTTTATTGCATTTAGTAACTTTGCTTTTATTATATTTTGAAAGAAAGTGACATACTATTCTCGTGCATTTATATAACTGGGTCTTACTGATGTAATACACGGTAAATACCTGCTGCATGGTACTAGGAAGGGTCTGTTCCTATCTCAGCTCTCAACTAAGCTCTGAGATGGTCACAAATACATCAAAATTTATTTTTGTTACAAATTTCAAATGCTTGGGTCATCAAATGTAACAAAATAATATACAAAATCCTGCAGTGAGAAAATATACTTAATTAAAATACAAGTATTTATAGTTTGAAATAATTTGAAATAAAATTGTAACAATACATGACAAATACATGTACCATTACAACCTTAGTAATGTGTAGTATTTACAAAATTTACAACTTTCCCATACTTTTAACTGAATTATAATGTTGTGATTTACATGTTGCAGCATTAGCTGTGATACGAAATATGATTTTTGTAACATTAGTCACTTAATCTGAGCTGAACAGGCCGCATCTGGGGGGATCGGGGGGATCGGGGCGATCTGGGAGGGGGGGATCTGGGAGACAGAACCGCGATACACATGTTCAGGATCCCGGATCACGGTCTCGGACTCGGATTCAGAACTGTTACGCCTGTAATTTATACTCAGTGTCACCCACAGAATTAGCGCCGGTTGCTGACAGGGATGCCGGTGTGTGTGCACGGGCAAAGTGGCACACCAACGCACTCTAAAATCCATGATGATGATGCGTGAACTTCCCGCTTTGTCTTTCAGGAAGGTGCTGACCACGTGCAAACTCAAAGAAGAAGTTTTTAGATATATGTGACGCATATAATATACAACATCAAGTTCTCCAGTCGTAAGGCACTGGACTCCAGTGCATCCAGTGGCCTGGAATTATGATGCTTATAAAAGTAGAATTTAGGAACATGCAGAAGCTTCTTGAAGAACATTAACAGCCAGTCAGTGTTTATTTGGTATAATTTGATGCGTTTTTTTCCTCTTTTAGACAGCTTATGTCTTCAAGCTATTTTTTGTAGTTTATCTCCCAAGGACCAGGCAATGATTGATGTTTTCCCCATTTAAAATATCAAATTTTGTCCCTTAATTTATGAATTACACCCTTCATATATACCAAGTGGTATTCCATCAGGTCTCCCTTTTATACAGGCTCAGTCACTATAAAACACCTACATTTAGCAGATAAAAAATACTGTAAATTTTGTTCTTAGGACAAAAGTAGCTAACCTGATTTATCACAGATGATGTCTTCTCCCCAAGCGAGCTTGATGGGCCGAATGGCCTCCTCTCGTTTGTATAGTTCTTATGTTCTTATGTTCTTATGTT
>JAODKN010000002.1:15027361-15041033 GCA_026774425.1 Petrocephalus zakoni
TTTGGGTTTCTTTGTTAACAAAACTTTCCTCCTTTAACCCCCCCCCCCATCCTCAGTTTGTGGCCCAGCCAAACTGTCAGCAGCTCCTAGCCACACTCTGGTATGACGGCTTCCCTGGATGGCGCCGGCGACACTGGGCGGTGAAGCTCCTGACCTGTGCCGCTATTGGCTTGCTCTTTCCTATGCTGTCCCTCATCTACCTGCTGGCACCCCGGAGCTCACTGAGCCTCTTCCTCAGGAAGCCTTTCATCAAGTTCATCTGCCACACAGCCTCCTACCTGACCTTCCTCTTCCTCCTGCTGCTGGCTTCGCAGCATATTGCTCGTACCAACCTGCACGTCCAAGGTCCTCCGCCTACACTGGTGGAGTGGATGATCCTGCCCTGGGTGCTGGGTGAGACAGGCAGCGCAGTGGGACCATTCACCCCTTAACTTCTTCACCACTACATGAATTTATTCATTATTTTACTATTATTATACTAATATTATAGTATTCAAAAATTGGTGCAAGAAGTAAAACTGTCAATAATAAACAAATTTAGTGAGTAAGTGATTGCACTTGTGGTGCAATAGTCAAAATCACTACAGATCAATACTCGTATTCCATAGATTTTCATGATAAGTCTTTAGCTATGTCATTATGGGATATTTTCTTGACTACAGTCCATATGTTTTTTACTTCTTGCCCAGGGTTCATCTGGGCAGAGATTAAGGAGATGTGGTCCGGGGGCTTCACAGAGTACATCCACGACTGGTGGAACCTGATGGACTTTGCCATGAACTCACTCTACCTGGCCACCATCTCCCTCAAGATTGTGGCATTTGTCAAGGTTACCCCACTCATTTTCTCAATTACTGTTTTGATTTCAGACCTTTTAAATACTTTTCTTTTTATTGATTCCATGTCATTCATCCATCTATCCAACCATCCACCCATCTTCTAACTGGTGCAGGGTCTTGGAGTCTATCCCAGGCAGCACAAGGCAGAATGCAGAACTACTACCTGGAGAAGCTAATGTCATACATTTTTTAAGTTGAACTTGGTCCTGTATGACAATTGCTGGACTTTTTCAGAGCTTTATGAAGCTAAGTCTGTCTAAAATGGTTAGCTTAGCCTTTTTGAGACTGAGACATAGCCAACTTTCATAGCCGCTGTTATTTATAGTGGTGCCTTCTAAACATTCAGAAGAAGCTTGGGACCTAAAGAAAGAAAGCCTAGGGCATCAAGCCTTGCTGTCTCTACTGAAATGCCCTTTTGGGATTCTCTAACTTTAGTTTTGTTCAAATAATGTGTGATATTTCTACACATGATATTTTGAGTGAATATTCCAGAAGGTGCCTCTCGATGATCTCAGCTCAGGTTGCCCCCCTCTGCAATGCAGTCATATTTTTGTGTGGGCTGCATCTGTCAGGCATTTCCTGGGTTTAGGTTTGAACAACTGCTCCAGCGGCAGGAGTCCACAATGTGTGTGATTGTGTGTCCCTGTGTGCATAGATGCATTTTAGGCACTTGTATGTACCTGAAGTATGTCTCTGTGGTCATGATGGCTTTAAAAAATCACATTATTGTTTTACTGTGCTTCATAAATGTCTCTGTGACGTCTCTTTTAAGGTGATGATAGTACTAACACAAACACCCCTTTAATTACCTCAAGCCTTACTCCTCCATGCATTAGATTGCAATAGAATGAGGCCATACAATTGTAGCTCCATGTATATATTATTAAAAAGTGCATTGAGAGTGTGAACCATGTATAGAACCACTAAAGAATTAGTATTCCCTATCCATTTTCAGCGGACACATCCTTGGACAGAACATTATGAAAACATTGTAGTTAAGTGGGAACTAAGTCATCAGTTGAGGCGCATGGTTTATTTGTATATCTGTGTTCGTCTCCTCCCCTTTGGTCATGATCTACTGATAATGACTGAAGGAACAATGGCCAGCATGAGGTTGCTCCTCAGGGTTTCCAGGCTCCCTCTCTGTGACAGGCTAAACAGTCTAGACATCCAGAGCGGCTACAAAATAAAGCTTCTGTTCCTTTAGCTCGAGGGGAGTCATTTATCTGGGGGTGGTTTGGGCATCTTATAAATATGTTTCCTGATTGGTTTCCAAAGGAGCTTTACTGGGTACATCCCACTGGGTGGAGGGCCCAGGGCAGACCCAGAACATGCTGGAGACATTATATCTCCCAGCTCTGACTTCTGCCTGACCGCTCTTGCATGCTGCCATCACAATCTTGACCAGGAGGAGTGATATAATGATCAAGATGATGATGATGATGATGACGACGGTGATGTTGATGGTGGTGAGGATGATGATGGTGATAAGGATGGTGGTAGTGATGATGGTGATGATGATGATCAGGGAGTAATTCAGAATCAGAGAGGGGGGAGTCCTTTTTTCTTCAGGGGGGGTCCTGAAAAAGCTATATACTATGCATTTATGCTCACTATATTTAAGATGCAGTATGTTAATTTGTCAGTATCTTATGCACTTTAAAGCAATACAAGATGCCTGAAAAGATCAAACATGACTGAAAAGTTATTTTTATTTGATATGGATATTTTGCTTGAATTTTTTGCAACATACCATGTAAATGAAACTGAAAAATGCATCAAAATCAAAATGACTTCTTAGATTACATTCAATGAACGTTATTGATCCCATAAGGAAATGTAATGTCCCAGTGAAAAAGCATTAAAATATTAAGTAATTCATGGATTGCTTCTTAGACATGTCTTGCCTCTAGCTAGTAAGTGATGCTTTGGCAGCAGTTTGGTAAGCAAAATACATCAAAGTACAAAAAACACAGGACAGAAATCAAGGCATCTTGTGGGAATATCGCTTCCACTCAGAAAACGAATGTCTAATCAGGGCTGCTAATAACGATTAACAGCACAAAACTGACCTTTTATTAAACCAGCAACTTTAAATGTACCATTAAGGGAAAAACTGGTTAAAGTTGAAGGATACTGGTATGGTGTGATTTGGCCATAAGGAGGCCGGTCTGGGCTCTGGCAAGGTGTGATTTGGGCATAATGAGGCCGGTCTGGGCTCTGGCAAGGTGTGATTTTGTCCATAAGGAGGCGGGGCTGGGCTCTGACAAGGTGTGATTTTGTCCATAAGGAGGCGGGGCTGGGTTCTGGCAAGGTGTGATTTGGGCATAAGGAGGCGGGGCTGGGCTCTGGCAAGGTGTGATTTGGGCATAAGGAGGCGGGGCTGGGCTCTGGGATGGTATGATTTGGGCATAAGGAAGCAAGGCTTGGCTCCGTTTACGTTTAAACCCTGATGATGATTTGGACATTGAATTGAATTGAAAATTCAAGTTAGCTCCTCCCTCCTTATACCTTTTCCAGTACAACAGCTCACGACCTCGGGAGGAGTGGGAGATGTGGCACCCGACACTGATCGCCGAGGCCCTCTTTGCCATCGCCAACATATTCAGCTCGCTGCGGCTCATCTCTCTGTTCACCGCCAACTCGCACCTGGGCCCGCTGCAGATCTCTCTGGGCCGCATGCTGCTTGATATCCTCAAGTTCCTCTTCATCTACTGCTTGGTACTGCTGGCCTTTGCCAATGGCCTCAACCAGCTCTACTTCTACTACGAGACGCAGGCAGCTGACGAGCCCAACCAGTGCAAGGGCATCCGCTGCGAGAAGCAGAACAACGCCTTCTCCACGTGAGTGTGGCTCCCCTCCAACATGACACTGACTCGGGCCGAAGTATCACTTGCAGAATAACACATCTACTTTACTTTATACAACACACCATTAGTCAACTTGACAACATTGAGTAAGGTTACGTACAGTAACACTTCACTGAAGGCCATGTTTTTAGATAATTACATTCATAACAAATAATAATGCATTCATAAAGCATCATAAACATGCCTATAAATATTTGTCAAAAGGTATAAGACATTATATGCATGTTTATAATGCTTTATGAATGCTCTATGAAGCTCTCATTTAAAATGTACTATAGTGAATTTCATAATGCATTATATAGGCCGGTATAAGCATTACGGATGCTTTGTGCTGCATTATAAAAGCACCTACAGTGCATTATATTGTAGATGAGACCTTCATAGAGGATTCATAATGCATAATACACATGACAATAATGTGTTATGCATTTTAGTAATAGTTCTAGCCATGTTTATGAAGGTGTCACAATGAATTATAAAAAGTTATTATGCATTATGAATATGGACTTCATAGAAAGTTTTTCCTTAAGTGCTTGTGCAACCAGTAATTCAACATGGCTGCGGGTGCAGCTCTTTTGAAACTCAATAATGATAATGTATTTAATTACCATATACATATATTTGGAGAAATACAACTATTGGAGGAACAGCAGGTTACACTTTATATACATTTTACCTTCATGTGTTCCAGTAGTGTTTATCTGCCTCTCTTGACCACCTGCTCAGCAATCGTCACATCCTTCAAGCAGGATTGTAGAAGTTCAGGCAGTTTTTGTCGTTGAATGAACCTTGAATGTGTTCCTTAAATTTGACTTTTCCAATGGATTTTTAAATTAAGGATCAATGAATTGTTTGTCCACTAAAAGCCATTAAACTTATGATAGCATTGCATCATGATAGTGAATAGTGTAACAGTAATAGTGTGATATTTTTATTGGAATGTCCTTTGTATGATACATTAGTGAATGTGGCAAGTGCATTTCATGGTGCATAGTACAAGCTGTTTCACACTCTTAGTCAGCTGTGGCATTAGGATCCTCTCAGGAGGCCAATCCAATTAAATTATGTTCCAAATTTTTTAGGGGCTCGGCCCTTGGAATTGTCCAATCCCACCCACCCCCCACCACCCAATGGCGCCTGTGCATCTGCTCCACCAATTAATCTCCATCTAAGCAAATGAGGTCTGCCTGTTAGGATTTCTGACCCAGACTCATAGCTTCTGGGGGGAGTATATTCTGCAGGGGCTGCTTCTGCTCTGCCTTTCACAGGACAAGCTTGTTAGGCTTGTGCTTGACGTTACTGTCTTGTTTACTCCTAGGGAGACATTAAAAGCATGAGTGTGATGATCTCACCATGTAGGCCTCATTCAGCTGGCTGTGTTGATTTTCAGCAGCCGTAGTTTCAGTGGCCGGTCACCATGAAGTCTGGGCCCCTTTAATGGGCCAGTCAATGTCTAACATGCTGTGAGAGACTTTGGCAGAACTTGTACCTGGCTTCTGTTCATTTATAATTTGGAAATTAAAAATATATAAATGTGAAATAATATGGAGAAGAATGTTTAATTTGATGCATTCTTGGACTGAATGATGTATATTTTTCAAAACCACGTAACAGTTCTTCACCAGACTCAATCGTATCTACTCTCTCTCCATCTTGTAGGCTATTTGAGACCCTGCAGTCCCTATTCTGGTCAATTTTCGGCCTGATAAACCTCTATGTCACCAATGTAAAGGCTCGGCATGAGTTCACGGAGTTTGTGGGAGCCACCATGTTTGGGACCTACAACGTCATCTCCTTGGTGGTGCTGCTCAACATGCTGATTGCCATGATGAATAACTCCTACCAGCTCATTGCTGTGAGTCTGCTTGCAGAAAGCATGAGGGCACTGCTCATAGATATGCATTCACAAAGGCACCAATAAGTCACATTTAGCCTCGGTACAATACACTGCAGTGATATGATATGTGTTCCGCTCATATGTTCCTGTTCATTCTGATAGATGGAAAAAATATAGATCTCTGGAAGAATAACTGAGCCAATTGACTATACTTTGCATATCAGTTCTCTGATTCCAGTAGATATTATTCAAGTATAATGTGGGGAACATTTGTATTTTAACTGAAAACAACGAGACAGTCATACTGTGACATAAAAATGTGCATGGTTTTTCATTAATGCAGACCCAGATTTTTATATATGCATGAGTATAGCCAGCTTTAAAAATCTGCAAAATGCAGCCAAGAAAATGTCCAGGAGAGAGGTTTCACATCCCACTGTTTTCCTTCTCCTCCTATTTCCCACACTCGTCCTGGTGCTGAGCAGGACCACGCAGACATCGAGTGGAAATTTGCACGGACCAAGCTGTGGATGAGCTACTTCGACGAGGGGGGGACTTTGCCCCCACCTTTCAACATTGTGCCCAGCCCCAAATCGGTGTGGTACCTGTGCATCTGGGCCCACGGGCGGCTGTGCAAACGGCAGCCACCTCCCCATCCCGACAACCTGAAGGAGTTCACTGTAAGGCAGTAATGCAGCATGCACTCAGCAATACAAGCACTGCACGAAAACCGCCGAACACAGCACTAAAGTGTGGGATTTTCACCATTGTTCCTTATTGGCAGCAAGTACTGAATTGTAACAGTATCTTTGTTGTCTCTGAGTGCAGGGATGTGTCTTTTTCACAGTAGAGTCCGTAATTCTGCCCCCCGGGATAGGTGCCGTTTTTTCTCCTCCTCTTATTTTTTTTTGTTGTCAATGCAACGCCTTGGTTTTCACATTTCGTATTTGCCAACTCGCCGCAAACGGTTGCGAATTAAATATCTGAACAGGACCCACCAGCCTGTAAACTAAAGCGCCTAACAGTAGTGGGTTAAGGCGGAGGGGACAGATACCTGTCTGTGTGAAGCAGCAATTTGATCATTGTTTGGTGACGTTACGTTTAGTCACCTGGCTGTTTGAAGTTTAATTATTCATAGTAAGAATTTCGGGGTGAGGAGCAGATCCAAACGACGCAGGGATGGAAGGATAGCATGGGCACTTCATTTGGAAAGGGGACACAAGAACTAAAGTGGACATGACCAAGGAAGGGAAACTGGGTGATTTAATATGCTAATCGAGATATCAGCAGCCATTACCCTGTCCATAACACTGCTATAGACAGGGCTTTAATACCCTCTCCTATAGGACGATATCATCTGCATCTACAATGCGGTGGGAAAAAACGACAGTCACTCCCAGATCACCCACACACACACACACATACACACACTTACGCCCACACACTTATGTTTTCAGATAGAGCCTTGGCAGGATTATATAAGAAAGCCTACTTTAAGCTCTAAAATATGTGCTGGTACTCTGGTGGTCAATGGAAAAAATCTGATCTCTGCTACAAATCAGGAGTATATGCTTGTATTTGGAAAACCGATTTTTGGGCTTTAGCAGAAACAATAGTAAATGACTCTACACCAACCCTTATACGAATTATGTAAAAATATTGGTAGCTGCATATAATTAATTGCAATCCAGGTGGTGAGACATTACTCTTTTAATGCTGAAATCCCCCTTAATTTCTTGTGTTTCAGGATCGCCATGCTGACAGCCTAATACAGAATCAGCATTATCAGGTATAGGGGCACAGGGTCACGGGTCATCTCATAGAAGCAATTTTAATATTGTTAGGTTGTTTCTGTGCTCATAGATTCCCAAGACTGGCAGAACTCTAAGAATATATTTGTCCCATTTGCTATAAAATGTTATTTTCCATTGCCTTTCTCCCCAATCTAGAACAATTTACCCAGCTTTTCATGTCTGCTTACCAGTTTACATGCCTCTAGCAATTCACTTAAAGTTCCCTTCTTACGGGAAAAACAGCAGTGCACAATATCTACAGCCTAATTGCAAAAAAAATGGGCACAGCCTCTTCATTAGCGATGAAATTCAAGAGTAGCAACAGTACCTGTCTGAGTGCGGCACGCCGTGTCTTTCCCAGGAAGTAATCCGGAGCCTAGTCAAGCGGTATGTGGCTGCCATGATCCGGAGCTCCAAGACAGATGAAGGGCTGACAGAGGAGAATTTCAAGGTGCGCCATCGCCTTCAGTACATCCACGTGACAGTGCCATCGGCTTGTGTGCAATGTGTTAATGCTGCCATGTCAAGGGCATAAAATCACGTATGTCTGCTGCCTTCCTTTGCATAAAATGGTCTTTTTGGTTGGCCTCAAGTTCTAAATTTCAGTTCAGTTGTAATGTTTGTATTTTTTCTATAGGAATAATTTTATTCCTGCCTAATTCTCAGTACTTCTGGGGTGTCATATGATATAAAAGGGCCTGTTTTATTAGGAAGCAGTAAGCAATGATACCTTGTTTATTTGTGTCCATTATGTCACTCTTTTTAAAACTGCATGAGAGTAAGTGATATGAAATATGCTTTGGTTAAAGTAACATAACAAACCGACCAAAGCCTACAAAAGGCTTTGCAGTTCTCTGTTTTGCCGGAAAATAATGTTCCCGCTGAGTCAGCCCCTTATCCCCTCACTCTGTCCAATACCTGCTGTTCCTGCCAGGAGCTAAAGCAGGACATTTCAAGCTTTCGCTACGAGGTCCTGGATCTACTGGGGAACCGCAAGCCTCCACGCCAGACCTACACTCCCAGCAACGAGAGCACAAAGGCGAATGCCAATGAAGCCGTGGACGGTCAGGCGTGGGGAACAGTTGGTGTTCCAGGTGATGGAAGAAACTGGGACAAGACTAAGGGTGTGTCCTTCAGGCTGTCGGGCTCTAAGACAGCCAAGTGGGACTCAGTCTTCAGTGTCTCTGCTCTCTTCAAATCCATGACAGGCATGGAGGTGCAAACAACAGTGGAGAAAGCTAAGTGCAATGGGGTGAGGAAGTCCTCTTCGTTTTCATCCTCTTCCTCATTGGCCAGCAACAGAGGTAAGCCACGGCGCTTGTCTGGATCCAGGAGGAACTCCTTCAGGCAGCTTGGCCGGCTTTTCTCCCGCACAACCACTGGCCTCCCAGGCCCTAATCCTGGACCTGCCCATAGCACTTCAGATGGATTCTCACAGCCTGCTGCAGTGTTGCAGGACAACAGGCCTACTGCCACCGAGCAGGTGACACACAGTGAGGTATACCTCAACCAGGTGGGTCTGGATTCCCAGACCAATGGACAGGGCACCCTACCCCCATTACCCCCCGTGGGCTCGCCCCCTTCCCTGCACTGTGCTTCCAGCTTCACTGCCTCTAGTGCTCACCCTCTTAACTCTAACGACGAAGTTTTTGAGGGCTGCTCAGGACCCTCTGTTGGGCAAGACACCCAATTCATTTGGGAGGACCCAGAGGACTCTGTTACTACCCACCTGTAGGAACAACATGGCAGGTGGGGGCTGAAGATCCCGGTGAATTACTTACCAGGGCTGGTGGCTAATCTTCTGAAGCGGTAAACAAATTATTGTTTGCTTAGAAGTAAGAAGACGATAAAAAATTTATAGATAAGTAAAGAGCTTAATAAACCTACTTGCAGTGCATACTAACAAGTAAGTCCTTGAGATTTACATTTTCCTGCCTGCCTCCGTCAGCTTCGTTCCTGCCATTTCACACATAAACACCTGCATTCGCAAACAGAACCAAACAGACTTCTGTTTGCCTTGTACATGTTTGGATTTTGTGCGTTCCTGTTCAGGTCATTGCCCTGAGGTACATTAGAACTGCACCCAAGGTGGCCGCGTTCCTGAGGTCATGCGATGGTTGTTCCACACGTAAGCCAACACATAGACAGACGTGTTATCTGGGATGCAAAAGTATTTGTTTCTTGCCAAAACGTCTATGGTATTCAAATAGAAAGCATGCTTTTGCTTCCTCTCTCTATGAAAATATTCCCCATTAATGGAATGGCTGTCGCTTGTGTCATCCACAGAAGGGTGGACTTTAGTAGCAACTGAGTACATATTCTGAATTTTAATTCGAAATGGATGATGTTAACATATGAAATCTCATTTCTGAGTTTCATCCCTCATTTGTGAACCCAACTCTGTCATCCGAGTCAACAGTTGGTCAGGGGTATGAGAGAATGTGTGAGCTGGGGTGGCAGACTGCCTAAAGCAAGCTGAATTTTAATGAGTGACGAGAATTGCAAGAGGGAAGCTCGCAAACACCCACTTCTCCTTCCGAATTACACGCCGTTCAGAGCGCCGTCTTCACTCGCTAAGAAGGCCTTGTCGATACCCCGTTCCTGACGGCACAGGTCACTTGCACTGCTGAAATAAGCCTTATTTTTTTTTCCCCGCAAACGGCTGAAAACTGTTATGATGGGGAGCTGATATTTTATGCAAAACCAGCCGGTTGTGTGCGGCGTCAGACTTGAGATGCTATGAGATGCAGGTGGTGATCTCTGTGGTTTATCTGGCAGGAGACAAGTGGTGACTAAATGTGCCAGGATATTTTGCTGTGTTCTGGAATGATAATTACTTGTGGGAAGATTGGATGTCAAGGTATAGTCATTACGGCGCAGTCGAATCTGAATTCATCTGAAGTTGCCCTCAGACATATTTTGCAATACGACTGCATTGCAGCCGATATGGAAATACACAAATGTACATCACAGATACAGGATGTTATGATCAAGTAATATAGTGTTCTAATTTGAATTGCAGTATTGGAATTTCAAAAATGTACACTGCATGTTTATTGCAGTGTAGCTTAATGAATGGCATCAGGATATTACAGGCAACTTTTTTTTTTCTTAAGCCACTTTTAACATTTACTTTTACACAATGCAGTTACATCATTTCCCAAGTTAACTGAATGAGAAAAATGAAGTAATGAACATTTTTAAAATTAACAAAGAGCCTTTTAAATAATAATGGTGTCAAAATGTGTCATTGGGAAAGCCAGGGGTTTAGTGGATTAAAAAACGAGTGTGAGACAGATAAGAGAGGAAATGGCGAGCGAGACCTTGAAGTGGGGAGATGGGCACTCATATGTACCTCAGTCAAAACATCGACCTCTCATCTCCATATTATTCTGCTGTGCCATCAGGATATTGTGTGTATGGGTACATGGGTGTAATTTGTCTGGCATTTTGCTGCATTTTATTACTCAGAGCTATCTTCATATATGTACTCTGATAGCACTACGTTATACAGAGATGGTCTCTGTAATGCACATGGTTCACGAATAGAAGAAAAGATTGTGAAATAGCCCGCGGCTTGTATTCAAAACATGTCAACAAGGTGAACTATGGATTTAAACTGTTGATAATCTTTTGCTCATCAAAAAGATTTTTTTTAATAATAAATTACAATAAAACTAATTTTTCTTGCCAAAGCTCTGCTGTACTCATTCAAACAAGGGCAGCAGAAAGTGAATTAGCTACAAGATTTTCTGTGAAATCTGTGCTCTATTAACAAAAGTTATGAAAAAGTCCCATAAATCATTTTTAGACAGAGAGTGCAAATAAGATTCATTAATAAATATACAATGACAGTTAACATTCAACACTGGCAACCCTTTGTACATCCTCATTGTGACAAATATGAAAGAGTGAGTTCTCACTGTAGAAACACTGGTCTGGTTTGAGACACGAACTTGGCACTCGGAAGATGAAAAGCCCTACACGGCATGGGCATGCTGCCCATCCATCAAGGGACCTCACTCATGTGCCCGCAGCAGCCAGACGTGCAACAGGTGACATGAAATCCACTCTAAATAAATTAGGGCTCAGGACATATCTGGTTCTCAGAATTATAGGTTCATGGTGTCATGTTCATTTAAAATTTATTCTTCATTTGTTACAGAAGTTATTGCTCCTTGCTGTATTATTATTATTATTATTATTATTTGTGTTTATTGCTGTATTCTTGCCATTGATAAATGACTACTCATTGGTCATTTATCCATTAAAAGGCTGCGTGTTCACATTTTGCAGCACTTGCATATCTTCAATGTGGCAATAAAGCTTTTCGACTTGAACGTAACTCATCTGAACGTTACGTAGCGCATCACTCATCCCATGAAATATACCGTGTGCTAATTTTATAGGTGCATTCCTGATAATCTATGTGAGGAACCCCGCTTTGCCGTTATTCAGGGATGGCACCTGATACAAAGCCATAAGCGATCAGACCTGTAAACAGTAACTTCAAATATGCCCAGCTTGCACTGTACTTTTGAGCTGCGTCATGAATCTGAATTGTTTCAGTAAATACAGAGTTCTATCAAATTAATTACCTGTAACTTATCTGGTTAAGAACGTTTACTAATACTGTAATTATTTCTTTGGTTATCCTCACTGACCAAGCAGATAATACTTGCTTTGACTAAGCAGATAATACCTGTGCAATTCCTATGCATCTTGATGTCAGATACTGCCCCCTGGTGGAAAGTGAGATAAAGGATTTTAAGAAGTTTTTCTCTCAGGCCCCTTTGGTATAACAGCGTCTTTTAGTCACATGAACCTGTTCATATGTACTATGCAATACAAGTGGTGATGGATCTAAAATAAACAAAATATTATACAAAAAAATACATTAATTTTCACACTTTAATAGAGACATTCAGTAAACATTTTATTTGCTTGACAGTTCAAGCTGTATTTACTGGAGCAATTTAATTAGTTTAAGTGTGTTGATATTATGAGTATTCTAAAAAAAAAACTGACCATATAAAGCTGGAAGCAATTTGAACAAATTAATATATAAGATCAGTGTGCCCTCATTTGTCAAATAAATGTGTAAAGCGGGTCAGGAAATCGGATTTACAAGATATTACCAGGGTGTGATCAGCAAACACCTCGTCTTTGTATGTGTGACAGGCCCCGTGATTGGTGGGCAGGACAGGCTGAGAGTGGATTGGTGAGCTACTTGGGCAGAAAGGAAATTAGTGCTAAAAAGTGATCATTTGGAAGCTATACAGGGAAACGCTGTAGTCATTTGTTCCAATCCAGCCAAAAAGTCTTCTCTATGAATACATAGGAACCTGGGGAAATGTGAATGTGTCCAGAGATGTCCTTTCATAACGAGAGACAGACCCTGTAAAACTCAATCTGACTTCACTAATCCCAGCTATTAAATTTCTATCTAAATAATAATGTTTAGTGTGGCTTAAGTCCGCTTTATGGCCGCTTCAGGACAGAAGAAAAGTCTGTCCAAGACATGGTTCAGTTCCCCTCGCATGCTGTCCAAATACAAGGCTGACACAGTTTCCTTTTTTTTTTACTTGCTACTTTCAGGGTTCTTTTTTACTTTCTACAAAAGGTGCGTTTGTTGAAATGAATGAAGCTGCGTAAGAAGCAGAATCTATGAAACATGATGTAGGATGTATCTAATACCACAACAGAAATAAACTTTGTTTATGAAATCTGTTTGAAATGCAAGTTTTGTGTGTCTTTTTAACTGAATTCCTGAGATGTAGAACAACGCAATAGAATGCATCACTGAGACAGTGAATGTCTATACATAAGCACACATTCCCTCATGCATAAAGGTAATTAGTCGGACAGACACCTTCAGAAGCCTGTGGCCGACACAGACAGGAGAAAGCTACACACCTGACTACATACCATCTGCCTCTTTGGAAGTGATGCAACGGGCTGCTGTCACACCTGCTGCAGCCTCCCTATTGGCTGTCTTTCTCAAATGCTTTACACTTCTGTCTCCAAGGGCGCCAGCACCCAAGGTATGACCCAGCGAGGGCTCTGACACCTTACTCATCTGCGCCAAGAAAGGTGTCTGGCTCCCAGTGCTAGAAAGAGATGCAGGAGGCAAATTTGTTAGTCTTAGACGGTGTCAGTCATAGAAGGGGGTATCATTTAAACGGAAAAGAATAAGATTTGCTTTTTTTACAAACATACAGTGGTGGCCAAAAGTATTAGAACACCTGACAGATCTGAAAATATTGACTTTTTATTGTCTCCAAAACATGATTTCATTTCATAATGTTCATGAAATATGCAGATGGTTGCGCA
>JAODKN010000002.1:15044935-15055418 GCA_026774425.1 Petrocephalus zakoni
CAGGCAAAAGTTCAAACAACGAACTACTTGGAAAATAACGAATGGGTCAGAGCTTTCGTTATTTACGAACGAGATAAAGAATTACGTTAACTACGAAGGGTTTCGGGAAAGGCTCGTTAATTAATGAACATTCGTACGTGCTTGATAACGAACTACGTAGCGCAACGAAGCTTTTGGGAAACCCACCCCAGTTCTGTTCTTGCCATTTTGCTATTGATTGCAATTGTAATCACTGACTCCCAAACAGATACTAAACACAAAAAAGACTATTTCAATAAAAGCAAGATTTCAACAAACATAGTGAAAGTAGTTAAAAAAATGTGATGGCTGGAAGACTGGGTGAGAGCATTATCAAAATGGCTGGTTTTGTGGGGGGTTCCTGGTGTGTAGTGTTGTAGTGTTCAGTACCTACCAAAATGGCCCAAGGGAGATCAGCCAGCGAAATGGCAAGGGGGTCACAAGCACCCAAGGCTCAGTGATGTGTGTGGGGAACGATGGCTAGCCCTTCTTGTCAGATCCCACTGTAACAAACACTGCAAATGTGAATGCTGGGTACATGTGTGTCATTTACACTGAAGGCAGAAGACTAACCAGTGGAGGCAGTACGATGCTCTGGGAAAAGATCTGCTGGGAAACCATTGGATGTTACTTTGACACATATCACCTACCTAAACATTGCTGCGCACCGAGTACACTCCTCCATGGCAACGGTATTCCCTAAGGGTAGTGACCGCTTTTACCACGATGATGTGTCCTGCCGCACTGCAAAAATTGCTCAGAAATGGTTTGAGGAAAGAAGAGTTCAAGTTGTTATGTGTTTTACAGATTATCTCAAGTGAAACAAGACTTTCTTACAAGCAAGTAGAAGGTATTCTTTGGTAAAAGCAGTAAGTAAGTAAGGATAATGCACCCTCTGCTGGATATTTTAAAACAAATTTACTAGCCTATCTGGGCCCTATTAAAAGTTTGACATATTTAAATTTTTCAGTCCTACTAACATCAGACATCCCCACTCTCGTGCAAATTGACAGCAGCTTCCCACAACGATGTGCAGTTGTGCCTGAAACCTATTCAGAGGTGATAAAGGAAGAAGCAACTTTAATAAGGCAATTCGCCCAACAGGGTTGACAAATTTTACCATCAGTAATGTAGAATTACTAATTCCAAATCATATCTCCTGTGACATACTACATTTTATACTGAACTAGCCCAGTTCAGTAACAATTCTTAAATTCCACCCCAGCCTAACTCTTATGCTCTATCCCTTGGATACTATAAAAGGCATATCCCTAATCCGCCCTACTTAACAACTGCTGAAATGTGTGGTAAATTAACTTTCCCCTAAATGAAAACATTTCGATTAATGGTAATGCATAATAATAATACCTCGATTTGCACGTTGCACAAACATTTAAAAGCCCATACCTACTCCTGAACGATTTTATTATGCATTAAATAAATTGTTTAATTGTACTCATGTATAGAGGTGGCAATTAGTAATCATACCGCACAAAAATCCACATTTACGGGGATCTGTTCGGGAATAATGAACGTGAACCATGTCCAATAAGATTCTTTACACGACCATCTTCAACTATCTCCAATCTTATAGAACAGGTTTACTGAGATGTAATATTCGAACGAAGAAATCAAGGGAAGAAATCGTCAATCCAAAGTCGTTCGCCAGATGGCGCTTGTTGACTTTATGATAACTTACCAACGTGCACATAATAATGCAAACAAATCTGAAACGCTATCATAACAACAGTCATTATTGCATTGCTATCAACGTGTCAAAAGCGCCAGCATGAGGTATACATCAGAAAACTAGGACAAAAAACACCAACTACGTGCTATGTGCGTGTAACAGTCAGTTGGGTTAGTTGTCCTAAACAGAACAGAGTCCTTCAGATTATGGTATACGAACACCTATTAATTTACGCACTTGCAGAACTACTTAAAATTATCTAAAGCTTATCAAAGGCCACAGGTCTTTAAGAACAACTAACAAGCCTCATTTTTGTGTGAACATCAGCGATGGGGGAAGAACAATGCAGAAACGGCGGCGCTTCACCCTTTCCGCACCATTCACTAGAAGCTTCTTTCACCGGAAGGAGCACAAGCAACACTTCCCGTTATCCGAGCCTACCAATCACGCGTGTTTCCGGTGGCGTTTATGATTGGACAGACGTTGACACTACTGCGCCCTTGATTGGCCAGCTGCGTGATAGTACGCTTTCTGCTGTTTCGGGGCTGCAGATGAGTTGAATGCGCCCTGCGTGGGGATTGAGGAGTTTCAGTTTTAAATATGCATTAGATTAGAAGGAATTATGACCAAGATGAAGCCTTTGCTTGTTTTCGGTGCGTTTTTGCTGACTGCAGTCGCGGAAATTATGAAAAAGGGCGACGACTCCGAATGGGTCCATCTGCCTAACAAATGTGAAGGTAAAAGTCTCGATATTGAGAATATATGCAGGTTGCTTTTAGTCATAATAAAACGATTGACTTATTAATGCATATTTTAAATAGGTCATTTATGAGGTGCATTTCTATTTCATTAGTCTTGTTTAAAGTTATTATTATTTATACTTAACTAATGAAGGCTATTGCAAGAGGCAGCTAGAAAACATTTTAGAAGTCAAATTTGGACACACTTCAAGTTTCATTTAATAATTGAATTAAACTATGCCGCTCTGTATATGATTTTTTTCGATGTTAAACTGGGAATTAATGTCTGCAAATGCCGTTTTTGTTTTTTTTTCTGTTTTCAGTGTGCAAGTTTTTGAGCATCGAAATGAAATCTGCATTTGAAGAGACGGGAAAGACCAAGGAAGTCATAGAGACGAATTACCGCTTTCTGGACTCGAAGGGAGCACCGCCAATAAAATATGTCAAATCGTATGTCTATGTGTTATGAACGTGACCGTGTTTTACGCTGTACTCGTGTGCGATGCTTATGATCGTTATGCACAGGGCCGTTTGATTAGGGAGCGCAAAGGAGCGAGTCGCACTGCCTCTCAGTGGCATTACAGTTATTCACGCTAGTTATATTTCCATACCTTTCTTGTACTGTAACACTAGACCGTTAGCAACGATATACCCTGTGCAAATGAAATGTTTTTAAAATGAATGACACATCACAGGGTGATACATGGTAGGCATTATCTTCTTGGCCATTTTCTGCTTTCCTGCTTTAGGAAGTGGGGGACATTAGAAGCAGGAGTTTCGGTTCCTCATTACACCTTTTAAGGAACTTCAGGTTCACGTGTCATAGGCTATTTTGTACTTTACCTGATTAGCATACAGAAACTATACTGGAGCCCTCCGTTGTTGACCACTGCAGGTATTGGAGTACCTGTTTTAATTAATACCCACTTGTTGATGATTGAGAATTTGGATGTGTGTACATTTTTTTTGTGCTTGCTAAATTAGTTTCTGACCATGGGGCCTCTGCAAAAGGCTGCTGATGCTGTTGCCATGTTCAAGCAGCCTTGCTCACTTCACGTACGCAGGGACATCAGGTTCATAGAGGTGATGGAGACTGTGTGTCAAAGACTCATGGAGTACAGTCTGCACAAGGAGAGGCAGGGCAGCAACCGATTTGCCAAGGTGAGGTGCTCAGTCATACCTGGTCTACAAGCACAGAGGAGTAAAATATTGCAGTCACTCTTGCCTAGTTTTTCAGCATGATTTATGCCTTCGAATACCCTATAAAATCAACTTAACCTTATTTCTGCCACACGGGAACTTGGAGTAGGCCTGTGCTGTGTGTAACATCTATAAAAAGACTACTGAGGATGAATTTAGGTTTTTGTAATATTTCAGTAGCACTTTTCCATTTTCTTTGCATTTTTAACCCCGCTGTCCTCTAAACTTTTCCTCTTCCCCCTTAGGGCATGTCTGAGACCTTCTCCACACTACATAACTTGGTCCACAAGGGCGTGAAAGTGGTGATGGACATCCCATACGAGTTGTGGAACGAGACCTCTGCAGAGGTGGCAGATCTGAAGAAGCAGGTGACCTTAGGGATTTCAGCAATTTAAATATGAACTCGGTTTTTGATGTATATCACAGGATATACTGCATAAATCGTTCTGTAAATTTTGATATGTTTGTGTGGATCAAGTAGGTTATGGAAGCAGTATTTAGATAATTCATATTGTGCTGTTTTGAACTCACTTTTGAACTCACTTTCAGTGTGATGTAATGTTGGAACAATATGAGGAAGTCATTGAAGACTGGTACAAGGGTAATCAAGATGAAGACCTTACCACTTACCTGTGTGAGAAGCATGTTCTTAGGGGGCAGGACACAGGTATTGATCCCTCACTACTTTTATTCCTCTCTCCTGGATTCCTTAAGTACAACCAAGGGCACTTTTCCACCGCACTTTTGGTACGGTACTTTCGGTACCTTTGCTTTTCCATTGACTTCCGGTCGAGTACCAGTACCAAAAGTTCAAGCACCAAAAGTGCCAAACCAGTAGGGGTACTTCTTTGGTACTTCGGGACTGACGTTGAAACGCTTGAGTTGTCGATTGGTTATGCAAATAGCCCGAATCTGAAACACAATGCAACTGCTTTCTTGAAAAAAGTTACGCACTCAGAAAACAACAATGAACGAATGAATGAGATTTAATATCCAACGTTGTGTATGCTACAGCCATTTTTTCGAATTCAGTACGAAATTCCTCACCTCACGTTGTGCTTTTACTCAGTGCCGGTACCAGTTTTTATGCCAGTGGAAACCCAACGCAAAAGAAGTACCTTTGGTACTTTGGTACTTGCTGCGGTGGAAAAGCGCCCCAACATGACTGTTGAGCAGCTTGTTTTTGGTCTAGTCCAGCTGCAGTCATTCCTCCAGTACACTGGATCATTAGCCTCTGGGACCATTTTCCCATTGCTACCCTTATTGCAGGACTAAAAACACTTATTTTGAAAACACTCACTGAAAAGACTCATTTTGTGGGGGCAGGTGGTCAATGTCTGATACGTACATTAAAGCAGGGGTGGCCAATCTTATCCAGAAAGGGCTGCTGTGTGTGTGGGTTTTTGCTGCAGTTTACTAATTAGAGCACTGATTGACTGAAGAGTTCTTACACCTGGGTTTGAACAGCTGGTCTAAAGGTTATCCCAAAAATCTGCATACACACTGGCCCTTTGCGGAATAGATTGCTCACCCCTCATTAAAGGGATACTCTGTACCTTTAAAGTTAGGTACTTTAGATTGGGCAAAAGGGGCAGGTGCTCAGGCACCCCAACCCCCCACCTCCCCCTCTGCATGTACATGCATTTTAGCTATTTTGAAGCTGCTCATTGCTATTTATGCATGCTAAAAAGAAATAGCAGGATAATAGACTAGGGCTGAAAGACTTTAAGAAAATATCAAATTACGATTTGTCTGACAGATACTGCGATTGCAATTTGATTTGCGATTTTCTAAAACTCACTATTCACTATATGTGTATAAAAAACTGTAATTGTGCACAACCGTACTTTGAAACCTGAAATGCGCTATACATTAATCCAAAAATGAACAATGACGCAAAAGTGAACAATGACGCATAAAACTACTATCACAAAAGCCACGACTGTGTTAAGTTAAATAAAGTAATGAAAATAAAACAATTCTAGTAATAAAAACATTAGGGATCTTGCGGATAACGCTTCTTGGACCCATAATAATAGGACCTTTCTGTGAACAATCTCTGACCATTACATAGGTTGGTAATTCACTTACGGCTCAGCAGCGGAACCAATGTTTTTACGCACTGGGAATGTAACATTTTCCTTGGATTTTATGTGTCTGTTGTTTGTGGGCGTATGCGCAGTCACTTCTGATTGGTGAGACTGAGTGTCACACAAGGAGGACAGTTTTACTGCCCACAGTTTTAAACCCTGAGTCAGATGTACTCTATAATGCATATTCTAAATATCAGCCTTTGCGAGTTGCTAATTGCATTGTTTAAAATCACGATTTTGATTTGAAATCGACAAAATCGTTCAGCCCTATAATAGACTTGCCTGTTTAGCGTGCACAGGAAATGGAGTGACTATTTCTGTGAAAAGTGGAAAAGAATGAAAATGAATTATGAGGCTTGACGCTCCTGGTTGTGGAAATGCTCGGCATTGGCTTTGCAGGTCGGATGCAGCGTGCCTGAGACCGGCTTTAATGTGCCGGCGCCTTTGTGGTTTTTAGCTTGCCTGAAGGAGAACTGGGCTGGGAAAAAGCGAGAGGCGGCAGCCATCGCGGAGGAGAAGAAAGGGAAGAAGAACAAGAAGGGGAAGAAGAAAGGAGAGGGCAGCAGCCCGGAGGAGGCGAGGAAGAAGAAGGGGAAGAAGAAGGCGAAGACGACCAAGCCTTCAGAGCAGGAGGTGGGAGGGGAGAGCAAGGAAACCGATACAGAGCAGGGTCTCCATGGGGCGAAGAGCGAGCTGTGAGCGGGCCGGGGAGAGCCTGCACGGCCCAGGGACTGATCCGAAAGCTTCCTTTCAGGCTTGTCCTTATGCAGCAGGGACATTCAGTGTCAGCTTCTGTGGGGTTTAACGTACATTTTAATGTGTACCTGACTGAAATGCCAGGTGAGGCAACTTGGTATTTGGATTGTTGACTCAAAAAGAAAAGAAAAAAAAAACGACAAGGTGAGGTTGAGCCAATGATGGCATACCCCGTAACCTTGACGACCTGAACTGGACACCCTTGGTTCTCCCCAGTTTTGGTTTCTCATTCAGCAGCTTTGGCCACTGTTCACCCCAGTGTTCTCTGTCCAAGTTAACATCTCCACATGTCCTGTGTTGCTGGGTCCTTTGCCCATACACATAATTAGACCATGGCTCTGACCTCCAAGGGAACGTGAGAGATGTTTTCCCTCCCATAAAGTGACTGGGTGCTTGCCTGGTCTTACCCCACCCTGATCAGAGGCATCTCACTGTCACCTGGAATGGAACCACTGCTCTCTCCCGTAGCTGTAGCTCTGTAGTTCCCAGGTAGAGTGCAGTGTGGGTCATCCCAGGCACGCACAGAGGAGCAGGGCAGCATATGAAGTCCACGTTGGTTCTGTAAGGGAAAACCTGCGTTAATAGGTGTGGAACTTGGAACATGTGTAGCTGACCTGGCATTGCCCTAAGTAGTGCCCAGACTGAGACAGTGCCAGCTAGTCCTGACACATGCCCTCAGAAACCTTATGCTGACAATCAGTTTTTTTCATTGATATCTGGTTTCTTTCATTGATATGCTTATGCTTTTTGAGTGGAAGTAGGATAAGTTGAACACACCGATCTCCAAAGGTCCTATAAAAATTGTGTGTTATGTCGTTTTAAGTTCTTTGTATTTCATCAAACTCTAAAAGGGTCTGACAGATCCGACTCCCTGTCTTTGCTCTTCTATTCTGCGATTCCCCTTTAATTTCCACGCATACAGTTTTAAAAAAAATAATAATCCAGAAACCATGGGTCAGAGTAATGCAATGATGTCAGGCAGCCAGGAAAAGTTCCGCGGGCTAAGATGGCCTTTTCGACCCAGTTTTCACAGAATCCTTGGTGATACTTATTGCCAGCTTGTGGTTCTGTCACACAGCACTAATCGTTACAGGTGAAACCAGTCCTCAGGCAGTGCGATCCGTGGCACAGTATCGTTACAGTGCACCGTGCCACCTTTGCTCATGGGGATCTGCCACATGCATTCAATTTGTTAAAATTACAGATCTGTAACTTTACTATTGTTGCTCTTGGTATGTCCACAAAATTCCACCAAAATGGAACCCCTGTTCTATGTAACTGAGAAATCAACTCAAAAAATCACTTTCTCTTTTATGTTATGATGAATATATTAATTTCAAGGGTATAAGACAGGCTGTTTAGCTTTCCATTTAAGTTTTCTTCCATTTCTATGCCAAGGGAACGTAAAAACAATTACGGAATGTGATTTGGTTCTTTTGTGACTGTTTTGCTATCGGAGCCAAGTAACTGCAGAAGGCAGAGCGATGAGGTGCAGCCGGGGTACCAGTGTCAACATGAAATTTTACAACTGAAACTGCTTATTTAATAAAATGGGATTTATTTAAGCATCCGTGTTTTGCAGTTTAATTTCCGTCATGAGTGTTGATTTTTAAAGTGGGTGGCTGGTAGTTTGTGTCAAAGCTTCAGTTCTTTTTTTTTTAAATGTCATGAATATTTATTCTTGCCATTTTCTTTGTAGCAGTTATTAGTTACAGGATTCATGTGACTTACCAAAACAATAAAACTGTCCATATTAATGAAATAGTTCGCTAGGAGTAAATTTGAAACAAAGCTAGTATCCCATGCCAGGTTAGCCATATGCTATGTAGTTTCACTGGTCCACTTGCACAATGTGATGGTTTTGTTTCTGTCATGGTGAAGCAGGGTGTCTGATTGGTGCACATCGGTGGAATGGCACAGATAGGCACAGATAGACTGAGGCCTGAACAACCTGCTGTATAGGGAGGGTACAGCAGAAGACATTGGCATTGTCACTGGCACGGCCGGTCAATCCCACAGGCCACTGGGGCGGCAGCTTAGGTTGCCATCTTGTGAGGGGGCGCCCATTTCACTTCGGCACGGATTGGGGGCGCCTGCGGTGATGCTCGCCCTGGGCGCCACGTCGGCTAGGACTGGTACCAGTTGCAGGTGTGACAATGCTCAGCCAGAATGGCAGCAGCTGGTCCAACGAGGAAAGAGAAGCTCTGGCTGGGTTCTGCACTGCAGGAAAAGCACTAGCAGCCCTCCTAGATGTCAGAGCAGTGGACTGCCACCAGCTGGCCACAATGAGGCATGAGCCAACAAGGGGACAAAGGAGAGACGCAGGGGGTGGCAGCCAGTAAAGTGGGCACCCTGTCACATCAGGCAGAAAGGAGGGGAGAGAGAAAGAGAGAGAGCCCTGCTGCAGCTGCTGGTTAAATCGGGGGTGACCGGGGCTTGAGATGCCTCAGGGTGCACATGGATGCATTTGTCCCTGAGAAAAGAAATGACAAAAACCTACAGATACTGATATAGTGCTCAAAATATCGATATTTGTTATGAAAAATGTATCAGCATTGGTCCGATGTGTCACTTTCGGCTGAGTATTGCTGGCTGATATTTAAACTTTATCAATATTTAATGTTAGCGGCACCAGCACTCAAGTCATATCTACTACTGTAATGGAGATGGAGATGATCACATTGGATGAGTCATTCACCACTGAGAGGAGGTCTGAAATTTACAGCCCGCTTTAACATGTTTATAATTCATCATTAATTCAATTCATTTTCTGTACCCACTTATCCTGTTCGGTGTCACTGGGGCTGTGGGGCCTATCCCGGCGGCTGTAGACACAAGGCTGGGGGATGACCCAGGATGGGCCTCCAGGGCACACACGTACATAGCACACACACACTCACCTATTGGAATTAACCTCTGCACATGTTTGGACTGTGGGGAGAAACCGGAGTACCCAGAGGAAACCCCGCGATGACACGGGGAGAACATGCAAACTCCACACGCAGCGAGCCATGGCGGAGACTCGGACGCCAGTGCCAGAGGTGACGGTCCCTATTATTAAATCTGGCCCACAAATCGATCTTCCATTTTTCCATTTTTGTGCCCGTTAGCTCGGCAGGTTTCATTGCTGGGGACTTGTGATGCGTAGAGACTCTGCGTATAGATAGTGTAGTAGAGTCAGTCTCTCTGTATGAGTTAATATTCACCCGTCTGTAAAGGCTAAACCACAAAATATATGTAACATCTGTAACACTGTGAGGTGCACCAGGAGCTGTCACACATTGTCCGCTGCTTTTACACTTGGCCAGGGCACGCTACTGTTGTGGTCCACTGGGATTGGTTAGTGCTGTACCAGCCCAGGGGACCGGCAGAGTGTGCAACACTGGCTGAATGGCCAGAACTCCAGCTGGAGACTGTGAGCCACTCCCCAGAACCTGTCACACCTTCCCGGCTCAGGAACAGCAAGCTGTAGAGTTTGATATGGACTGTGACCTTGTAATAAACACTGGTTTGCCACCAGATATTTTCTTTACTTCTTTGTAATTATACGCCTGTCTTCAAGGGGGCAGTATTGTTTCCTAAATGTGTATAAGGTGTAAGACCCTATATAGAGGCAAAGGCAGCCACATTTGTCTGGGCTCAATACTGGTGAAGTAAAGAAGTAATAGGTGATGTTGGCAAGTCTTTATTTGATGAACATAAAATGTTCACTGCTCAATCTAAGTTTCTTTCGGAAATACTTTGAATTATATTCATGCTTTTTGTATGATTCGTTGTCTACTTTCAGAAAGGACTTTCTCTTTTCCTGGTTTGCTGGCACCTGCCATCATTCTTTTTCTGGGTCCAAGTCATGATGGCTGCAGCCAAGTCAAGTCACTGTCTGGCTCATCCACACTTTGCACTTTGGTGCCCTTCTGTTAAAGAAAGAAAAACCCACAATGGTCACTGAAATAACTTGAAACTGACAAAAGTAATAATAAATAAAA
>JAODKN010000002.1:15058979-15076207 GCA_026774425.1 Petrocephalus zakoni
TGGTTGATTAGATAATTGCATTAATAAGAAATTGAACAGGTGTTCCTAATAATCCTTTAGGTGAGTGTATATACTTGAAAATGCGACTCGAGCACAGGGACAACTGACCTCTGTCAGTCACTGGCGAGAGTGAGGCATCTCACACGGCGGGAGACGCGTGCATTCCAGCAGCGCCCTAATGAACTGAACCGCGTACACCACTAAGTTTGTCCACTGCACAAAAATTAAAATATTGTTGCTCTATCCCTAAGATTGAAAAAGTCAAACCATCAGGGACCACGTGTGTGTGTGTGTGTGTGTGTGTGTGTGTGTGTGTGTGTGTATAAAGCACAATCAATGCTGGCTAAACAGGATGTTTCTTAGTATGACGCAGTTTGTAGCCCAATGAACCTAATTTAGCATTTCACATGAGCTTCGCCTGAAAAGAGCTTTTCTGCACAGTGAAGACATGCACTGTGAATTAGGAGGAGTATGTGACCAATAAAACAACTTATATTATTGCAGAAAAACTAATTATAGTGTGTATATTTACTCCATGAACGTTTTGAGTAAATTCAGCTGCATCCAGTATTAAAGACAGTGATTAAGTTAACTATATTCCAGAATAAAACATTAACCTGTAAACATTTCACAGCCTTTTGCAGGGAGTGACTGGGAAACTTGTGCCATCAATAATAGTGTCAAACACTATGAACCCAAATATAACAGGCCAGTTCAGCAAATATGCAGCCTTGTAACCTTCCTAAGTTCTAAAGATATCATAAAATGATATCATGGAGGTACTAGTGCTTAATTCCAGAAAAAGGCATTTAAAAACTATTTTTCAGGGTTTCTGAGGTCCCCAGGGAACCCTCTGAGCAGCTTCTGGGGTCTCACATTACTGTACGGGTGAGCGAATAATCCCTGACACCTACATGAAGTATGAAGTCAGCCCCAGTGCGAGGCAGCCAGCGGTGAGCACGCTGAGCTGCGGAGAGAGGCATGACCTCAGGGCGACCCCACGGTGCCTCCTTCCTGACCTCGCAGATGGCATTCTCTGCCAAATTGGCTCTTTCTCCCCCTCCAGGAAATTCCAGCGGACACATGACATGCTTACAAAGTTTTGGGCACCATTATGTCCTCTGCAAATGTTATTTTCTTAAAATACCTCTCCCTATATGGAAGAAATTCTGAGTGTGGTTGCTCAGTGTTATCTTAAAAACAACTCAACCAATTACTCTTAAGCCAGTGGTTAGATGTCAATGTTTGAAAGAGGAAGAAGACAAAGAAGAGGAAGATGGAATATTGGTTCATTTGCAGACCTCTTATCTTTGGTTTCACTATCAGTTTTCTAATTCAGAAATGTACACAACTATGACTAAATAAGAAACATGTGGAGCTTTTTCATATCTGAATGCCGGCAAGTGCACCCTAAAGTGACTTTCGGCCCCTGCTCTGGAATTTGGGACCAACTTCTGGATCAATCTGTCCACCAACATTCATCAGTCAATCATTTAACCGCAATCAATTAAAGTCAACCAAATAATGCCATAGATTTTCTAACCACACAAAGTCCCATCTTATTATTATTCCTACACATAAATAAAACGGACTCACTTGAACTATTGAAACATGTCCCTAAGTCTTTAAATACATTTAAATATATCTCCATACAAAAATGCCCTTCCCTTCAAACTGTCCTATTTTACATTTTGTCCAAGCTGGATTCAGTGACAGATCACAGTTATGAGTACTGAAGTGATTTTTTTTTTCCAGAACGTAAGAAAAATATCTTCCTTTGCCTTTGCAAGTTAGTCCTGTCTCGTTATTTGTCGGCACGGCACAGAGCCGTATCCAGAGCGAGTTACATAACAGATCCCCATAACTGTTTCTGGGTCACATGGCTGCTCGGGTTAAAGGCTACCCAGGGGTACCACGGCCATCTGAACATCACTCTTGCTGATCATCTGCTCCATTGCTTGACCGAGGTTTTCATCCTAAGCATCGCTTTACCCAGCTACCTTAATGTAAGAACCAGAAGCTCTCCACAGAGTGGCACTGGACCTGTACAAGGTAGGACAGACCTCTCTCAACACTTCCATTCTGATGAATGCATGTGATGCGGAGTGTGCACACTTCATCGATGACGGAAGATTGCAGCAGTCAGAAATAATAGCACGCTGTCAGGGCTTCACAGCAGAAGGCTGCAGCCGGTTGTTATCCCACGTAAGAGATGGAGTCACTTGACATCCCATGCCCCAAAAATAGACACACTAATCTGTGCTAAAGTGGTGAGTCCATTAAGTCAAAGGGCGACATGCCTGATGAGCGCAGGGGTCGTGTGCACTGGACTAGTGACTGAGAGTCTGACCTGACATAGTAAATGTGCAGCGTTTAAGTCAGCAAAGTCTAAGATATCCAAGTCATTTGTAACTTGGGCCTGTGATGTAAGCAGCAATGGGAACTGTAGCTGTAGCAGCCATGCCTCCAAACCCCCCAGCCTCGATGTGATTGGTTGTAATAATGTGCTTTAGGCCAATCGCCTAAAGACTGCCCATGTACAAAAGCATAACAGCTTGACGCAGAAGAATGCCATTTAGCTTTTGTCATACACCAGGAAAGAAATGACAATGAAGAATCTTGACTCTTCAATCTTGAGGGAGGCTGTTGGATTGAGACCTTCCCTGGCTTCAGCCTTTGCCATGCTATCTGTCAAGAAGATGACATTAACTGCCGTGTTGACCTTGGTTAAAGTTTGGTAATAGAAACTCCCTCACAGATGCTGGAAATTGGTTAGCCAGTTGACCTTAGAACAGTTTTCATACCAGCTTAAATTTCAATCCGCATCAGTGTTTGAAAAGAGCTTTCTTTTGCCTGGGTATTTCAAGGGCACTAGCCTTTGAAAGTGAGATAAACAGCGCTATTGAATGACTCAGGATGCATGTTAATGGTACCACTATGTCACACCCGTACTACACTGGTGCCACACACAATCTGTTTGTCCTGAAGCCGTGAATTATGCAATGATTATCTTGATTAATTATGATTAACTCAGTATATTAATTAAGGCTGTCGTATGACTAATCAAAGGTCTGCGTGATTTTATTCATAGCATCTTCTTTCAATCTTTTTGCAACATATTGTTTGGGATAAGTAATTCCAACCAATATTTAGCTCATTAGCAGTTTGAATAACATAATATTGGGATGTTGATATCGCCTCATAGCACTTCCTGACAGTTCGCTGATTGAAACTGCATATTGTTAGTCTAACACAGACGTTTTCCGGATTTATCTTGCTCTGATCACCCTTCCCCGCATTGTTTGAAGTTCTCATCACAGAATTTCCCTATAAAAGGAGAGTTACCCTTCACTGGTTTTCATTTGCCTTCTTTTTATGCTTGTGTTCCTCCATCACACCGTTTCTCTAACTTGCCTGCACTCTTCTCATGCTATCTATCTCTGACATTAACCAGCAAAATGAACAGTGAAGTTTTCCTCACTGCAGCTCAGTAGGTAGTTCTATGCCATCCCACCTTCATGACTGTGAGTTTGCTAGGTGTGGTTCTCCTCCACAAACTCCATCTTCCCCACTGTCCAAAACCAGGTGGTCTTTGCGCTGCCATGCGCCCTGAGTTGCCTGGGCATCACTGTAACTCTGCTAAGTTGTTACAGAAGATGACAGCTGCTGTGTTACTGCCATATTACTTCCATATCGGCACTGTTGGCGCGCACCTCTGGGACCCGGGTTTGAGTCACCATGTAACCGTTCGGGTTCCGTGTGTGTGGATTGTTCCCTGCTAGAGGAACAGGAAATGGATGGATGGATGGATGGATGAGTGAGTGGGTATGCTGGAGAACATTAACTTAAGCATTAGGGTTAGTTAAATGTCAGCCCTCTCTTTCAGTTTTGCTACTGACCTGGAATCTGTTCCTCTATATCCTATGTCATACAAATATCATATAAAACATTATTTTCTTAATTTAAACAATACAACGTACAAACTGAGGTAGCTATGGTTGGAGGATCAAGTGGTTTTTGGTTGATGATACTGGAGAAATATTCTGCATGTTTGATGTAATGTACAGTATGAGTACATTAGGTTGATCTTAATAGATCAACTTTTAGGTTGATCTTAATAGGAGCCAGGTTGGGTCTGAGAGGAAGCTGGCCAAAAGCAGTGGAAGTCAGCCGGGCTGCAGAGCCTGAGACCTTCATTCAATACCCCGCCTATCAAACAATGGAGCTGTTAAACACAAAGCCAGGAGGAACGGAACGTAAAGAGAAAAGCGTTGGAGAAAGAGCTAGCCCTGAGGACCTGCCTGCTGAAAGCAAACTCTGGCTTATCGTAGGCAGACATCTAAGCTTGTACCTTATTAACCGAGTGGTAGAGCATAAATAAATAAATGGGTTGATACTCTGGGAAGTAAGGAGCTGTTTGCTTTGCTGCTACGATTTCATTCATCAGATGGTGACAGCGGCTGACTGCCGTCTGGGAACCAGGCTTCCCACATCTCTGCTTCCTGGAAGTACTTAGAGCTGGTGGTCAGATGTGAGGAGCATTACCTCGCTGAACACACAGGGCCAAAAATAGGGTTATTCAGATTCTCACACACACACACTAACACACACACACTTGTGCTCATGTCTTTGTGAGGACCATCCAGTCATTTCTATGGGAAAAACCCTAATCCAAAAATGACAACCTTAATCCCTTCCCAGCCTTAACCTTAACCTTATGTAACCAAACAAAATATGAGACTTTTTTTTGTTTTTAGAATGCAATCACAGATTTTTATGAAACCGAGTTCCCCTTTGTGGGGACTGAAAGAGGTTCCCAAGTTCATTCCACGCAATATAATCAAAATAACCACATTGTGGGGACGTTTGGTCGTATAATATATACATATCCCACACACACACACTCAGCAGCAAATATGCTGGCACGTTGAGGCTGAAAAAAATGTGCAGCGTGTGATCAGGCTCATACGAGCTTCTAAGATGAATAAGACTGACTTTATAGCTCCCAGGGGGAAGTTCTGGTGCGTACCGCAGCAAGAGCACACTGCACAGACGGACATACATACAGTGCCAATCAGACAAAGTGCAGACGCAGTATGCAGTCAGGTCAGGCTGGGGAGCATGCACTAGTACTGCCACACCCACCACGCGACGAAACACCTCAGGGTCCCGGCTGGTGACCCTTCAGGCCAACATTCCATCCGGTCCCACCCTCCGGAAATGACTGTCTGCCGCAGCCTGGCCCAGCCACTCAGGTTCCCAGTAATGAGGAACCTGTGATTGAGATCGCCCTATAGGAGAATCGCAGCACATGGCCGTAGTACCATAACTGACTCTCCCTCACAATGCAGCTAATGTGCCTCGTTCAGGACTCCCTCATCGAGACGTCACTCACAATGGCCGGCGCATACACTGAGACAGATAAAACACACAGAGTGCCTTAGCCTGAGTCTCATCATACGCTTGTTGAAAGGAGTAACACTGGACACCATCGGGAGGAGCCGATCCACCGCAGCAACAGCTCCTCCCTGAGTGTGGCAGCCATCAGAGGGACCAGACCAGTAACAGGTATCCCCCCTACAGAGATCTGGCCACTCCCCAGTCTCTGTACCTCAGAGAGTGCTGCCACTGAAACACCGAGTTTACGAAGCTGACAGATGCCTACCCAGATATGCCGCCTCATGTTGGGACCCTGGTGCCACCATGCATCTCTAGGTTGCTCGCCCTGCATCACCACGACCTCTAATAGTCCTCTGTACTCGGACTCCACTCCGACTCCCATTGCTGATGAATCCTACAATGGAGGAGTTGACAGAAAACTTCTGTAGATGGCAATAGCTTTGCACTGGAACTTCAATGTGTAGAAGGTAGATGAGAAGGAAGACAGGATAGTTCCCTGAGGTGCCCCAGTGCTGCTCAACACCATCTGACACACAGTCCTGGAGCCTCACAAACTGCTGACCGTTACTTTGGCAATCCACAATCCAGGAGACTGCGAGGGCTTCAGGCTGCATTGTTGTTTTTGCCCACCAATCTGAGAGGCTGGATGTTAAATGCACTGGAGAAAAGAACATGACCCTGACTGTGATGCCTCCTTTTTATAGGTAGGACTAGGCTCTGTGAAGCAAGTGTATCAGAGCATCATCCACGCCTGTGTGTGTCTGGTAGGCAGACTGCGGGGAATCCAGGTGGTCTATCACGAGGGGTCAGAGATGTTTCAGTACCAGCTTCTCAAAGTTTTTCATGATATGTGAAGTGAGAGCAACAGGTCTGAAGTCCATAAGGGACCTGGAATGCCCTTTCTTTGGAGTGGGGACCCCACAGAACGTCTTCCAGAGCTGGGGCACCTTCTGCAGACTCAGGGAGAGAGGGAACAGGCACTGTAGGACCCCACCGTGCTGGCTGGCACGTCTTCAGCACCCTGGGGCTGATTCCATTAGGCCCTGCAGCCTTGCCTGTGTAGAGCTTCCCCAGTTCACTCTTTGCCTGGTCAGCAGAGGCAGACAGGCGGGGAAGTGAAGTGGGGGTGAGACCTATTCTATCAATTCCCATATTGCATTCTATTAACTGAAGTGTGTACTATATACTATCTGTTGGATACCGTTTAATAAGTAAACAAGGAGCATTGTGGAACTAACCACATCCTTAGCCTGGAAAATAGTTACCCAATAAAAGTTTTTATTATTATTTATTTATCTGTGTCACCAGCTTGCCAGTGCATTTTATAGACATCTGATTAATATGAGCTATCACGTTAGTATTATGTGATAATTAATGTTTAGACACAGCTGAATAATAAAAAAAAACCCATTTGCCATTTTGCTCAACCTTTTAAGACTGTCTATGTATAAAATTTATTTTATGTATCCCACTTGTCCATGGACACAAGGAGGTTACAGTGAATTCAAACTTCATATTATTGCATGACTAGCATTGCTGTTAGTAGAGCACTTGATTTAGTTTCCTATTCTGTGAAGCCATATCGACTGAATGCCTTCTATGCAGACTGTCATGTGGGACACATTCTCAGGTATACAGCCATACACAAGCACACAGGCAAGTCTGCATTCAAGGACTGTCAACTCATACAATAAAAAGCCCTAGACACTGACCCAGCTAGAGGGTTTGCACAGAATTTAATGACTTACCATGTCAGTTTATTTAATACATTTCAACCGGTGTCCTTGAATCAGGAAACTTAAATATTTACCTCAAATAAAGCAATCAAACTGCGAGAAGTATGAGGTTAGCTTTGCCTGAGTCACACACTGTTCCGTCAAACTTCCTGGGTTTTCTAGTGGGTATTAGTAGCAGTGGCCCTGGTCACCACCTCATTCTCAAACAGGAACATTTTCAGAAGAAAATGTGTGAAGTTTCAACCTTTTATCCAGTGAACAACACTAAAACACTTAAAAGTACCATCAAAATAAAACATAACAAAAATAAATGAACAAGAGCTACTGATAAACGACTAGTAAATAATAAAAATAACACAAAAACAATAATAAAAATACTAATAATAAAAAACACAGAAAACAAGCCAAAGACTCCTGAGCTCTAGTCAAAAACCTGCTTAAACAAAAAAGTCTTTTTAGTCACTTTTTAAAAGAGTCAGCTGGCTCAGCTGAGTGCAACGCTAGTGGGAGACGGTTCCTAAGCTGCTTGGTGGCTGAAAGGCACAATCCCAGCGTGTCTTTAGTTGGGCATGTGGAGCGACTAAGAGGCCCTGTATAGCTGTATAACTTGCCCCTGCCCCTGCCCCTGCAGGTCAGCACCAAAATTTTAAAACGAATTCTATACTCAACCAGAAGCCATTGCAGTGCGTAAAGGTTGGGGGTAATATTTGCTCTCTGGCCAGATTGTGTTAAAAGCCAAGCACCTGCATTTAACTGTAGCCAAGACTGGGAAGCTCTGCTTAGACGTGTACAAAGCATTGCAGTAATCAAGACACGAGGAGATAAAAAGCATGAACAAGAATCTCCAATTCTGATTTAGAAACTATAGTCCCGAGTTTGTAAAAGTCTCATAAATGAAAGAAACGAGAGCAGGTAACTACGTGAACTCGATTTGGCTGCAGGAGAGACAGAAGCCGGCTAATCTCAGAGTGAAGGCTAGGGACAGCAACAAGCAGGACCTCAGTCTATCCTGAGTTCAACTGCAGGTAATTATTGCGGAGACAATTATTAATCTGTGACAAACAGTCAACCAGAATGGATAATTTATTAATTAGATTAGGTTTAACTGAACTATGAAGCTGCCTAAAAGTGGTATTGACGCCAAGGCACACACACAGACACACTATGGACAATTCAAATCACCTAGCTTGAAAATAGGCATGGAAAATGGACGGATTGGTAATCGCGTGTGGTGAGCAACTAGCAGAGCTAGTGTAACTAAGAGCCACATCAGCGTGTTCAGCATGGATCTGAACGCCTCCCCCAGCATTTGGTGTGAGCCGAGTCCAGCGTGTCCTGCATCATCTCCAGCACCGGAGCAGGTGGCGTGCCGGGTAAAGCCCTTGACCTTTCATCACGGTGCTGCGCCCGAATGGTTACAATAAATATCCACCTTGGTAAGTGTGCGAACACGCGGAGCTCGCAGGACAGCAGGTGCATAAGTCACTCTTTCTAAGTAGATGCTAGTGAAGAGTGCATCCGACCGAGGCACTGAATTACGCAAATATGCAAACTACGGAACCTGAAATGCTCCTTATCGACATTCGGGGGGAAGAGACCCTTAAAGACCTCGTAAAATATGCAACGGCTAAGGGTATGAGTGATGTGGTTCTGTATGGATCTCCCACAAAAACACTGTAATAAAAACACAGTTGGTTATTTATCTGTGACTGTCAAGCATTCCAAACAATGCCAGTTGCATTAGTCCATCTTTTATTTTCATTATATATATTCTTTTATTGTCCATCATTAAATGAATGGATTCATATTGGAAGGCTCTTTCTCTCAGTGTGTTAATGTGACTGCTACACAACAACAGTGACTAACAGAGTGTGTGACAGGGCATGTAAATGACTGACTCTGTGTGTGTATAACTCGGTGTGAATAAATCAATGAGGGGCTGCATGAACAGGTCAGTGTGTGAGGCATTTAGGGACTACATAAGGGAAGGGATATGGAAAGCATTGAAGCAGTGAATGAGTAAGACCTCAGTACAGTGAGGTTTCAGAAATATAAGGTGCTTTGTACAACACTGGAGCAATCACTACAGTGTAGCATTATAGTGTAGACACCTCAAAAGAAGGAACGGAGTTTCAGAACATCATATGGAGAAAGCCGCAGGAGTTTAGCCTGATGGATGTTGGTTGCTAGACTGTAGAGCATTAGACCCTAAATCTCGGCAGGTACCTGCTATGATGATGGCTCCTCACATCAAGGTCATGGCTGAGATTTCACTCCTTATTTTAGCATCAAACCCCAGCTTTACCTCTTCCAAATCATTCCTACTGATCATATCAGCTTTAAATTACATTTATATTAAAAAGTAATTAAAGTAGATGAGTGGGAAGAGAAAAAAGAAGAGTGCAATCAACAGATTAAAGAAACCGTTGTCCACGTTGATGAAATATTCATCTGAGGCCACTTTAAGCCAGCCAGTGCCCCCCTTAATTTGGAAGGACCGTGTTTGGGGGTACTTTGCACCTCACATGCCAGACAGGGAGGCTTGAGGACAGATGATGTCCTTATCTCATCCTTCCTGGGTCCTGCCATCATGCTGCAGATGCCTCATAACAGAAGGAGACTGCTCACCTTCTGAGACTTGGCAGCTACAGTAAGAGGTGGGAATCACTTCCTCTCCCCCGCTCTTTACCTCTTTACCTGTCGTTTGTTAATACACAGCATTGGCTACACACCTGAGGGTAACGTCATCGAGGGGTAACTCTGGACAGGGGCTGAAAACCCGGCCTCTGGTAAACGAAAATGATGCAGGTCATCCGGTCTGCAGACCAATCACTGATGACAGCAACAAAGCACTGCGCTTCACCATTTTATTGCTAAAAACAGTCTGCCAAATATCCTGAGGATGTGACATTTAATCGGAGCATCACAAGTTGGTCCGTGCGTCCAGGAATGTTGTGACCCAATACAGACCAACATCGCTGACAGCTGCCTCTCTGTCATTACAAAGAAATATTGACAAATGACAAAATGTACATTATACCTGAACGGGTACCCTTTCACCATACAGTTCTGCATTTATCCAGTGTCTTACTTATTGTCTATACTTGAATTAGATGTGTAAGATATTATTTTTAACCTCAATTTTCTACTCTTTTCTGACTGAAAATGTTTCCTCCCTATATCACAATAACATACACAGTAGCACTTTCATAAGAGTTCATTAAAAAACAAAAGTTGAAACAAAAAGCCATTATTTTAACACTGTATTTTTTGTTTCAGCAAGAAGATCAAACACCATACATTAAAACAGGGAAACTGCTGACTGCTCTATTGGATGGTTTCAACACATCTTCCTTCAAACAGAATCTTGAATAAAATGCACACAGAAGGCAAACAGAAGGAGCATTTGAAACGGGGCGGAACCGATATTACGTCAATCAGCTAACAGCAGGATAGCGGGCTTGTTTTTTTTGTTTTTTTTGTCTTTCCAAAACAGAGAGGGAGAGAACGAGAAAACAGGACAAACAAAAATGTTCTCACGCACCCTTCCGCTTTAGTTCATTTACTGATGGGGAAACAGCTGGTGTGGACAATCAGTAGAATGCACATGGACTCATTTGTGGATTATTTTTTTTTTATTCCCCACAACCCGCCCCCCATTCTGACTTGGAGGTCCTGAGACTTAACAAAAAACCCCTGTCAGGTCCAGGCCTTGCAAAGATGTTGCTCCTAGTTTCAGGAATAGTTCAGGAAAGGGCGTCTTGGAGTTAAAATGAGCAATAAATGAAAAAAGTAACAAAAACCAAACTGGAATATGGGAGAACTACTCCTGATTTAAGAGAGGAATAGATCTCTCTACTGTGTGTACTCTCTGGGGAAGTTAGATACAAAAGAAGTTGTTATAGAAACAAGCTGGTGTATCAGAGAGGGTTCCGTTCTGGTCAGTAGCATTGCGGAGGAGATTTGGGCCACAGTAGATCAGGACCATCCTTCCGCTGCTGCACTCAGCCTGGGGGAGGAGCTTCAGAAGCTGCCAGAACTTGAGCTCAGTACAGCATGGAGGTCTTCATGTACACTCTGTTTTCTGTGGACAAAATAAATAAACATTACCAGACGTCACACAACAGTCAGCTGCCGTACCTTTCAAATGGTATCTAAGAGAACACAATTCTACGTAGGACAAGTCGCTTCTGAAAAATGAATTTAGTCGCAAATCAAGTACAGAAAAATCTCACTTCTGTGGCTTAAATCAAATTCTCTCCTGAACATCAGACTCTATCCTGTCTACCCTCAACAGTGACAGCAAACCAACACTCTTAAACTTATAATAGCATCGCCGAAAGGTCATGTATGAAGCACTTAAAATCTAACGTTGGGGCCTGGTGCCATCAGCGGAGTGTAACGCATGCGGTTCATACAGTCTGAGATGGTTGAATTACATGCTGCATAACATTACAAGCTGCAGAAGAGGTCAGTGCAGCTGCAATCCTGTAATTACCCCCAAGTCCATAAATGTACATGTAAGACAGGGAGGGAAGCACAGCCACAGGCTTTATTACACAATTAAAAATAACGAAAAGGAAGTAGAAATGTAGCCATAAGATATGAGCTGCTGCCGTATTAGTTACACAGCCTATAGATTTACTGACTGTTTAAACCTCTTTCCATGCCCTTACCATGGGTGATCTATCATTTAATATTAGCTGTCAGCACGTGTTATGAGATGAAGTAAAAACAGCTGGAAACGGAATCAAACAGTGGCCACAGTAGAATTCTAAGCTGAACACGGTATGCTCACTTCATTAGTAACAGGAAACGGGTAATTAGTAAGAGAGCGCTTTCTGTTTATGATGCGTTTACTCTTCGGGTTCTAGCAGATGAGCTAATATGTATTCAGGATGTAAACAAGTGCAGCAATCAGGGAGGAGAGGCCTGAGTAAGACTGCCAAGTCGAGAATGTATGTGTGTGTGTGGATTTGCTATTATTACACGGTGGGGACCCAATGTCCCCACAATGTGATAAAAACCTTTTACGATTTTACTGTTATACTATTTTGGGGACATCTTTTTCAGTCCCCAAAAACATAACCTCAATTTTAATTAATTAAAAATTGCAATTAAAAAACTAAAAATGTCAAAAGTTTTGTATTCTGTTGGGTTACTTATGGTTAAGGATAGAGCTCCGTAGAGGCCAAGGATGTCATAGCTGGAATTAGGGTTATGCCCATAGGAATAAATGGAGACTCCCCATAAGGACAGGAATTCATGGTGTGTGTCAGTGTTTGAGAGAGACAAGGAAGAATTAACAGAGACAGTAATGGAAGGCAACGGTGTGTATGATTGGGATCCTATGTGTGTAAATGTGCCATTGTGTTCCGGGCAGACAGACGCTGTACTCTCGGAAGTGTCTGAGACGAGAGTATGGTCCTCTGCCTCCTGAAAGCATTGAGCGCTTGCTCTTGTCTGGAATTGCTGCATAGCTACAAGGTCTGTGTGACCTATATACAGAGCACTACCAATAAGACTGCTCCCCAAAAGGGAAGTCGCTGTTTGAAGGCAGTGATGGGGAAAGGACAAGAACCTGTATAAGAAAGCATTTCCTGCTTTTTTTTTAGGTTATTCAGGCCCAGTAATAACATTTTGGCTCCTCCCCCCCAAAGAGGTCCACCTCCGTTGGAAGTGCCGCCCCCCTTCTCTGATTGGACAGTGCAGCTGTGGCCTGCACCTTGAACCCTGAAAGAAACACGATTCTCACAGCAGACCCCTGCAGGCTGGTGTTAACTCACATAAACACTCTTCTCTGCAGCCCACATCTAAAAGGCCATGTCCTCTGGGAAATACTCCTTAGTCCATATGGGGGTGGCCGGGATTTGATCACACAAATGGGCATTTATAACTTGTTATGTTAAGTGAAGCTGTGATGCCTCCTATTCCTGACCGAGGACACAAAAGCCCTCTTGTTGACTTTCACAAAATAGATGCCTTCATTCTTGTACGCTTAAATCGAGAGTCTTCCTATATTTAGTTAAATGTCTGCATTTAACAACTTCACATACACTAAGGATATTTACAATGGAAAAATATACAGCTGTCTACTGGGTGGGACCCGACTCCCAGGGGCTCAGAATAAGTCTCTATCATAGATTGACATGTTTCTGAGGCGGCTGGCACTGGACTGCTGTGTGTGTGTATGCATGCGTTTGTATGAGTATGCATGCATGCGTGTGTGTGTGTATGTGTATGCATGCCTGTGTTTGTGTATGTTTGCTCTTCTATTCCTTCATGTTGTATAGTTCTGCAGTGTTTAGTGCTGTGATTAAGGGCTAATCCACTAGTACTCACTCACTGCTGGCTCACTGGGTTTCGGAGAACAAACAGGGGGGGCGGGCCGCGGGGGCCCGGGGGGCGGGCGGGGGGGGGGGCGGGGCGCGGGGGCGGGGGGGCGGGGGGCCGCGGGGGGGGGGCCTGGCCCGAGAAGCCCCCCAGCTACACCTCCATCGACATTGCGCAGGGACGCAAGTCCAGCGTTCCCACAGTCACTTACCAGCCGCCCTAATGAATTTGCTCCTGTTCCATTAGCTTTCAGCACAAATCATATCACAGGGCTGACACACACACACACACACACACACTCACTCTGCCTGCCCCATTAGTCTCTGCCCCGTCCACCTCCACCTTCTCTGCTATTTCAGCTCATCCCAGTTCAGCCCTTCCTTCTCCTCTGTCCCTTTCCTTTTAACCTTGTCCCAGTCCTTCTCATCCATCTCCTGTTTCTCCCTCCTTCTGACCTCAGAACGGCCCCCTATCTCCACAATCTCGGACTATTTAGCCACATTCCAGTCGCTCCTTCCATCTGCACGCTTTGTGAAATACTCCTGCCTCTAAATCTCCTCTTCTCCTGGCTTTTTAACTTCAACCAAGCCTTCCCCTTCCACACACACACACACACTCACACACATACACCTGCATACCTATCTAAATGGAACCAACCCAAATACAATACTTTTGGCAGTTCCACTTTTTTGATTTTTATAAAACTGAGGTTATCCAAACGGGGAAAAAAGTCCCCAAAAGTTTCAATAATTACCATATTTTGGCCCCCAAATGTGATCTATGCAAACCCACACACACACACACACACACACACACACACACATATAAATATATAAATAATGGCGGTGTTGTGAGTGTGTGTGTGTGACTGTGTACAGAATGTGTACTGTATATTGGCTTAAGGATATTTCACTTTTCGCATAAGTGTGTGCCTGCCTAGTGTCTAGAAAACGTGTAAGGGAGTAGAAGAGAGTAGTAGGGGTCTTGTATTTATCAGCACTGCAGTAGGGACAGTTGAGACAAGCCTTAGGGAATTAGCCCTGCGTCATCTGCAGAGCTGCAACACTGCTGCACAGTTGCAGGTCTGACCAGAGTGTGTGCCAGCTCTATGCCCAAGTGACAGCAGCTGAGACTATGCCAAAGGGTCAAGACAATAAGCAATGCGCTTCACATGGGATAAAACAGCCCAACAAAAAGAATCAACAGAAATACAGATGACTAGCGTCCCAGATTAGATCATTATCTGTCTAAAATGGTAGTCATCCTCAATGACTGATCATTCTTATCAGTTTAAATAAAACTAAGAATGATGTTATGCTGGTATTAGATTGTTTCTGTAAATACAGGGCCAGGCCCCAGAGTGAGATAAGGGCTCCATGGTTCTGACTGCCGGTTGTTGAGTGCAGGCAGGTGGGTCAGTACCTTGTGCAGCTGAGTTCTCCTGTTGGTTTCCATTATGTTCTGGCTCTACCTCTGGTCGCACTGGCTCTGCATCAGATGAATAAAAAGCATATTTAATTACAGTGGAGGAGGCTGTGTGATGCTTTAATAGACAAAATAGGATGAAAGATAATCATAAAATACACAGTAAGAAACAATTGTGCAGACATCTTCCAGCCTTGAATGGAGTTACTGTCCCCAAATGCACCCATATATCTACTGTATATACTAAAATACTCTTACAATCACAGAACACATTCAGTTATAAACACTTATACTTATAGTGGCTATATATCTATATACTATACCACCGTTTCACACCTAAATATCTTTCTGACACTACGGTCGCAAACGACAGGTCGAATTTAAGAAGGCTGGAGGCCGCTGGTCTAAACCATTCACAAAGTACTGCTTGCTTTCTAAAGAGGCCGCAGCTAATTTCCAGCTCATTTGCGCTTAGGTTCATTAGAAACACAGCAGTAATATTACTTGAATAGAAAGAATTTCCATAATAAATTCTGCCTTAATCAGCCTTGACATTGCCTGAAGACATTGGAAGATAGCTATAAATGTAAGCAAGGCTCTATGTTTTGGGTACATCTGTGCTTTTACTTAGCTTTTATTGATTTATTGACACTTTGTTTCAAAATAGTTAAATAGATAAACTGATAAATCGTACACAGAATACAGAACTCATAATATATAGCACATTTCATTAAAGCCAAATGCTTTATTTACTGTTATGATTTAAAATATTTGTCAGAGATGAAGGATGGTTAGAGGAAGGACTCTGAGGAAGGTAGAGGAAGAAGAAAAAAGAACTGATGAAGAGCGGAAGGGTGACTGAGAAACAGAGCAGCAGGTCAGTGTCAATACGCCTCCCCTCTGACTCCGAATCGCGCCTCAGTAAGATTCTACTGCATTTAAACAGAATTATTTTTATGTACATGCCCATTTCATTCCGTGTAAATTGCTTTGGGGCTTTACCTAATTGCTAAAAGAAATTGTTTCATTTATTGAGTTATGAGAAGTAGAGAAAGCAGATGGATGAGTGCAAAGGCGAAGGGTGCGTGAAAGGCAGGGGTCCTACCATTGAGGCTCTCGGAGAGGCTGCTGGGTGAGCTGGCCCTCTTAAGCGCCTGCTCCACTTGTTCCCGCCGCTTGGACTCGAACTCTAGCGCCTCCTGCAGTTTCCGCTTGGCCTTCTTCTCCCTCTTCAGTCGCTTCTGGATGGTTGCTGGAAGGAGAAGATCCGAGGTGGTCAATGGGGAGCCTGTAGTGCATCCAGCGTGTGAGTGTGGGCACTATAGTTTGGCCACTTCCTACTAAACATTCCTGAGAACTACATTTGGTACTTTTGATATAAACATCTATTGGCTAAGATTTTCTCTTTACTTCTTCATAAAGTGAGCCTCGATTTAAAGTGAGGCTATTTCCCCGGAGAATCCACTTACATCCCACTTACAATTTAAGAGGACCTACCTCTGATCTGGAGCTCGGAGGTCAGCTGCCTCTCCAGGCTCTCCCTCATCTCTCGTTCTCTGAACAGCTCCATCTTCAGCTCCTTCTTCTCCTGCTGGATCTGCTTCTCCTGCATCCGTGCATTTTCCACCGCCACCTTGAGCAGGCTCTGAAGATGAGGAAGGACCTGTTACCCCAACATGGACGCACACCTTCTCAGGCACCATTCCCAAACATGCAGGACACCAGTCTCCTTTACGAAACACGTAGCATTTACTTTTTCGTGATAAGCTCAGCAGGAGCACATTTCAGTGTCACTGAGGCCAGCTTTACTCTACCTGTATGTTGGTAAGTAGGGTCTCCATGGATGAGAGGCCGTCAGCAAATAGGAAAGCGGCAGGGAAACCCGGGGCCAGGGCCTGTTTGTCAAACCCGGGCTTCATCATGGGCAGGGCCAACTGAGACTCCTCTACTGGCAAAAGAAAGACAGACCTGCCATCAGTATTACTCACAAACTTACACAGATATACACATCCAGTACAGTTCCTGACAAAAGTCTTGTCGCTCATCAATTTTGTAGAAACACCTGCTATCAACCTGACTTTTAATCAATCAATCAATTAGTTTCAGAAACAGCTCATATGAAAGTTAAAACCCTCCCAAATGATGTTTAATGCACTAAAATAAATTTGGTTTCCATGAAAAAAAGATTTATTATTTATTGAATACAGAAAGGTCAGATTTTGGCAGGACAAAATTTTTGTCGCCTACAGAAAGTAACGTGAAAATTGAACAAATAATTTACTTCAAATACAAAAATGTGTTACATATCATCAGCGAATTAAATTCAATATCTTG
>JAODKN010000002.1:15094373-15104452 GCA_026774425.1 Petrocephalus zakoni
GTCAGGTGCGACTAATCAAGCCCCGCCAGAGGGCAAAACAGGGGAAAAACACGAAGGGCGGGGCTGAGCGTAACACTGGGCAGTTTTCAAGAATTTAAATCAAAGGTCACCTGAAGGGTGAAGTAAAATATATCAAAGTCAATTCAATTCAATTCAGTTTATTTTTATATTGCGCCCTTCACAACAGAGTTGTCGCAGGGCGCTTTACATGGATATCAAATCACACTAGGAAGTCTGGATAGAAGCAGAATAATATGAGACTTCTTAAAACATCTTGAATTCTGAGTATGTAAATGACGGAAAGTGCTTTGGCCTCACACCTCCAGCGTTGTGGGAGAACAGCATTGTTAACTGGGCTAACTGTGATCTCGCCACTGCCCAAAGTGTGCAGTTATGGCAGTGAGTATACTATGGTGCGCTGGCATCCCACCAAGTGTGTGCCTGGAAAAGAAGTATAGAACATGGATGGATGGATGTGTAGATGATATGGATGTAGATCAAGGGTGCAATACTGTAAATCCATACCAGGACAATGAGCATGGATAATTCTGTCATTCTATGACAATGGGGTGATGCCACCAAATTGTTGCTATTTGCATGTTATAAATCTTCATCTTTTTCAACACTGAATCTAATAACACACATAATTAACTATTCAAAATGTGTACTGGTCAATCTCAGACAAGGTTTCATGGTTCCATTTTTCCTCAATCCTGTTACCAAAACCTCAAGCAACTGTTTCAATGTCACTGGAAAATAATACCAATTAGTTCTTTCATGTTCCTCTCAATAAAGAAATTACCTTTATATGAGGGCTAATTTTTATCATAAAATTAGCAAACTCATCAACCATAGCCACCTGTCATCAAACCTAAAAGTATGACAACATTGAGTACATTCAAGTAACTTACCAATAATGTATTTTTAATAAATAAATAAATACAATCTAAGAAATTATTTGGGTAACAGGACTGAGCATTAAGTTCTACCATCTCGGAAATACTTATGTTATTATCAGAAATACAGGGAAGGAAGTGAGAGAGCTTACTTTTGGTTCTCCTACGGTCTGAGGCAAGTTCCAGCTGAACATGTCACTTGTGGAATATGCCACATTTTTTAGGATCAGAAACGTATTCATGTAACGGGATTGCATTAAAGCCTGGGCACATGACTAAAATGTGTATTTTAACTAGCATATTATTGACACTAGAAGAAAATATATTTAAAGCATAAATGGGAAATACTGTCACACAAAAATACAGAAAAATACAAATTTTTAATCATAATATTTCATGGTGAAGTGTAGCATTAAGTGAACAGTGACAGGTCACGTGTTTTATTTTTTCAGTGTTTAGGTGACTTTCATTGACATTTTATATTATCTAAGGCAAATTTGCAATGAGAACATTGTGAAGGACACCTTGCTTGATAATAGCATGCATTATAAAGCTACTTTTCATGCATATTTATACATATAATGTCCTGGGGAGAGAAATGGCACCAATTCTGTGGAATGGCTGAAAATAAATAATAGAAAATGTCTTGGGATGAAATAAGCTGAAAAATAATATTTCATTCAAGACAAAATCGGCAAAAAGATGTACAAGGAATCAGATATCAGACAAACGACCCACCGGTCAGTGCTCATGCAAGTTATGCTAAAAGAATTCAGGCACAAAGAGACCCACTAAAGGAAACGGAAAATGACCCTCTGAGGCCCCCAGAAAGCAGTTTAAACCGTGAAGATGAGATCCGTGTCTACCTAGATTAAATGGCCATAAAAGTGACACTAGTGTGGTTGAACAACCTGAGCAAGCACTAATGATATATCTGTGCAGGAGTGATGATGTGTGACACAACTATCAGGAGATGAGTGAAGAGAGTGAGGAGAGTGAGGCCAGCAGGCCAGCGGCTGCTTCCTGGAGACGGCTGCCATTTTCCCAGTAACTATATTACTCGCCCGAAGGTTGTGTCAGGAGGCTCAACACTGATTAACTGTCTTTCCTAGAACTGCAGTTTTGTCAGACACAAAGTCACAATGGCTCCTCTGTTATCGAGGTAGCAGGCACTTCCGTGCCTTTCTGCTGAGCCACTGCTGTTGTGATGGATACGAGATTAACTTTGAGAGTGTCCTCCTGCGCCTATCACTACTGTGCCCGCAGTGCACTTTTTAACATCTGCGGAAGGGTTTTCCGCCGTGGAGGACGTAAAAACTGCGATGGACGTCAAAGAGGTTGAAAAATACATTTTTCCACTGAAACCAAATCATCCGTTTTGAAGAGGCAATGCAATTAAGGTGGTAAAGGACAGACCTGAACACCTTAAAAAGACTGAATGCTAAAAGAAACTGATCATTTAAACAAATAGCCTGAGGTCTTCCTGCCATCAAGACCACTGAGTGACCTTCAGCTGACTGGGATACTTAACAACATTTTGCAGGGCTCGGTGCGGACCGGAGGGCAGCGGCGTTGATATATTGGTGTCAAAAGTGCAAACGAGCTTAAGCTTGGCAGCCCCACAGGTGGGAAGTCAGTCTGGAGTGAATGCTGATGAATGCACCTTTTGTACGACAGGTGTCAGACTGGAGACCAGCATGAGCGTGCAGGTGACCATGCAGCCCAGCCAGCCTTCAGCTTCACTCAGTGACCTTGGCATATTACCGATGCAGTGGGCAGCAACAAATAAATACATTTTAAAAATGGCTGCCCTGAGTGTGAGAGACCAAGGTGTGATTCTCACCAAGGGCTTACCCCCATGGAGTCGCTACCACCTGCCCGACATTCAGAAGAGTAAGAAAAGGCAAAAGATTGTGAAAACAGATTTTAACACCCATGTGGTGCCTCACACTGAGGTAACGTGATACAACCTTAAAGGGACCTTCATAAGTTCCCTCTCCCCCAGCATGCTTAGCCAAATCAGAATCTCACATGGCACATGACGCTTTACAGCAAACGCCCCGACTCCCTGCTGTAGGCTAGATTGGAAAGCCTGGTCAAGGGGTTCCCATGGCAAGGAACTGGTCTGAACAAAACCAGACTTTCCAATCAGTGTAGACAGTGTTAACATATTCATAGGTAGGTATCCTACCAAAGTGAAATACAGAGCTGCAGTTTGACTTACGTAACTCTTGTGTATATCTCACTTCCCTCTACCAGTCTAAGACTGGGGTATTTGTACAGGAGTACGGATAAAAATCTGAGGAGAAAACAGGCTTTAACACACACAGGGGCACCCCGATGTAGACAGGGTGACATTAATCAACCCCAGGCAGGGACTACTTAAATGCAGGGACTACTTAAATGTTACAGAAAAATAAAGGAGCAAAGATACACTCAATCTTAGTTGCGTATAAGGAGGCGCAAGCTAGCTACTGGGAAATTTATATCGGCAAAACATTCCAAGGGGACCCCTCCTTCCCAAGTTGGCGATAGCATACAGGACATTTTTAATGCTTTTACCTAAAGAAGCTTACAGTTTGAAAGTTTGAACAGCTAGATATTTTCACTGGATCAATTTAAGTAAAGTAGATGTATGTAAAACAGCAGCGTCTTTAACCACCGCACTATCTGCTGCCCTCAGAGACACGGACAGAAGGGCGTGCAGTAGGGGAGAGCCTGTCCATTTTGCAGCTAGTAGGTGTTGCTCGCACCCGCCTCTGCCCGCTCCGTGTCCTCGGCCTTCATGGCTTCCTGAGAGTCTCTGACTAATAGATGGGGATTCTGCAATGAACCTGCCACTTCGAAAGTCTACCCATTGGCTCTTCTGTTCTGATATTACTGTGGGCTAGCCTGTAATTAGTTGTTCTACTGATTAGCAATACAGTAAGAACACTGCCACTTAATAACTAAGAAACCTTACTTAACAGTGAACAATAAAAATCATCAAATACTTCTAAAGTGAAAAGAACCAGAAATAAAGCCTTCCTGTTCTGCTGAGCCACAGGTTTGTACCTGGCCGACGTTTGGAAGGAACAAAAAAAACAAAGGATTTAGTACAGTACAGACAGACCCCAACACATACGGTCTTGATTAGAGAGTGGTGTCCGGCCTGACTGCTGAGTGACATGGCAGAGGGAAGCAGGAAGGGTGAGAGAGAACATGCGGAAGGCCGGTGTGCAGACCCTCCTCAGAAGTCACTCCTGTTCAGCTCAAAGCCCCTGCTACACTCCAGTTAAGCGTAACGTCATATCTTCCATCTTGTTTATAGAAAGAAAAATCTCCCTCCCCCATAAATGCCTCCTTCCACCGAGTGCTCATGGCAGTGCTTGACCTGCGCACTCTCCCTCCACTAGATAACACACAAGATTCAGCTCAGCGATGCTGATTTGGGTATGTGTCAGACTGGAATATGTTAATATCAGTTCTGGTTAATGGCCAAAGTGCATGCTGATTCCAAACTATTTAAGTAACAAGAAAGATCTGAAGGTGTGGAAAGTCTGTAAGGGTTCAAGAGCAAGTGAAATGTAGACGCGTGGAATCAAACAAAAATAAATGTATTTAAATTAAGTGAATGTGAATGAAGGAAATTAAAAGAATGTGACAGGCTGGACAAAGACTTTGGTAGAGACCAGAAGTCTTTCTGCTTTTTCTTTTAAGCTCATTACTAAAGGCAAGTCCAGCCCATATCATAGTTACCTCCACCTCGTGACAGTAACACTCTCGCTCTGCTCTGCCTTATCTGCCTTATCCCATCATCACCGTCACCATCATCACCACCACCTTCATACATGCTTAGTACAGTAGCTGCATTACCACAAGCAGCAGATTAGTACCCCAGCCCATTATGGCCTGCTCATTTCCTCTTTAACACAATTTCCTTCCTGTCCTCCTACAGTGTATGTTGCATTTTATAAGGAGAAAGGAAGCATTGTTTCAGTAAGATCCACCAGCCCAAGAGTGCAGTGCATTATATAGACATATGATACACCAATTAGACAGAACCAAGCTATGGGCAGACATACCATCATAACCACCAGTTACATTATGTGTGATCTATTATTCTCTCATTATGACCATAAATGTTTCCAGAAATAGCAAGTGCAGTCTATCAATAAAGTATGTTGTCTGCCCCACCCCCTTTGTCCTGAAGCACACCATTAGCTGCTTGGCAGCCAGGCTGGGCCATTAGGGAAGCTATTAGCCACAAAAATGCATCTATAGGCAAGGGAAACACAGCCAAAACTAATTACCTTGGATTTGTCACTGATAATTTAGTGCTCAGACATGTCTCACTTTTAAATGAGCTGCTACTTCTCATTTAGTTTCTGTCAAACAGACCCCAGAGTTTCCTAAACTCTCCAAAGGGTCCAGCCCAAGAGCAGGACCTGCTCATCTCTATGAGCCAATAAAAGTGAAGTAACTGAGTGCATGGGACCAGCAGAGCTGGACCTGGACTGACAGACGGAAGCATAACTGTGGGCTCTCACCTGCACTGGAGTTGAGTTCCTCGTTCTCGGACTCTGTTCCATTCTGGCTGCCCACCCCATGCAGACTGTTCATGGCCAACAGCTTCATCTTCTGAAGTTTCATGGCCTCCGCCATTGCTGCAGCTGTCAGCCCTTAATTCAGATAACACAGTTAAACACAGTTTAAGCTAATTTTCCCCCTGGCTTTAATAAAGTATTATGCTGATTCTAAAACACAATACAGTCACTGAGGCCACAGGCCCTCGCAAAGCCTCGCCAGATGAGCCATTTAAGTTGTCCTTACACAGTGCAGATAAAATTACCAGTAAACTAGCAATGCATGATAGTGGGGATAAAAAAGCCCCTTTAGGAACCATAACATTTAATCAAATAATATAAAAGCCCTAAAACAGAAAGAACACCAGGAAACATAAACATTGGTGGAGGACAGTCATAAGCCAGTCCTAGTGTTGATTATAATACTTTACAAGCGCTAATGAAGCTCTCATCTATAATGCACTGTAGATACCTTCATAATGCATTATAATGGCTGGTATAGGCATTACAGATACTTTGCACTGCATTATAAAGGTATCTACAGTGCATTATATATGAGAGCTTCCTAAAGCTTTTATAATGTATAACAAACATGGCTACAATGTGTTATGCCTTTTTATAAATATTCATATGCATGTTTATAATGCTTTATGAATGTACTATAATGTGTTAGAAATGCGTCATAGATTCTTATAGACATGGCACTCATAGAAAAAGTCACCAGATTAGCAAAGGTCATCTGCTTACTTTTTAGCCCAGGGTTGATTATCTTAACCATGGTAACCCTTCACATTGCCTTACACCAGGCCTGGTCCGTTAATCAACCTTCCACAACCTGATAACCCATAGCAGATATAAACTACTAGTAAGTAATACCAAGAACAACTAATCCATGGAATCTGTTCTCATGACGGCCAAGCTGTAGACAAGGACATCCTAGAAGATATCCAGTGAATTTCTCCCCATACTATACAAAAAACACTTTCAGCTTTGGTACTTTTTAGTAGCCTAGGCAACCCATGCTGCTCAGTTCAATGAACCCATTCTTGGAACCCCATGGTAATCATTACTAAACTCTACTAACTTGTAGGATCCATAATTCTTCAAGTATTTAAGGATCTTGACCCTGGTATTTTCAGTAAAAAAGTTAAAAATTAAAGAGGCAGATCAGAGAGTGCTGGTTAAAGCAGAGAGCGACATAGTGAAAGTGGGTGGGAGCAGCCAAATTGACGGGACGGCTCATTACGTGCTCACATGCCTTATTTTAAACGCAAGGCTCTCATCCCCTCAGTGAGTCAGCCACTAAGATCCTTTCTTTCATCTCGTTTAGACGAGGGGAACAATATGCTTCACTGTCGTGCAGCGCATTAGCAGGAAAAACCTCAAAAAAAAAGAACCATCAACAGCCAATAAAGGACTTGCGTGCGTCGCTTTGATCTTCTGGTGACAAGACCACCGGTGTTAGAACCCTCCCCCCCCGAGAGGCATTGCATGCCTGCAGCCCATTTCACCCCATGGCGAGTGATGGTCATCATCAGAGACGAAAAACCAAGTGCACATTCCCCTTAGCTGATTATTCCCATTCCGGCACACAAAGCCAGGCAAATAAACATGCACATTATCGCAATTTGTACAAATGAAGAGATGGAGGAGGGGGTTAGATGTAAGAGGAATGAGAGCCCTCTAGGGAGGAGCGGGAAAAGACCCTCCCCATGTATCTCAGAGCCCAAGAAGGCCGCTGACTGCTCCGTTTAAACAAAACAGCCGTGTGATTGATGCCTTTTGCCTTGAGTTAATTTAGCCTCTCTGTCTCCCAGGCTGTCAGGGCCATAGCCGCCTCTACAGAGAGCCTCCCAATGAGTTTCCTCAGTACCAGATGGGCCTTCAGGAATATAAGGAAAATAGCTGGTAGCAAAGAGCCTGATCAGCTGCGACTCAGGGGAGCCGGCTGACCTGCTGCCTGCCTCTGTCTACTCGCGATTACGCCAGCAGCCTCTGATAGGGTGGCGACACTCCCCTCTGAGGTAACCCTTATCAGTCAGACCAACGTTACACTATTCAAAGACAGAAATAAAGTTTCACATTTTCCCTCTCATGACACACACTTATCAAATAAACACGCTACCTAATCAGCTATGAGCATTTGTGTTCATTGTTACTACATATACCAGCTGCCTACCCTGCAGAAAATGTAATACTGCTGTTTGGCCAACTGTGACATTTACATATCGTCCAACACAGCGTTATATTATTTTGACATATTTCACAGATTTTTTTTTTTGGTGACAGAGGGGACTGAAGACGAGGGGTATGTTAGGCTCTGGGGTGATAGAGAGGTTTTCCCTAAGAAGCAGGTAGCATGGAGGAAGGCGGGATGCCGCAGGAGACAGCTCCACCACTAGGGGAAGCCTTCTGGCCACGGATGGACACAGTGTCTATGTCTATGTCTGTAGCCACTCCATGTCATTCAAGCCTTTGACATTACGGACAATCATTCGCTTTACTAGTGAAATAATAAAGTGTTTCACAGATGGTTAAGTACTAGTGTCTTTTGGAAAAACGTTGAAATACTATACTAAAATCTGAAAAATACTATACTAAAGTCCAAAAATATGTATTTTTTTAAGTTATTTCAGCCCAACCGAAGTAAAGCCTTCCCATTGATAAGGTAATGTCTCGTGTATGTTAGATGGGTGCACGTGGGTGTGACGTATACAAGGGAACATTCTAACGTGCAGGTAGCCTGATTAGAGCAGGACACAACTAGCTACATATTCATCTAGTTTAAAAGCTCTGTTCTGTTTTAATATGGCTATATAAAATGTTTCTGGACGTTCTACAAAACAAAGCAAAGAAATGGTGCGTTATGATAAGCTTGGGCTTATTACAGAGACAACATCACCCCTGTGCCCATCCTGTGGAGTAATGCACTTCAAATATCCCAGCACTGTCGGTCATATCAGCCCCCCCCCACACACACACACACTAAGACTGTTAAAATGCCCTAACTACAAAAATGACTTCATTCACCTCTGGTATTTTCATACAGTGCACAGATGGAAACGTCCCTGAGTGGACCAGACAGTTACCGTGACAGCTGTACTGCTTGTTCCGGGTTGGAGACAGAGACCAGAGATTGGAGGCGGGGGTGTCTATAATAAAGCATCGCTACAGTTTCCAATGCTGGGAAGGCTCATTATCCACTACCTGCAGGGTGTAACCCCTGTCTTATCTGCATTGAAGATTGCGGATAGGCTGTATTACAGTCAAAGGGCAGGTAAAGCAAAGACAGGCAACCTCCTTTCATGCATGAAACACAACCTTTTCCTAGTGTTTAAAACATGAAATTCTTTCTGTCTTTTGCCATAATGTGACAATCAGAATGGATGATATTAAATGGCCAGTGAGAAGCACTGGATCACTGCTGTTTGTCAGTGCTTCCCAAGGGCACTATTCACATTTCCTCACATCTCTGGTAACTGCTCACAGTGATATAGAGCCTGTTCAGGGAAACAAGTGAATACCCTGGGAAGAACATCATCCCTTATGTTAGATGGACTCAATCCACTGCGAGTGGCTGTTTGGCCTAATAATTCCACTGCACTGTAATACTTAGGACTGAAGAGGGCGCCTTTTGTCTGGTTTCAGGGTCACAGAGTTGCCTGGTAAGCACTGGTCTGGCATGGTGACGTGTTAGAAGGCAGCTGAGATAACAGGCTCTGATGGGAACAGGCGTATTGACTGAAATGGCAGGCCTTATGAAAACTAATCCACCTGAAATCGATATATGGACGAGAGGCTAGAATTCTCTCTGTTTAAGGGATTCCTTCTGAATACCCCTGCAGGTGATGCCTCTTTTAACATATAGCTGTGAAACCCAACTAGAGCTAGATCACGATTGCATGATAAAATGTGATTACTCAGTTTTTAAAAAGCATCAGTTAAAAGTTGCCTTATGAATTGCGCGGCAATATGGCGGAAGAAAGATGGCCCATAGAGGACAAAGGTCCAAAAAAAAGGAGTGGAAGCCTCAGTTCTATGGAAGCACTTCACATTAAAAGTGAATGAAGATACAGTCATGTGTCAGTATTGCAAAGCAGAACAGCACGCCTGCAATGCAGATACACCTTAAAGGAAGACATTCAGCTTGGATGAGCTCAGCCAGCGTACGAGGCCAGCCACAGATATGTGCCATTTAGCCTCCAGTGTAGACTGGGCTGTCTTTGTCGTCACTTTGAATGAAATCTTTTTGCTTCATTTGCTTCCTACTCCTGTCCCCACAATGTGATAAAAACCCTGTTATTCTGACATTTTTTTGGTCCCACAAGGGGAAACTCAGTTTTATGAAAATCTGTGACTGCAATCTTGGCTTGGATTTTGTTTGGTTAGTTATGTTTACGATTAGGGCTGGGTAGGGGTTTAGGTTTTCATAGTTAGAATTAGGGTTTTTCTCATAGAAATGATGGTCCCCACAAAGATATGAGTACAAACGTATGTGTGTGTGTGTGTGTGTGTGTGTATATATATATATATATATATATATTAGGGCTGTCAAAATTGACGTGTTAACGCGGATTAATCCAGCATCGTGATTAATCTGATTAAAAATATTAACGCA
>JAODKN010000002.1:15108697-15122651 GCA_026774425.1 Petrocephalus zakoni
TATAATAATTGTAAAAGATAAAGCTGACTACTTCGCGGATTTCGCCTATTGCGGGTTATTTTTATAACGTAACTCCCGCGATTAACGAGGGACCACTGTAATGTACTTGTTGCCCAGTCATATTTTACAGTCCTGTGCGCCCGGCTTGTAGTGCATTAACTCACTTTTACTACGGTTGCTATACATTTGGTTTACACTTTTGTACCTAAGGTCTGGCCTGGATTAGCAATGGCCAATTTCGATCAAATTACTGGCTTATGGTCTTAGCAACAGACAATTTCCGAATGAACAAGCTTGAGTGATATCTAAGCAAAATGTTTAATAGTAGTTCTACTATTAAATGTGTTTTTGATTTGTAAACATAAAAACAATGGCTTTGGGTACAAACTGACAAGCATAGTATAAGCAGGTTAATGCACTCCAAATCATGTTTTTAAAATGTACTTAGCTACATATCAGACGGTTCCTCATCTCTGAAGCCGTGCATTTAAAAATGTTTAATGCACATCTCGCTGTGCATTAACCCTTGCATAAAGTTCCGGAAGTCTTGTAAGTACTAGCACCTTGTATGTATCAGCAAGTATCCTCTTGCCTCCCGTGGGTTTTTGAGCCAAATTCTACTTAAGGCTGCTTACCTGTGGGGGGAAGAAGGCCCGGGGGCAGCAAGCCATTCATGCCATGGGGCAGAAGCCTAGAGGTATCCTGCATTGATATCCCCAGGGAGCGCTTAGGGGGACGGCCCGGGCGGGAGCTGAGGGGGGAGACAACGGAGACAATGTTAGAGCACACCATCTCACCACCTTCTACTCTACTTATGAATGCAAGGACCACAGTGGCTAACTATTATATTAGCAATTGAGTAATTCACTGTATTTCATGATAAATCGAGTAATTGTTCATATATAATGCATACAGCATAATATTTACACATTATATATAGGAACTGGTGAAAGGCAGGAAGGAACCCTAGATGGGGATGCCAGTCCACCACAGGATGCTGATCACTCTCGCAGAGAGTAAATTAAGCAAAAATATGTAAGTCAATGTGATGCCAAAGGCTAGGCTATCAGCTGGGTGACACGATCAAACCTCAACGACATCTTTTAAGATGTAATCGTATTGCAGCCATTGCAGTGGTGAAATTTAAGTTCTGCTTTCCGGTAATATGACGGATGAGTGCATTCATTTATAATGTGAAGTTCTCCACACAAATGACGCTTCCATTTTTGTTATTTGCACCCCCAACCACTATGCTCCATCTACCTTCTGCCACATCGCCAAGTCATCAATAAGGAAAAATTTAATCGATGAATTTTATCTTCATCGATCGAGACATAGTTGGATGATCAGCCACACCCAGGCACGCAGACCAGATCACAAACCCAGCAATGGCCCCCGCTGCCCGTCAGCTACTTATGTTCCTTTTCGCCCATCAGTCAGAGATGGTCTCATGTTTCACCAGCCACCCCCAGGTTGGCCATCACTCTCCCCACCGAGGCTTCACCCCCCCTCATGGCTCAGGTCGCTCCCTAGTCAACACCTTGTTACAGAAACGGGGGCAGGCCGGGCTACAGGCCGGGAAAACAGGCAGCAGACAAAGGGAAGGACACCTGAGCGGCGTCATTCGAGAAAACAGGCTGGGCCACTTCAAAAGGCTGTGAGGCTGAGCGGAGGGGAAGGCCGGACACACGCTCAGCTCGCCGGCTTCCCCAAGCAGACACAACACTTACGGAGCACAGGAGACCGTTTCCTGTCGCCGATCAGAGGAGCCGCTTACAGGCACGTCACGATACAGAGCACGACCTCTGCTTACAGATCAGGACTCCAAAGCGCTGCCTCCTAAGCCCCATCTAGGGGGCGCTGTCGCGGCCCCTTCACACTGCCGTTGCTACAAGCCGTGTTGTGAAATAAAGCCCAGATCAGGCTCGCGCTGCTGATCCGGCGAGCTGTTAGTCGATACAAAGCGGAATGCTCCCGGCTCACATGGCTGAACTCCACCTGACCTCCAGCCGTGGAAACCTGAAACGTACTGATGCGAGTCACTTAGGCTCTGACCACCACCCACCAAGGGGATTAGTACCTTTATCATAAATTAAATAATATTATTATTTATGAAGAGAAACATACACTTGAATCAGGCTTGTTGTCTTGGGGGTTCAAACAGGGAAGTTGTTCCAGGCCTGAGCACAGAGAGTCTCAGGTGAGAGGGGCTGTGTGTCATGGGGGGGGGGGGGGGTCTCCCTTAGTTTATGACAAGTTTAACATTCCTGTTTCTATTTAGCATCTAGGTACTATGCTTTTTGCGTGCAATGTGCATGTTCTCCCCATGTCACATGGGTTCCCTCTGGGTACTCGGGGTTCCTCCTGTAGACATGTGGTTAGGCTAATGGTGTCGCCACTACTGTGTGTGTGTGTGTGTGTGTGTGTGTGTGTGTGTGTGTGTGTGTGAGAACATGCGTGTGCCCTGTGAGGCGCTAGTGTCCCATCCAGGGACAGAGTTGTTCTCTGTGCTTCATGTCTCACCCTGGGCCTGACAAGATGAATGGATGGATGGATTGATGAAACCACTTTATTTTATTAGTTATTTCTACTCAAAGTAAGGCCACTTAAAGTGAGTGCTGAGAATCAGTGGTTCAACAGCAGTTCCCAAAGGAGGGCCTGCTGCCCACTGATAAATTCTGCACCCAATGGTGGGTTAAGTCCTCTTCTGCTCCAGAGTTGCACACCACAAATCAAGCTGCGAGTTAACGGGACCCCCCCGATCGTCCTGAAAAATTGCCGTCTGTAAAAGTTGCTTGGCTCTTCCCAGCTACCTGCTGTAGCGAGGGGGTGCCTTACTACAGAATCCCCTCTCTTCAGAAGTGATTTATAAAAAGCTAAACAGCAGGTGGCGTACTGGTTAAAGCCATGGCGGAGGCTACTGGAATAAGCCTCAGGAGAGGTCCTGTTGTATGTGACCTTGAGCAGGTACTTAACCTCAAATCTCTCTGGTGATCACATCCAGCTATACAAACAAGTAGGTCACCTTAGATAAAAGTTTCATCACATGTAAGGCACTGCGAGCATTTTTAGCGATGCTAGGAGCCCGCTGGTCACTCGGACGCCTCTCCTCCATCTGTGCCAGATGACGGCAGAGCAGGGGAAGGAGAAGAAGCTGCAGGAGCATGTGCCCATTAGCCCATGTAATTAGCCTTCGTTAACCACAGGAAACACAACGAGGAATAGGCCGACACAAACGGGGCCGATGCTCTGCGGCTAGCACCTCACACAGCCATGCTCCATACGCTTGTACAGTTAGCTTTGGCGTGACTTCAGCGTGCAGTGTAAAGTGTTTTTAACTACAGCCTATAATTAAATCATTTCCTGTGGTTGAATAGGGGGCTGGGTCTTCCTCCAATGCAGAAGTATCCTGGCCTTCTGTTCAGAAGACCTTTAGAAACAATCAGTGGCTAATATTTCCATTGTATGCCGATTTCAGGATAGAAGTTGTTCCAAAAGTCAGGGCAGGTCTGAAAGGTCAACCTCTGGAAAACAGGCTTGTATCTTTAACACACATAGATGTTCAAGAGAACATCTCAGTTCTGCCGGGCATCAGTTCCTGGACTCAAAGCATATAGCTTTAACTGTAATGTTACTGATGTGCAATATAATTGTAACAAAAGGTGCAGTTCAGAAAAAAGCGAAATACCTCCAAAAGCAACTACTGTATAAAAATGTACTTTAGCACCTGCAGTTTGATCTATTCCAGGCTGTCGTCTTGCCACTAAAGGCTAATTGAATGTTCAGGTTTTATTCCGAAACTTAAAACGGGAAAAAGATTTTCGGCTCCATCGAGATCAGCGTAACACAACAGAGACCTAGCCCTAGAAACACCTCTGTTAATTAGCATCTAACGTAAGGCCATGACTAATTCAGGAGGTTGAAAGAGGCTCCATGCCAGATCTAAACAGAGAAATACTGCCGTATTATTTTTTTGGTACTCAAGGTGACTTATCTGTCACTTTTGGCGTTAAGTACACATTTTCAGATTTCATTACAGCCCTGTGGGGAGGCTGCATCAAAGTTCAGAGCGCAGGTAATGTGCATGTCACCAGAATGGATGTGCCCCAGATCCACCAGGCATTCCCTGTTTCCCTGCTCCCCACATGGAATACATACAAGTAAGAGGATATACAAAGAGTGTCAGTCTGACAGAAGGTCCATCTGGGACACTAAGACAACTGTCAGTTGGAGATACTGCCATTCATATTTGAGTATCTGTCGTACAAACATGATGTGGAGGTTTGAGCCCTAGCTGGTGTAAATAGCATGCATAACATAAGCTTACTAGAAACAACATATAGTGCATGAATGATTTCTCTCTTTGAAATCTAATCTGAACATTGTTATTATTATTATTATTATTATTATTATTATTTTATTATTATTATTATGTACCATGGAATGTATGAAACATTCATATTGATTACTAAGCCCATATGGATGGCATTTCTCCAGAAAGCCCTGCCTTCTGTCCAGGTCCTCAGGCTTCCTAATGTCATTTTTGTTGTCACAAAGATTGACTCCGCCCACCTTCAGTCCTTACTGATTGTCCTTTTTTTACATTCAGAGTTTCCATGCACAGTCGATGCACTGAGGCTTTTCATAACGTAAAGGGAGGGTGGAAATAGCTTAGATTACATCAAGGCAACGATAAAACATGGCTAAATATAATGATTTTGTTTGCAAATATATGTCTATGGACAACCAAAATAAACAAATATAAAGGTTATTTTATTTTCTAAGAAATTTGAAAACACATTTTCTACTTGAAAAACCTTAACTTAATATTTACCTTCATTGTTCTATGACACTACAGAACACTGTCTGGTCATAGCAGCTGCAACCCAATGGTTGCTGGTTCCCGGAGTCCCAGGATAGACCCTGCAACTGAACCTGTCACAAAAGGTACTTAACCTAAAAAAGTTGCTTTGGATAAGCACCAGTTTAGCAGCATAGTATTTTTTTCTGAAAATAACATAATTTAGCCCAACTAAACATAGAGAGTAACATAATGAGTAACAAAAGACACCTAAGTCAACCCTAAGTGACCTCCTAACCTGAGTGATTAAGTGTTTCTCAGTACAGGTTTCCCCCGCTATCTGAAAGCAGAGCGTTCCTGTGAAGCCTTTAGTAAGCCAAAACGGTGCACAGCAAAGAAGCAATTACCATCAGTTTATGTGGGAATGCAGTCTGATCATTCCAAATAACAGTAGAGTAGATATAATCTATAAAAATAATAATAAAGTTGGAAAAATCTATGTACAGTGCAATTTCACTGCACCAGAATCAATACATGCAGAGATACATCCTGAGAACTGCATGGCTAGATTATGAGAGCATCGCAGAGTGTACTTACACAAATCTAAATGGTACTACACACCTAGGCTATATGCTATAGCCTAATTAAAGTTAAAAATAAAAAGTACAGTTTAGTAAATACATAAACTAGTAACTATGATCATTATTAAGTATTATGTACTCTACATCATTGTATGTGCTATACTTTTATATGACTTTTAAACGCAATTTGTTTACGCTATCATCAGCATCACCACAAACATGTGAGCAACGCGCTGCTCTATGACATTACGAGCTACAGTGACACTAGGCGATAGGAATTTTTCAACCCCTTTAAAGTCTTATGTGGCCATTGTATATGCAGTCTGTCGCTGACCAAAATGTCGCTATGTGGTGCAAGACTGTACATATATAATTGGCTGGCTGATAAATGAACACTAAATTAGCATATTTTGCTGTCCTTCTTTTTGCACAAAAGTGAAAATCTGCGCTAGCTAATGTAGGTCTTTCATAAAAGCAAATGGTATGAAGCAAACGCTGATAAAAAGGGGAATACATGTACTGAGACTTCCCACCAAGATGGATTCCAGAAACTGAAGACCTTATAAATAAAGAAGAGTAACTGGTTGTAACAACAACACTATTACCCCTCCCCACGTAGCTGATGTTACCAACCGGCATTTATCATCCACCTAAAAACACATCCTGGCTTATGTATCTGTGAACAGGCTCCAAAAAGCCCAAGAGCGCGAACGGGATGTTAGTGCGTTTACTGTAATCTGCAGATATCGGGCAATGTCACAGAGTACTGAGCTGTGTCCTCCACCAGGTTGGACTGGTGCCTGCTGGGATGTGACCTTTGCCTTGTGGGGACGTGTGGTCAGCTGAGTCTTTGGGGGAGTGCGGCTCCCCCCCAGCTCCAGCCCACTCCATCCCACAAGCTCCCACATGCCTCTATGCTACAGCATCGACAAGTTGGAGGGTGGGGGTTGACTGTGGCTCTGCAGGGTCCCAGAGGGTTGGGGGGAAACAGATGGCGGGGCAAAGTCATTTACACTTTCCCTCCCGTCCTGCTCAAGAGGCAGAAAAACCTGTCAAGGCAGGTGTCCCAGCCAATCAGTCTCCTCCAACTCCCAGGTGAAGCCAAGGCAGCCTCTGAGAGCAACCTTACACCAGGTTAGTGAGCAGCGCTCAAGCTGCACGACTTTCCCCTAACACGTCCTTCTCAGTTTCGGTCAGCAGCTCTGAATGAATATTCATGCCCAATCCAAACACCTGCTATGCTTTCTGCAAGAGTGGGCACCAAATAAGAAGCTGAGCCTTCAGGAAGCCCCACCCTCTCTGTTGAGTGACAAGGAGATGAACTAATCCTTTGCCTCAGTCCAGTGAAAAAAGCCACAGGCCACTATTAATTGTACCTTCATCTAACCACCCAATCAATCAATCTTCAATATGCTTAATAATGGACATACGACACTGACATTCAATGAGATGCAAGCCTATACGCATTATGCACTGACTGACCACAGCCAGGAAAATGCAGCCACCATGTTCCTATTCTTCTCATTTTCCACCTCTGTCCATGCCGTGTGACAGGGCCCTGTGATGTGTGGCCGTCTCTGCAGGAGGGGTATCGATAAAACGTCCAGCTTCTGTCCCGCACTGATTGTGACAACCAAACAAAGATGAGGATGAAGATGAACGATGAGAGAATCCAGCAGTCTCATGGCTTTGGAGCGTGATGAGTATGAGGAAGAAATGAATAAGGTAAGACTACAGACGTGCCCAGGAGTCATCGACGCCACACTGGACTGAACATTTTTTAAATTATTCATTTGTTTGTTTGTCCATCCATCTATTTTCTGCTACCGCTTGTCTGATTCAGGGTCGGGGTCTGGAGCGTATCCCGGAGGCTATGGGCACAAGACAGGGAACAACCCAGGATGGGGCGCCAGCCCATCTCAGGTAACACTCATACACCAGTCAGTCACACAGGCACACCTACCGGCAATTTGGTAACTCCAATTAACCTCAGCATGTTTTTGTACTATGGGGGGAAACTGAAGTACCTGGAGGAAACCCCATGACAACATGGGAGAACATGCAAACTCCGGCGGAGATTCAAACCCACGTCCCAGAGGTGTAACAGTGTTTGGTGAGGAGTCATATAAATGATGTCATCAAAGAAGACTGTATACATTGGATGGTAGGGTAAGAGGTACTGAGATTTTAAGGTGATTTGGGAATCCGATCCCCCTTCTTTCATACCCGGGTTCCTCTTGTAGGCTCAAGTAATGGTGCCCAACGTGCCTGACAGACAGACAGGGTCGACATTTAAGTCCAAGCATTCTCCTGCTGGGGGGGCGGGGGGCATGAGCCTGCCATAATGGCCGCCATCACTGACACTGGTGGCCCTGCCCCTCTACAGCTGTACACCATGCAGACACTCATACACATTGGGATGGAGGACTTGGCTGCTGCCGGTTGGCAAGTTAAAGGAACGGGAGCTCTTTGCGCACTGAAATAAAGAGTTTAATAGACAAACAAGGCGTGGCGCAGTGGCAGTAACATCGTAAGTCAATCTCATCGATCCCCCACGTCACCCTTTGGGATGGCAGGAATGACCTCGCTGGTTGTGAACCACAGTCCTGCAGCAGGAGCATGCCGCCCGAAGGATATGAGGCCTGTGTACATCTGCGTGACAGGAGTACTCCTCACAAGCTGCTTGGCTCCTACATCCCTCCCTATCCGCCGCGACCTGCCAGCGTAGTCGGCTCCGCTTCAGAGGCACAGCCTCCTCACGTTCCCGAATCCCCTCTCAATTAGCGACTGATTCGCACCTTGAGCATCGAGCGAGGTTCCCGCCTAATAATGGGAATCCAAATTATAATTACACAACCAACTGCCAGGAAAACCAGTGCACCCTGCGGTTCTGGAGGTCAGTCATACTAACTCCAGTTAGGCAGTGTCTGAGGCCAGGCAGTTTCAGGCCCCTAGTGCCCGGCATTGATGCACTTTAGCTTTAGTCTCTCTGGCTCTGGCTGGTTCGGACTCGCTGAAGCACTCACAGTCCCAACACACAGATCTCTTTCTTCTCTCCAGTTAACATGACTAAAATGTCCCCATACAGCATGATTTTAGTATCAGAGCCCGTAGTGACTCCGTACAATTCTGGAGACCTGAAATTGAGCCTGCCAGTAGACACGTTGTTAAAGTGCTTTATAGGATGCCAAGGTGACGGATCACCCAAGAGCAGATTAAAATATCGCCTCTATTAGGCTCTCCTGTGGTAATATATTAAGTATTTTACCCAAAGCAATATACAATTGTCACCCATTTTCTGTGTCTTCTTTAAAGCTCCCTGCCGACCGGCATTGTCGAGAGCCCCCCACTTCTCTGGAGAGAGGCGCAGAGAGGGATTTGGCAGAGGGATCAGGCTGACACTCATGTGGTCGCTTGTCCTGGCTATGCAACCACTTGGGGAACAAGTTCCACAGCTAAGTTGCTTAAACCCTGTTATTTCTAATATGTCTGACAACATTGTTGCTGCCAGAGAAGAGACTTTCGACTGCGCGCTCCTCCCAGGTTCATCAGTAACATCAGTATCAAAGGACACGTCAAAGTAAGCTTGCAAGTGTCACACGCTACGCTTTCTGGCCGGGCCCCCATGCTATTTGGTTTTCTGCCCATCCCAGTACTTTGTCCTCTCTTTCTTGTCGTCTTTATTTATGTTAGACGGGACAGGATTTTTTAAAAATTAAATCGAGCCGCGCTTCCCACGAGAAAAATGTTCCTGTGGGTATTTGTTCCACTCGCCTATTATTGTTTGTTATTATTTTGACTGTACAATTATAGACTAGCTCTAAATCAAGTTTGGACAGAAAGCTAGACAGAAAAAAGAAGGACGGTCACTTGAGCAGTGATATGGGACACACCCATGGGCCTTTCAGGATGACAGTGCCAAGTCAGACAGTCTTACAGGGTATTGTTCTCGTTCTTTTCAGAACAAGACGGGGATAATTCTTCAAAATCCACCTGGTTTTATTAAGGGGGGGGGCTCTAAATTCTTAAACAGTTGATATTTTACCACATTATTCATTGCTCCTGTTGCAGTACAAAACCATATCTACATTTCTACATATCTACAGGCATGTGTTTGTAAAGATGGCAGCACACAAATCAGTTAGCATGGTGGCCGTAATGAACAGCGGAAGCTACCATGTTCCCGTTCTTTGCCACCTCTGGTCTTCGGAAGCATGGAGCCGCCATCTTGGGGGTGTGAGGCCTCAGAGAGCACCACTCGCGCCACAATTAATCTTCAGCAATGCTGATGCCTGGATAGTGCTGTTATCAGAGGGGTGGTCACCAGGGACACACTGACTGCTTCTAGCAGCTGCAAAGCCGCCCCCAGAAAGACGGCCAGTCTCCTGCATTTATCTGACCGTGAAGGGCTCGTCGTGGGCCATGTCGTCATGCCGACAGGTAGTCTGCTGGGTCTTTCCGGCGGTTTCAGAGGTGGTTTCGGTTGCATCTATGACGGCTGTTCAGCAGTTTTTTTCCAAATACTCACTGCCTCTTGTCATTAACTTTCATCAGTACTTGATTTTCTAAAAGAAGCAACATAGTTATGATGATAATGCACTACGCTAACAGAGAATTCTAATTCACGCCATTTTTTTCAGTAAGTTATTCAAATTAATCAACAGTTGTATAGAAAACCTCATAAAAAGGCCTTCTAAAGACTACCTTTTTGTCTATTTTGAGACATTCCCAAGGACTTCCCTAAGTGGTATTTAAACTTAAAACCTTCTGGTAACACACATAGTTCTATTCCTGGAATATACCACTACTGACTGGGAAATAAAGCAGTGCCTACTGCTGACAGACTCAAACCGCACAAAAAACTTCTTTCCCTGCCGTTACCACGGTGACCTTCACCGAATCGATTTCCAATTACTGACTGAGTACCACTCAGAAATGACCCCCCCCCCACTAGGGGCTCATTGGAAATGCTGTAATGTTGGCACCTCGTTCTTCCAAAGTAAACTGCCGATAGGCCTATATGCAGGAATGCAAGGGGCACTTACCTTGAGGATGCAGAGAGACGCTAACTGACATCCACACCCATTTGCCATCTACCATCTCTCCGTAAATGAGCCATTATGAATGCTCAGCACGGAATGGCTCCATAGCAAAGTTATGTTTCACAAAGACCGTACACATGGTACCTCTTTCTCCAGAACGAGTGCAGTTTGAGTCACCGATATGTACCTCACAGATATGTGATCCTCAATAAAGCAGCCTACTGAAGAATTTGACCTTAATTATTGTCTATGATCCATCAAGTTGTATACTCCATTCATCCATCTACCCATCCATCCATCTATCCTGGACATTGTTGTGAAGGGTCCCTGGACCCTATTCCAGACAGCAGTAGACAGGATACCAGACTTCTACCATTTTTCATAAATGAACTATAACTTGTGAACCCTTTTGGGATGGCATTGGGACTCGGGTTGTCTCTCTGCCTGTGGAGTCAGTATGTTCTCTCCTCGTTTGCATTCTCTGATTTACTCCTAATCCAGGTGAACTGTGTCCCTCAAAATTTCTCTTTGATGATGATGATATGTCCTGCGAGGATTTCCATTGCTTTGTGCCCTGTGTTTACTGGGACAGGGTCCAGGTGACGGAGACTGAAATTTTATCCTGTATTCAAAATGTGTATTTTTTATGTGTAATTATAGGAAAGATCACATGTATAAAGACAATTAACAAATAATTATTTTAAATAAGTTTGTTTGCTGGTGATAAGGATAAAAAAATTCAATGATCCATGTAAAAACAGAAGCACCAACAGAAACACGTACTAATATGTCAATAGGGTGTTTTCATATTTCTGTTTAGTAATAAATCTCCCATCCGGAGTTAAAATATACTCAGACAAGGTTCCTTTGGTTTTTTTGTGCAGCCAGATAGGGGCTGGGGGCACACGATAGTGGCACGAAATGATGAGATCTCATTCCTCCTTGCCCAGGCCATTCCAGACAAGACAAGCCTTGACAATAAGTCACAGTAATGTTCCTTTCAGGCCAGCATGGGAGAGCCCTCCCACTCAGGGACTCTAACACACACACCTGCACACACAAACACAGCGTAGAGAAAAGGAAGCTCTGCAGACGTACAATGAGAATCTCCCATTATATGGTGTCTCTGACAGCCGTGTCTGACTGTTTAACAAGAGAAACTGAGAAATTGATTCTGCCAGTCTAAGGTTTCCTGATAACACACACACACACACACAAAATCCTTTCACAGTCTTTTTTCTGTATGATCCATTCAGTTTTCTATTGTACTAATATATATATATATATATATATATACACCACCAGCAAAGAAACACCTCATATATGTATATATATATATATATATATATATATAAGAGGTGTTTCTTTAAACTTGAAAGTTCACAATTCACCTAATGTTTTAATTGTTTATAATAATGTAGCATGCAGTACAGTAAAGCGTGGTACCAGTCTCCAGACGTTCCAGCTCTAGGGGATGCAGAAAAAAGCCTACCCTGGCTCTCGCCGCATCTCTTCAGTGGACTCTAGCGTCTTCCCAGTATCGCCCCTGACGCCTGAGACATGCTGTTCTGAGAACCTGACACTGGTAACTACCACACTGAACTTGAGTCACCCTTTATCCAGAAACAATACAGAAGTTTATATACTGTACAATTATCAAAGCTATTTACAGCATTTTCCATTAAACTAGACATAAATTGCTATTAAAAAACATTAACTTATATTTTTTTTATACATTTTCATAACTAAAATGCCACTTTATTTAATTGACATTTTTATTGGTCCATTAAATATTAAGGTGCAAATCGGCATGTTCTGGGTCACAGAAACTCATTCCATTACAGAATCCACTATTTTTGGAGAGTGTTGACATATATAATGCATGACATCAAAGGTTACCAATCAAGTCAGCAACTTCAGAAATGGTGTACAGTGATGCTTTAAAAGACACTGTGCAGAGGTTATTTACCCTAGCCTAGTTTTAGGCCTTTCCTTTGTAGACTGGAGAGCATGGTGTGGTGACACCTAGCCAGTAGGGGGTGTAGTGATTAAGGACCACAGGGCTTCAGGTTCATTCCCACCATGTGATGGTTCCCCTGAGTAAGGAAAAGTTAATTCAAGGGGTAAGTTAATTCTGTAAATATATTCTGCTATATAAATGGATAAACTTATATTGAGTAGCACTGGGGGACGCAATTGTCTAAAAGTAATTTAATCATCTTCCCGAATATTTACTGTGCACATACTATGCAAAACATTCTGAAGAGAGGACCACGAGGCATACCACACACAGCATGAAGAACGGGCATTAACTTTGCTATAACAGAGTTAGTTTAATCCCCCGAACAATTATATTTATAATTTAATTTAAATATAATTGTTATTACTGACCTCAAATGTGAAATCTGTTTATATTTTTTTTACCCTTTCAAACAAGCTAAGAGCAGTCAGGTGAGGGGTTACACTCCAAGGTACATTACTGGGCCTGCAAACTTTTCAGCTATGAATACAGTTCCTCCAGCCCTGGGGAGCAGGGGCATTCAGTGTTATTTCATTACAGATTACAAACAGAACATTGTTTCATCAAGGCTAGGCATCAAAGAAACAACCATTACTCATAGACAGGAGACAGTGGCTCTCTCCTCTCATGTGCTCTGCAGCGTCCTCGCCCTGAATGACAGACAGCCAGTCGGTAGGTATCTCCAGACCACTTGATTTCACAATAACTTCCTCAGCGCCCTAACATCACATTTGCAGCCAGCAACTCACCAATCATTAAACTGGAACAGGCTCATCTTGAATTGAGCCAATTGAAAACGGACAACGTGCAAAAGTACAGAGCAGTGATTGGGACTAGGTCCCTCGCTTGTTCCTCATTATGCCGGTCCCTAGCCCACACAGACACACCGCTGACGATTTAACAATGCCGAGGACACGGCTGAGAATAACAAAAGCGCTTTCCAGTTTTTCCATTTTACAGCGTGTTCGCTAATGAGAGGAAACCTATTCGGTGTGCAATCCTCATTCAGGTGTAAACTTTACGACTGGTTATATTACTACCATTAAATATTTCAGCTGTGATATATGATCAAAATCCAACTACTCTGCAATGCAGGGTGGCCTTTTTATTGTGTTATGTTTATTTTTAGGGAGCATTTATGTTTCTGGTGCATAAATAAGTTTTTCTTTCTCCTATCGCTCTGATTTAGAGATGTTCTTCCTGGCTACTGTGTTTTTATTGCAGTCCACCGCATGACTTACACACTCAAAGTGACCTGTCCCACTGAGCATTTCACTGAATAATTTCTTTAGAAATTAGTCTTGTCCACCTGCCTATACTCTTTGTTATTCCTGTTTAGCAAGATTTGTCATTTGTTCATTTTGATCTAGGGCTGATATTATGGGGGGGGGGGTGTAAAAAAAAAAAATCACAAATTTAGTCAAGTACCAAATAATGTTTAAACAAATAAAAAAATAAAAAAAAAATTATAAAAAAATTAATAAAAAATAAAAAAAATTAAAATAAATTA